>NC_069445.1:25130750-25182039 GCF_026875155.1 Cherax quadricarinatus | reverse complement strand
GGATTAGCACTTTAAGGGGTAGACCCACCAAAGCTTTTTGCAAATCTTACCGCGGATTCCACCTATACAGCAATCACGCCGCATTCTTATGGGGATGGGATTTTCTTTGAAAAAGAAACTCAGGGGCGTGAAGGGGGGTATTAAAAACCAGTGATTCCCCTTGGCGTGCAAAGGTTGTTTTTGTTAAAGAGGGTTTGGGGAAAGGGAGCTGGCTTCGTTTACTCTGAAACAATCAACAATTTACACTTCTTGATGGTACCCTCTACCTGAATTGACGATACAGGAAAAAAATTGCTCAGTCTATTTTTGCAAAATTTGATCTACAGAGTGCCTATCATAAAGCCCCTAAAGGAATGAAGAAAACCAACACAGCGTTTCGGGCTAGTGAGGGCCTTATCTTTTACCAGAGCCCCTTTTTGGAGTCACCAAGGGGGTACCTGCTTCCAACAAAATTATGGATTCACCTTCATTCGAAACAACTCATGGGAATTTACGCATATTTAATAATGTTACCATTTGTGGAAAGACCCAGGGAACATGAGCAAACCTTGATAATTTTTTGGAAGCCGCCAAGAAGAAAATACAGTTACAATGAGGAAAATGCACTTTTCAACTAAAAGGCTTAGCACCCTTTGGGGTTATGTAGGGGAAGGGGGTTCAATTTTCCCCAGACCCTTAACGACTAAACCCCTCTGGGGAACTTCCAATGCCTCAAAAAAAAGTCACTCCGAAGAACTCTGGTCTCTTTGCTTATACCACAATGGACTACCATCAAAAAAAGTCCCCCCATTGACTGCTCCCAAACATTTCCTGTGAAAAAGGGAAGCAAACCGTTTTCCATATCTCAAACGGGACATTGAAAACTCAGTATTCAAGCCATTGATGAGTCCCTACCATTCAAAGTGGAAACGGATCACTGACAAGTCTTGTCCGGGTTAAAAGCTTGCGAAACAAAATACGGGGGCGATTTTCAATATCTGTTTTCAGCAACAAAAAAACGGGCTATGCAAAAGGTATAACAAACTAGATTAAATAGCTACACCCAAAATTAATAAACCAACCCGGATACATTTCTCGCCACCCTAATTGACCACATACTTTGCAACCCGCAAACATTAGTCATCGGGGCGTCATTCCACAGTCTTAGTGATTTTTTTCATTTTTATTTGCACCAGGAAAATCACTAATGGGAAAATAGGCCTCACAGGACAATAAAAATGAGGTCAACTAGAAACTACAGAAAGAAACACTGGAAATAGGCTACACAATTGTGACGGCAGAGATAACAATTTGCACGGACTAAAACGATCCCGGGAAAAATTCAAAAAAATTTTCACTACCATTCTAATAAATTTGCACCAGTTAAAGAGGTTAGGTTAAACAAGAACTGAACCCGGGATCTACTGAGATATTAGATAATATGAAATTCAGAGCCCAGCTGCAAAAAAATTTAAAGAAAACAGACGGGAAATTTTTGCAGCACAAAATGAATTCCAAAGGGTGGGGAACAGAGTAAAAGGGGTTTAAAAAAAGGAGCAAAGGAAAAAGCATTTGCCAAAAATTGGAATAAAAGCATAACCCCAGAAAGCCTGGCAACAACTAAAACAGTTGGGGTATAGCCATAACCATAATAGGTCTAACATAGTACTCACTATCGATAATGGGGTATGCCACGAAACATCTAAGGGGGCAAATTGCTTAATTCCCTACTACACACTGTTGAAAATAAACATAGTAAGTAAACACCAGCTGCATCAAATCCCTTTTAAACACAGACCTGATAAGTTTAAAACTACTATCCCAAAAAAGGGGGAAACCCCAAACGTTGTCACTGTAAGTGTACTCATACTTCTTCAAAAAGAACTAAGCATTAAAAAACCCAACTAAGAGCAAGGCCCTGATAACACCCGTCTAATTCCTAAAAAGGGGTGCTTTTGACTGTAAATCCCTTTTGCTCACAAATAAATTTTCAATCCCCACTAATACCGCCCGGGAGGGGTTTAAAGGAGGCCAGAGTTACTCCTATCTTCAAGAAAAATAAGGTCTGAGAAAGCAACATAGACCTGTTAGTATACTCAGTAAATATCAAATTCGGGAGGGGGCGGTGTATTCTCAAGTATTAAGTCCCTTTAAAAGACAACAGCTTCTCCATAGCTACAATGGGGCTTTAGAAGATCCATTAAAACCGATACCCCCCTTTTTAATCTGATGGATTCCCCGAGAACAAAAATGCAAAGGGAACCTCGTAAAAGGGAAACCTTAACCTGCAAAAGGCCTTCGATACGTCAACCACAATAATTATGTAAGAAACTTCAGCAAAGGGTAGGTTTTCTGTAGACGGTTTAAGTCCCCCTTTGGGGAAACGGGAACAAATAGTCAAAATCAACAAAACGGAATCAAAAAACCCCTGCCGATAACATGTGGAGTTCCCCCAAGGTAGTATTCGGGGCCCCTTTATATTCTTATGTTTTGTCAATGAATGCCATCATGTCAAGTGCAAACTCCTACTGTATCAGGACAGTGCCTGTTAGTGACGGGTAAAGCCCCAAGATATTTCTAATGTTTTAAAAAACGGAAAATGGAGTCCGCCAAATGGGGTTTTAAAACAACAAACTATCATTACACCTAGGAAAACAACCTTCTCTTGGAACGAAAAAAAAAACGAGAAGGGAAAAATTTTAATGTTCAGTTAATGGGGAGTCCCTCACTTGGTTTCATCAGTTAATATCTGGGAATCCCCCCTTTTGACCCATGCATGTCAGGGGAAAAAAAATAGGGGAAAAGTGTAGTAAAGAAAGGAATGCCAGGCTGAAGTTCCTGTATAGACAACACAGTGTCTCCTACGAGGCTCGCAGGACCTATGTCTAGCCCTTATACAATGCCTAAAAAAAAGGTTACGCTTTCTCTTTTTTGGTATCTCCCTTTACCAAAAAATGAAAATAGATGCAAATCACCCAAACAAAATCGTAAGATTATCCTGGGGGTGGGACCAAGAGAAACAGTAGGCCAGGAGAATTACAGCAGTTGGGTATGCTATGTTGAAGACAGAGAAAAAAACTGAATAAATCATGTTTTTAAAATTTCTCACGAACAGTGGGCCAGAATATCTTGCTGTCAATTTGTCAAGGTTGGGGAAACCCAAAACAATCATGTACAGGGGAGAGAGCACAACTTTGTATACCCACAGTAGTGGCCAGGGTTCAAACACCTTTTATTGTACAGCAATAAAGGGAAAGGGAAAAGACACCCACAAAAGCAAGGCCAGTCATAGCTTTAACCAGTTCAAAAACTGCCCAAAAAATGTCTGAGAAAAGAAGCAACAGAAAAGGGGGAATGATTTTCATTTTTTTGCTAAAAACGTTAAAAATTTTACCCTTTCCCCCATAAGACCCCCGTATTGTAGATAGTCGTAATGACCCCGGGGAGTAGATAGTCTTAAGACCCCGTATTGAGATAGTCTTTAAAGACCCTCGTTGTAATAGTCTTTTTTGTATGATAAAAGATTTTCTTCATTTTGAATAATAAAAAAATATTAAACCTTTTTATTATAATAATAAGTAAAAGGGCCCCCAAAGGGGAAAAAATTTTACTCTGCTACTTTTTGGTATCCTAGGTTTTTCTACACATATGCGCTATGTATGATAATTTTAGTAACGTTTGTGTTACCTGAATAAATTTAACTTTCTTACTTACTTAGACATTGCCATTGCTGCAGTCTTTCTCAGGGAGGGCGACCATACCTCTTTCGAGAACTTTTTAAGGTCAAAAATGTTATGCTGCTGTAGAAAAGGAAACCCAAGCCCCATAGAAACATTCGCTACTGGGGGCATTATTTAACTGGTGACATTTCACCATAAGGACGACCAACGGGCCGGATGATATGTTCGACAAAAGCCAAAAGTAATAAAGAATGACAGATATTACGCGGAGGGTGGAAAACGGTTATGACTTTGATATTCTTACCGGGGGGGGGGGGTCAAGAGAATCCCCATGCATTCTCTAGGGCCCCTGGGAGCAGCATGTCATGATTTGCAATCACCTCAGCTCCCACAAGGGTTTGTGCACCCCGAGTTTCACGCCGTACCATTTTTTCAAATCAAAGAACATGCCCACTCTGGAAGATGGCGACAAGTGATCAGAGCATGCAGAGTATTTCAGAGTGCAACCAAACTTTCATCAGCCAGAGAAGACTCTCTCATAAAATCCACCCCCCTTTCGAAAGATTGAAAATAATTTCAAAGGGCCCCTACCAAACACAAATCAGAATGGGTTTTTTTCCTTTAAAACAAAGTAGATTGAATTTTAAAGGGTTTTTCCCCTTTTTGGTTTTCCCCCCTTGCAAATAGGGCGGGCTTCAACTGTTTTTATTTTGTCTTTCACAGTTTTTTTTCTCTTTTTTTTGGGTATGCCAGCTTATATCCATTCAGACAGGGGATCCTCGCCCTGAGTATCGAACTTCGGGAAGTTTTGGCAAGCAAAGGATTGCCTGCAGCAAAAAAACCAAGCTAAAACCCTAAAGGCCAATGGAAAGGGGGAGCGGTTCAATGGTACTTTTAAAGGAAGGCATTTACAATGAAAAGAATTGCCCCAATCTACCTTTTCAACACGGGGCAAACTGTCCTACCTGAAGGGCTCTTCACTCTATTAGACACGGGCTGTGCACAGCTACTAATCAACCCCCATGAAAAAATCCTAAAACTATTCACGTCTTTCCTCTAGGGGAGCCTCCGTGCCCCATTGGGTTTTTAGCCATCCGGGACCCTTTTCTCCTGAAGAGTCCCCCGTAGGATGAACAAGAGGGATTTTTTAGGGGGAAGAGGTAGAGCTCCTGCAATCTTTTTCCACATTACGCCAAAATTCGCAACCCAAAAGGGGGTGAAAAGAATTTACAGTATCTAAAAAACCCTTTGCCCCAGTAAAAACCCCAAATTAGTTTTAAACCTCAAGATACACCAATAATGTGAAAGATCTTCGTTTTCCCTGGAAACCCCCTTAGACCCCCCAAAGGAAAATAGGGGAAATTCTGCTCCAGCAGTTAATCAAACCCCGGGAAAAATATCAAACCCTGGTGAAGAGGCTCAAGGGCTACGAAGGTCGGGACGTTTAAGTCGCCCACCAAAATTTTTTGGGAGATTACGTCTTTTTGAAATTTAAAAGGGGGGAGATTGTAGTGAACGGCCCTGTGGGGGCACCCAAGCAGATAATACTGCACCACCTTTTGGGGCCCTTAACAACAACAACCATTTGGTGGGGTTCTTTTGGGCCCCCAACATTGGGTGATTCCCCCTCCTAAAAAAATCCATTTTTTCCAGTGATGCAGATTAAAAGGGGTGAGTTTAAATATGTGGCCTGAGTTAAAAACTTTTCTTTTTGACATATGCAAGACATCACCATCCCTGTAGAAAAAAATTATAAAATTACAGTCATTATATTTTTTGTTGCAGAAGTACTTTTAAGTTTTCTTTTTTCCAAAAGGGCCTAGGGGAAAAGGGCCCTTTTGTTTCTATCACAACAATCCTTTTACTCTTTTAAACAATTAATTTGCTCTACCATTTTGTATTATTTTTGTTACTATTTACAACTACTACTACTACCACCAAAGTGAACATCGAAAGGGTCCAACCCTAGTTTTACACCTCACTCAACCCTTTTTATATACCCTCTGTGTCCATGTTTTGGGTTTTGTAATGGCTTGTTTAAAGCTCCTGGGAGCAAAAATTTGGCCAAAATTAAATGCCCCCATTAATTGCCACTTGTTTTCCTTTTTCCCTTTGCTAATGTTTTTGAAGACCTTCTTAGTCTTCATTCAATAAATTAAATTGCATAAGTAATGACATGTAAGAACATTTGCCTTTTCCTGCTTTCCCCAAAGGCGGACACATGATTTGCTAAAAAAATGGTTTAATTGGGGCTAACAGTTCTATGTTTCCCTAGGAAATTCCCCATTTTTTTCCCAAACCCAAAAAACCTCATTTTCTCCAGGGAAAGCAAGTCCCCCTTAGAGCTAAGAATTTTCCCAACGCAACAACTCTTTCTAGAACTTTTCTCCAATAAGTGCGCTCTTTTCAGTTTGAATTTTTTCCCAAAAGAGAAAACCAATAACCCTTTTTTCCCTTTCACGAAATTTCACTGGGAAAAAAGCAGCTCCTGTAGTGGTGGCTGGGTTTTTATGTTCCTCGAAACGCTTGGAAATTTTTTCCCGTCATTGAACCCCTGTTTGAAGGTATTTTTTTTGTAGAAAATAGCTTTTCATGCTGAACAAATCACTTTTCCTGAGCATTCAAAAGTATACCAACCAGATCTTTTTTAGTTTCTGAATTTTCAAGCTTCCTAAAAACAGATGACTTTTAAAAAACGAAAGACTTCCCCTCATCATAACCTTTCTGATTTTCCCAAAGTCAATGTTTTAGAAAATTTTTACTGAAAATTTTTTTTGGGAATGGGAAACATTACGTAAAAGAATTTTGGATTGGGAATTTTGGGCCCTGAGGCAGGATTTTTAAGACAAATTCCCGTGGGTGAAATGTCCCTTGGACATTAGAGGAGACACAAAAAAATTTAAAGCCGGCTGAGAAATAATTTGGGGGGGGGCTTCCTGTATGACTTTACGTATCTGCAGATTTTAAGCTGAACCCGGTAACATCAAAACTTTTTTTCGGAGCCTGTTCCCGGATCTTTCTGCAGCTTCCTTAAAATCTTTTCTTTTTGTTTTTCTTTTTTGAATTTTCTTTTTCTTTTCTGTGACCCACTCGCAAAAGAACGTCCAACATCACGTTTACGAGATGCCTAAGAGGGTTAAACACTGTCCCGTAATCATGCAAATACAAATTTTTTTAAATTTTCAATTATTATTTAATTTTTTTAAATTTTTATTAAAAAAAAAATTCTGTCAAATTGGGGGGGTAGGCCCTTGTACCCCCTTTCCCCCGGCTGCCCCCCTAAAAATTCAAAACGTTTCCAGAAAGGAGTCATAAACAGAAATTTTTTCCATAGATTAGGTTAGTAATTTGGGCCTACGAATATTTTTCAAATTTAAATTTTCCTTGTTCTTCCCAATTTTTTCTTAAACAGAAAACATACCGAGTCCAAGAACAAGCACAATGGTATTTTTATTTCCAATTTTTATTAAAAAACTAATCAAGTTTTTTCCCTCATATATGGGCCCACCACCCTAAAATAAGGACATAAAAATTAAAGAATGCAGGGGCAATTTTCAGTTTTTACCCAACCAACGATTTTCTGATGTAGCTTATGTTTCTGGGGAAAATAGTATAAAAATTAAATTTAAGTTCTACATCACTTCCATCACAAACCCTTTAAAACTAAACCTTTGCGACGGGAAATATGTAAACATCAATCAATTGAGATCTGTTATTGAAATGATAAAGACTTAAAAAAACAGGACAAAGTGCTTTTAAAACCTACAAACGGGAAATCAATTTTTGGGGGGTTTTTTTGGGTTTTTTTTTATATATTTTTAAACCCAAAAACTCTTTACTGGTCCATGCATCTTTTTGGTCAAGTAACCCTATCAGGCCCCCCCCTTAACATTTAGAGGCGAAAACAAACATTTATCCATACACATCAATGTCTATCAACAACATTTCAGTTAATTTGTCACAGTACAAGTCTAGATAACGTGTAATTACTACAGAAAATTGGAGAGGAATCTCCCATACTCACCCATTAGCGGGAAAACACAGCTGTTCTGATGTAAACAAAGACGTGTTGAGTGTTGCCATCTATGGTTAGGTTTATTTATTTTTATTTTATTTTATTTCATTATTTATTTTTGTTTTGATTAATTTTTAAAAATCAATTTTACTCTCCAAACACTTGAACTTTTTAGGTAGGGACCCCTTTGCACTTGCACCATGTGCACAGTCTTGGATGAGCCCCTGAACCCCTTGGACCGTGGGGCCCCCAAATGTGTGGGGCCCTAGGCAAATGCCTAGTTTGCCTATGCGGTAATCCGGCCCTGACCACATCCCTCGTTAACCAATCATATCCTGAACCCCAAATATATCTATATACACGCGTTAATATACACTTCTCATATGGATTTAACGGATAAATACATGCCACATGCCACAACTTACTGAACAAAAGCATATTCACCACAATTGCACGCTGATGTATAGACAGGCCTCCTTCCCTCAATCCTGTCAAAAACATTCTCTGCTCAGACGCTGTGCTGAGCTGTCATCAGCTGTCTCTCCTCAGTCTCGACACCTGGTGGAGGAGCTTTGAGACGACAACAACAATGGTGACTGGTTTTCGCCGAAGAGTTAATACTGTTTGTATTGACCTCATAAAGGGCACAATCCCCAGCACATCGATTAATGTGTTGGTGCCGATGATCATCCGCGATATATATTGTGGAAAATATTTTAATTTTCCGAAACTATAGTGCCTAATAGGTGTTTAATGTGTCTATATGGGTCAAAAATGTATTTGGAAATAGAGTAGAACCAAGAGTTCCCTTTGCGCATGCGCGGATGTGCGGGGGGTTTGGGGCGACTCGGGCCATGACAGAGGCGGATTGTTTTGAATGTGGTGAGGAAGCTGGGAAAGCATGGAACCACGAAATTAGCATTCACGGCGGCCTAAGGATTAATATAGGCCTCATTTCATAATAGGAAGTGTCGTAACTGTTCCTGGTGGAGAGTGAGGGAACGTGATTTACGGGACCACGGTAATAAGGTAAAAAGTAATAAGGGTAGGACCGTGGGACTGGTGCGTCACCATGGACTGTGCCCCGGGGGAAAATTTTACCCTTGGTTTAATCATCACCATCGGCCAGATCTTAATGGATATCTCTAACTTTATAATATTAGAACGTTAAATCATTTTGTGAATGGTAATGTAATCAGGAAATAACATTATTTTAAAGAATGCGGAGTGAAATAGAACGCCCTCTCCGTGAAGTGTGACCCCCTACCGGGGATAATGAAGATTTGGGGAATCGCGATTTCTGAACCGGACAGGCCGACGGATACCCGCCCTCCCGGGGAATGAACCGGTCGGTGAAGCAGACATCGAAAGAAGGGGTGAATGGAGGAATTAAGAGTATCAATCACCCACAGTTAAGAAACCCCTTCTATTTAAAACAACTCATGCTGGCCTTATGTTATTTTGTAATTGGATAGGTTATGATAAAACCGCTACACAAGGACCCCCAAAACAGGGGTAATGGGGATTTTTTACAAATGTTTTTTCCTTTGAGATGTATCCATGTGTATCCTACCCCCCCCCCCCTTCATTCAGCTAAACTAAATAATAATACAGTCCAAAATTTAAATTTAGAGCACCGTACTTGTGGTGTATCCAATCCATACTGGTCTGGGATAGATATGGATAAGATTGGAGGTCGAAGGGGCCACCTGTGTGACCAGAGGTGGTTAAGTTTTCTCACAGCTACACGGGGGACTACGGTAAACAAAAGGGTTTGCCCAATAAATTTACGGTATGATAAATTTTAGGTACAACGGTAAGCATCCTAAAAATTTTTCCCAAACTGCCCGTTGGTCCTTCCCGAACCGAGGAAATCAGTGAAAAAATTAATTAAATTAATTACTTAAAATTTAATGACTGATTAAAGGGAAGTGGGTGTAGGTGCCAATTTTTAATCGATCGTGTGATGGATGAAAATTTAGCCAATTAATTTGCTAGCACAGTGTGGCAGGTTTTATAAAGAGAAAGTGCAAGAAACTTTTAAAGGCGCCTACTTAATTTATAATCAGGATTAAAAATTTCCAAACCATGACTGATCTAATGGAGTTAATGGGGCTGAAAAGTCCGTAAATTTTTTAGGAATGAAAGCCTTTCAGGCTTTTTAAAACCGTGCAAAGGCTTTTGATTTAGTGAATCAAAGAACCGTGAACCTTTAATAAATTAAAGTTATATTTAGATTTTTAGAGAGTAGATTTGTTTGGTAAAAATTTGGGGTTTAAAGACTTGAAAGAGATCTCCCTGGAGAATTGGCAGGGAATGGAAAGAAGTTTTAAATTAACAACTTTACAAAATTGGAAAAAAAACTGTCTTGTAAAAGTAAGGTTTTTGAATAAATTAAAGGGGTAAGCCGGGCATTATCAACCTTTTAATAAAAGGTGGGTTTGCCAAAAAACCCCCATATACGGTCTGGGGGAAACAACTAGGTCGGCGGGAAATTTAAAATTTGTTCAGTTGCGACCGAGCCAAACAGTTCAAAAGGGTTTAAACACATAATGACTCGAAGTATCTTAAATCTAAAAAGGAAAAAAAATCCCAGGGGTAATAATCATAGTTAAGAGAAAAAAAGGGCACACATCAAGTCGGAATCAAAAATAGGGGTTCCTCACATAAAGGGTTAAGAGAAAAGTCCCTCAGAATGAACCCATTAATAAGGGTAAAGGAAAGGGAAAAGAGAGACGCCTCTTCCCCGGGGTACTCTTTTCAAAAAAAATTTAATCCCAAAATTTCGGGGGATATTAAAGGGGAAGGAGAAAGAACTTGACAGATTTATCAGAGCTAGACAATCAAAAAGAAAAGGGATTGTCATACCAAATTGAACTTTTGCTACAATGCAAAAAGGGGAAACACCATACATTTAGGCAGGGTGTAGTGATTCTTATAAAATGGTGACCAAAATGAAAAATTTTAAATAACCCTGAACTACAGGACGGATGTAAAGGTTGCAGCTAATGCATAATGAGGGCCCTAGCGAGGTAGCCTTCCGGTTTGGATTAATAATTCGGGAAAAAGGGCATAAATCCAAAACATGCCGTCACTCCCCTCAACACGGGTACGGGCCATGTAATATAGGGCAGCTACCGCCTAGTAATAATACTAGAGAAGTAGGAAACGGTCACGGTGTCTTACTCATGAAAGGTCAACCAGACAATATTTTTCATCGAGAATGATTTAACCAGTCTAATTTGTGGGGCTGGACGAAAGGGTTTTAAAAAAAAAAGAGGAAAGCCAAAATGTTTCCTTTACTCGGGAACAATCCCTAAGGGATGTTAAATGTGAATCTGGACTTACTGGGTGCGACTTCCGTGGAAGCTCGACCGTCCAGAATTACCTACTAATTTGGGATGGCGTAGGACATTAAAAGGGCCCACTCTGCGAACTGAGCAAGACCCCAAAATTGTTGACTGCTTATAATGATTAATTAATAAACATTAAAAAATAAATTGTTCTTATTTCAGGCGACGAAAAGCACACCTTAATGCACAGGGGGGCCACTGACGAAGTAATTGGGTAAATAATCTTATGGGAAAAATTTCCGGGGTGACGTCAACTGAAAGGAACTCTGAGGATAGTGAAGGGGTTAAAAATAATGCATAAGGTGCTGGGGCTACTTGGAACTGAGAGAGCTTTTATTTTTAAAAGTCTCTAATTCCAGTATGCCCAAAAAATTAATCCAGGGAGATAGGCTTATGCCCAAAATGGGAAAACAAATTTGTCCATTTTGGGGTTCAATAAATATGGATGGCCATGGATTGGTGCCTATACAGAAAGTGCGGGGCGACTTGGGGCTGAAAGCTTGTTTTTGTAAAGCCATAATTCCAGATGCCCCAAAAAATAGCCCGAGAGCATAACTTTGTGTCGTACCCTTCAATAAAGGGAAATTGTTAAAACCAGAAAACATGGGGCTTTAAATGTCTTTGGATGGGGCCCCACCTGAGGATTTTAAAAGGGGGAAAGAAATTAATGGGGGATTATTAAATATCAATGTTGGGGTTCCCAACCAGGGGGCCAGTGAAGATGGAAAATTGTACTCCACATTTTGTAATCGTCTAGCATGACCTCCGCCCGGCCGCAGTGTGGAAAATATTTTTTTTTTCCCAAACTATAGTGCCTAATAGGGGTTTTAATTTTTCTTATGGGGCAAAAATTTTTTGGGAAAAAAAAGTAGAACCCAAAGTTCCCTTTCGCAGCCGGGTGGCGGGGGGTTTGGGGCGACCGGGGCCCTGACAGAGGGGATTGTTTTTGAATGTGGGGAGGGAAACTGGGGAAGCAGGAACCACGAAATTGACATTTACGGCGGCCCCAAGATTTAAAAGGCCCATTCATAATAGGGAATTTCGTAACGTTCCTGGGGGAGAGTGAGGAACGTGATTTACGGGACCACGGTAATAGAGGGTAAAATGATGAATAAGGGGGAGGACCTGGTGACTGGGGCGTCACCATGGACTGGTCCCGGGGAAAATTTCCCCTTTGGTTTTAAACATCACTCATCGGGCTCAGATCTTAAAGGGGTGATCTCAACGTGAAATATTATGAGACTTAAATCGTCTTGAATGGTAATGAATCGTGTAATAAATTTATTAAAGAAAGAGGGTGAAATAGAATGCCCTGCTCCGAGTGAAAGGTTTACTCCGTACCGGGAAAAAAGATTATGGAATCGCGACTTCTGAACCGGGGCACCGACGGATACCTCGCCTGCCGAAAGAGAACCTGGTGGTTGGGGACATCGAAATGAATGGTGAATGGAGGAAAAAAGATATCAAACACCCCCAGTTAAGTAAAAACCCTTTTAGTTAAACAGACCCATGCTGGCCAGTTAGTTTTTGTAATTTATAGGTTTTAAATGCCAGCTACATCAAGTGACCACCAGAGACAGCTGGTAAATGGTGGGATTTTACAAAAATTTTTCCTTGATGATGTACCATGTGTATCCTCCCCCCCCCCCCCTCATTCACTAAACTAATAAATAAACAGTCCACAATTAAATTTAAATTCTAAACCTTTAAACCCTGAAAACCCGGAGGGAGAGATACATGATTTAAAACACCGGGGAAAATCCTAGAGGGGCTAGTACCGAACTTTTCACACGAAAATCACTCACTAAGAAAGCAAAAGACTTGGCAGACATGCACCATCCCCCCCAAAGAAAAAGCAGGGGGTCACTACACTTTTAAAAGACCAAAACAATAAGTGTCAGGGGGCCCCAGCGTTCAACTGCCTCCCCCCACACATAAGGGGGATTTCCAAAAGACCCCGGCAGTCTCAAGCTGGCACGGACAAGCCCAAAAAATTATTCCAAAAAAACCCGGGCCACGGTTGCTCAACCCCACAACACCTTTTAAAACCCCACCACCCCCCCTGCACGAGGGGGGGGCGTTACCCCCAAACTCTCTCCAGGAAACTCCAGGTAATAAACACGGGGCCTGGAATGGGTTTCGCCCAAAACAGAACCCCAACGGGTTATTATTAAAATTTTAATTTGGTTTGGGCGGGGGGGAAAGGGAACCTGATTAGGGGGTTGAGAATTTTTTGGGGTGACAAAGGGCCTTAAAACAGGGGGGCCGGGGGTGTTGAACCAAATCTTGAACGTGATTTTTTTACCCTCGGGTTTTCCGAAGCTTGACGGGGGAGCTCCCAACTCTTTTGGATATTGGGTTTCCGTTTATTAAATGGAAGAAAGACACCCTTTTGCCTAAATCGTCTAGGGGAACTCCTTGGAACAGTGTTTTAGTGCGAAATGGGGCGAGGTTATGAACCCCGAATTAAGGATTTATTAAATTTCTTTTCGGGGTAAGGAGCCCCCTTATTGGGTATGGATTTTTGGACTGGGGGTTTTAAGCATGTTTTTGCGCAAGGAGAGGTATTGAAAAACCCGGTAAGGGTTTTTACAAACTAAAGGCTATGTTGAAAAATAGGTTTTGAGGGGCTTTATTTTTGAGGGAGTCGAACGTGTTTTGGGTGTAAAGCCCGCTGCTTTTTGTGTTTTAGTGTCAGAACCCGGGGGGAAAGGGGCCCCTCGTGGTTTAGTGGGGGGGGCAGGATGGCATTGAAAAGGGGATAGTAGGGCAGGTTGTAACAACAACTGAAAAAATAATTTTATTTTTATAATGGTTTAATTCAAAATGCTAAATAATGATGTAAGCGGGATGCAATACGGGAAATTTGGGGGGGGAATGTACGGGGTAGTTTAAAGATAAGAAAGCTTTCTTTTCCCCTTTGCCCTTTAAGCCAAACAGAGCCCCTTTAAACGTTTGATAACTTATCACACAGCACCCACTCTGCAAATTATTTACGTTTGGTTCTGTTCCCAATCCACTGTGCGCTGGAGTGCTGCTGTTTCGTACAAGTGATGGCTCTCTTAAAAAAAATTGGGGCACGCATCAAATTGGGCCTCTACCCTTCAACAGAACTGTTTGCATACTCTTTGCACGAAATGCATCATTATCAAAGATTTACATTTAATTGAAAAAGATTTTCCCGTCATCCATAAAAACTCTCAACTCTTTAAAATAAAAAGTGGCATGCTTGTGTCAGAAGCCAGACACAGGTATGGTAGGATTGTGGACAGTGGAGTCAGAGTGCACATGCTGTGGATTCCATCTCACATTGGTCTTCAGATGCATGATAGAACTGATAAATTGGCTAAGCTGTATGCTTTCAAAGAGGGAGTAGATTACAATCTTGGCTTGTCAGGTAGTAGTTTGAGAACAATAATACGAAAAGAACTTCAGCTGAATTTTATGGACTTAAGGCTCAGGGAGATTGACACCAGACATGATGATGATGAAAACTCCTGGATTACCTGGAGAGAGTTTCGGGGGTCAATGCCCCCGCGGCCCGGTCTGTGACCAGGCCTCCTGGTGGATCAGCACCTGATCAACCAGGCTGTTGCTGCTGGCTGCACGCAAACCAACGTACGAGCCACAGCCCGGCTGATCAGGAACTGACTTTAGGTGCTTGTCCAGTGCCAGCTTGAAGACTGCCAGGGGTCTGTTGGTAATCCCCCTTATGTGTGCTGGGAGGCAGTTGAACAGTCTCGGGCCCCTGACACTTATTGTATGGTCTCTTAACGTGCTAGTGACACCCCTGCTTTTCATTGGGGGATGGTGCATCGTCTGCCAAGTCTTTTGCTTTCGTAGTGAGTGATTTTCGTGTGCAAGTTCGGTACTAAGTCCCTCTAGGATTTTCCAGGTGTATATAATCATGTATCTCTCCCTCCTGCGTTCCAGGGAATACAGGTTTAGAAACCTCAAGCGCTCCCAGTAATTGAGGTGTTTTATCTCCGTTATGCGCGCCGTGAAAGTTCTCTGTACATTTTCTAGGTCGGCAATTTCACCTGCCTTGAAAGGTGCTGTTAGAGTGCAGCAATATTCCAGCCTAGATAGAACAAGTGACCTGAAGAGTGTCATCATGGGCTTGGCCTCCTAGTTTTGAAGGTTCTCATTATCCATCCTGTCATTTTTCTAGCAGATGCGATTGATACAATGTTATGGTCCTTGAAGGTGAGATCCTCCGACATAATCACTCCCAGGTCTTTGACGTTGGTGTTTCGCTCTATTTTGTGCCAGAATTTGTTTTGTACTCTGATGAAGATTTAATTTCCTCATGTTTACCATATCTGAGTAATTGAAATTTCTCATCGTTGAACTTCATATTGTTTTCTGCAGCCCACTGAAAGATTTGGTTGATGTCCGCCTGGAGCCTTGCAGTGTCTGCAATGAAGACACTGTCATGCAGATTCGGGTGTCATCTGCAAAGGAAGACACGGTGCTGTGGCTGACATCCTTGTCTATGTCGGATATGAGGATGAGGAACAAGATGGGAGCTAGTACTGTGCCTTGTGGAACAGAGCTTTTCACCGTAGCTGCCTCGGACTTTACTCTGTTGACGACTACTCTGTGTTCTGTTAGTGAGGAAATTATAGATCCATCGACCGACTTTTCCTGTTATTCCTTTAGCGCGCATTTTGTGCGCTATTACGCCATGGTCACACTTGTCGAAGGCTTTTGCAAAGTCTGTATATATTACATCTGCATTCTTTTTGTCTTCTAGTGCATTTAGGACCTTGTCGTGAGTCCATCTATCATCATTCTATCATGCAGGAGGAGCCACATGTCTATGGTGCATCCAACAAAATAAGCAGACTCTTGGATGTCACTACCGCCCGGCTCCGGCTGGGTTACAAGTATCTTTGGCAGGTTAAATCACCACCACCAGATGTAGACCAAACGAAATGTAAACTTTGCCAGATGGATTATTGTCACACCCTGCGTCATTATGTACTGGAGTGCGATAAAATTAATGAATTTAGAAACAACTCATTCAGAAGTGTTCAAGAAATGGCTAAGTATTTTATCCACAGTGGTATATTACAGACCATTCTGGAGAAATACCCTGACTTTGCTAGCTGTAAATAAAGCATACCACATATGTGCATGGTGTGTGTGTGTGTGTGTGTGTGTGTGTGTGTGTGTGTGTGTGTGTGTGTTGTGTGTGTGTGTGGGTGTGTGTGTGTGTGTGTGTGGGTGTGTGTGTGTGTGTGTGTGTGTGTGTTGTGTTTGTGTGTATGTGTATGAGTGTGTGTGTGTGTGTGTGTGTGGTGTGTGTGTGTGTGTGTGTGTGTGTGGTGTGTGTGTGTGGTGTGTGTGTGTGTGAGTATGAGTGTGTGTGTTGTGTATGAGTGTGTGTGTGTGTATGAGTGTGTGTGTGTGTATGAGTGTGGTGTGTGTATGAGTGTGTGTGTGTGTGTGTTGTGTTGTGTGTGTGTGTGTGTTTATGTGTGTGTGTTATGAATTTGTATGTGTGTGTGTGTGTGTGTGAGAGAGAGAGACTCAGCAATCAACATTTGCACCAATAACTCACTACAGTTGTGGACCGGGTGTGGAAGTGTGAATTGCTCATTACTCTAAAATTTGTTCATGATTGCAGCCATGTATAAACGTAAGTAACCATTCTTACAGTATTCATTACCTTGTAACTTGTATTCATACCTTGCAACTTGTGAGTTCATTACCTTTGTAACTTGTGAGTTCATTACCTTGTACCTAGTTCAGCCATCAAAACTTTGGAGCCCGGTCCCTGGACCCATTGTGTACCTCTGTAATCTGTAAATACCTTTGTAACTTGTCATGATTGTGACTAGACCTACCTGGAGTTCATTACCTTTGTAAATTGTGAGTTCATTACCTTTGTAAATTGTGAATTCATTACCTCTGTAACTTGCTCAGCTATCAAAACTTTGAGGCCCAGTCCCTGGACCCATTATGTACCTCTGTAATCTTTTGACTACCGCCCACAGGATGGGTATGGGGTTCATAATAAACATATTAAACTAACTAACTAACTCATGGGTGGGCCTATAACTGAAGCTGAGGTGTGGGAGGCTTTGCAGGGAATGTGCAAGGGCAAGGCGTCAGGTATTGATGGCATTCCGTGTGAATTTTATATTCAACACTGGGAGGTCATAAGGACTTTTCTGGTACGTTTACTCAATGCGATGAAAGAGGGGGGATGTTTAGGTTTGTCTCAGAGTACGTTGGTTTTGGTGTTAGTTAAAAAATGTGACATACCCGTATCACTTAAGGATTACCGACCAATATCACTAATATGTAGTGATTATAAATTATATGCAAAAATTTTAATGAATAGGATTAAGAAAGTGTTTGACAAGGTAATACATAAAGGTCAGTTTGGCGTGCCAGGTAGGTCGATGTATGATGGTTATGGGAATATCAGGGAGTTTGTCGAGGAATGTGGAACGAGGGGCGGGGGTGGTGTTTTGGCTTTAGACTGGCAAGCTGCTTTTGATAGTGTAGAAAGGGATGTGCTGTGGAAGTTTATGAGATGGCAGGGTTTTGGTAATGAGATCATCACGTGGGCTCGTTCTTTGTATAATGGTGCTGGGTTTCAAGTACAAATTAATGGGAAGTTAGGAGACTTTGTCAAATTGAATAGAGGCATTCGACAGGGATGCCCTATGTCTCAAATGCTCTTTGCTTGCATGCAGGACCCTTTTTATTGGACAGTTTGTGGGCGGGGATTAGATTCGTCGTGGGGTTTGGGTAGTGATCGAGCTGCCATAGTAGATTATGTAGGTGATACAACGTCCTATTACGTACGAGGGGCAAGGGGTTTTGGGGGGGGAAAAAACTTGTAGATGTTTTGGTGGGGGAACAGGGAATCGGGTTAAAAAGAAAAATTAAAAGTTTATGAATTTGGGAATTGGGCGAGAGAGGATTAGGTTAGAGACGGGAGGGTGGTTGACATGTTAACATTGTGGTAACTATACGAGAGGGGTTTTGAAAAGACGAGGAATGTAATTCGGGGAGGGTGGTAAATAGTTTTTTTTAGGTGTAAAAAAGTCTCAGGTCAGCATTTAACTCTGCCCCAGGGGGCATAGTAATTAATTTTTCTTCTTTATAGTAAATTTTGGCACGTTTCTGCACTGTTCCACAATACGGGGGGTTTTCAAACTTTTTTTTAAAAGGAGTTTTAGATTTTTGGGGGGCTCGGGGCGATGGCCAAAAGAGCGGTGGAGAGACCCCAATGCGTCAAGGGGGGTTAGGTTTGTTCCCCTTAAAGACCGAGTCATTGCTTGTTATGTAAAGGTCATTTTTCCCCGGGGTGGCAGGCATGTGGTTCAACAGAAATGACGTGACCTTCGCAGGTGGTGGGGGGGAAACAAAATTTAATCAGGTGCGAACGATGCTACATGTTTACTGTGCATGCGGACGTGCAAGGCGTTAAATTGAGTCTTTGGAAAATGGGTAGGGTAAAAGTTGAGGGAAGTTCAGGGAATTTTTCCCCAGACACGGGTGTGATTTTGGAAGCAGGTTCATCAGTTACATCTCCTTCCCGGGTACGCGAAGTGGTTTTTAAATTTTTGCACGGGATTCGCTCCAAGGTGGTTTTGTCTAATCGGTGTGAAAAGGGGGACCAGATTTTGTTCACGGTGGGGGGACAAATCCGTTTCATGTTGTGTATTCTGTAAAGATTTAGGTATAGACGTGCTGGTTAAGAGGGTTTTCGAATGGTGGGGGGGGGGGGTTTTGTCGGTACTTGGGGCGTTGAGTTTTGATGTGGGGGGGTTGACATATGGTACAATTGCGTGTCGTATGTCGTAGCCGATTATTTTATGGTCATGGGAAAGAGGCATGTTAAAGGAATAGCGAACCGGGTTTTTTTAGCGGGAACAATTCTTAGAACTAAGGTCGAAATCATTGGTATATTTTTCCCGGGACCTGGAGTTTACCTGGAAAGTTCCGGGGGTCAACCCCCCCCGGGGTCCGGTCGTGACAAGGCCCCCTGGTGGATAAAGGGCCTATCAACCAGGCTTTGCTGGGCTGCAGAAAACCCAACGTATGAGCCCAGCCCGGCGGGCGGGAACCGACTTCGGTGCTTGCCCAGTGCCAGTTGAAGACTCCCAGGGGTTGTTGGTAATCCCCCTTAAATGTATGCTGGGGGGCAGTTGAAAATCCGGGCCCCCTGCACTTTTTGTAGGGTCTCTTTGACGTGCAGGACACCCCTGTTTTTCATTGGGGGGGATGTTTGCATCGTCTGCCAAGTTTTTTGCTTTTCGTATTTCTCGTTTTCTTTGGGGGGATCATTCGGGGACCCAAACCCTTCAAGGACCTAACATTGTATAAATGCATCTGCTAGAAAAATGAAGGAGGGTAGTAAACCCTTTCAAAAAAGGGAGGCCAACCCCGATGACACTCTTCGGGTCCTTGTTTATCTGGGGGAATATTCTGCACACTAACGCCCTTTTCAAGGCAGGTGAAATTGCCACCTAGAAAATGTACAAAAAACTTTCACGGCGCGCAAACGGAATAAAACACCCAATTAGGGGCGCTTGAGGTTCCTAAACCTTTTTCCCCTGAACGCAGGGGGGAGAATCGTGATATATACACCTAAAAAACCTAGGGGGACTAGAAAACCAAACTTGCACACGAAAATCACTCACTAAAGCAAAAGATGACAACGATGCAGCACCCCCCCAAATAAAACAGGGTGTCACTAGCATTTTAAAGAGACCAACAATAGTGTCAGGGCCCGAACTTTTCAACGCCCCCCAGCACACATAAGGGGGAACCCAAACAGACCCCTGGCAGTCTTAAAGTCAGGGACAAGCACCTAAAGCAGTTCCTGATCACCCGGGGGCTGGGGCTCGTCGTTGGTTTCGTCAGCCAGCAGCCAGCCGGGTTTGATCGCTCTGATCCACCGGGGAGGCCTGGTCACAGCCCGGGCCCGGGGGGGCGGGACCCCCGAACTTCTCCAGGTAAACCCGGGTAAACAGTCCCTCGGGATTTCCCAGGTGTATAATCAGTATCTCTCCCCCCTGCTTTCCCAGGGAAAAAAGGGTTCGGGAAACCCTAAAGCCCCCCAGAATTGAGGTTTTTATCTCCTTATGCGGCCGTAAATTTTCCTTACTTTTTCTGGTCAGCAATTTCACGTGACTTGAAGGTGCTTTTAGTGTGCAGAAAATTATTCCGCCTAGATAAACAAGTCACCTAAAGAGTGCATCATAGGCTTGGGCCCCCTATTTGAAGGTTTCCCCATTACCACCTGTCATTTTTCTAGCAGATGCGATTGATAAAATGTTATGGTCCTTGAAGGTGAGATCCTTCTGCATGATCACCCCGGGGTCTTTGACGTTGGTGTTTGCCCTTTTGGGCCGAATTTTTTTGTACCGAGGGAAATTTAATTTCCTGTTTTTACCATATCTGAGTAATTGAAATTTCTCATCGTTAAACTTCATTTTGTTTTCTGCAGCCCACTGAAAGATTCGGTTGATGTCCCCGGGAGCCTTGCAGTGTCTGCAAGGAAAACTGTCATGCAATTGGGGGTGTCATCTGCAAAGGAAGCCGGGTGCGTGGCTGAATCCTTGTCTATGTGGGATATGTGATGGGGAACAGATGGGGAAATATGTGCCTTGGGGAAAACAGAGCTTTTCCCCGGGGGAGCTGCCTGGGATTTTACTCTTTGACGACTACTCTCTGTGTTCTTAGGGGAAATTTAGATCCATCGACCGATTTTTCTTTATTCCTTTACCGCATTTGTGCCTATTACGCCTGGCCCAAACTTGTGAAGGCTTTGAAAAGTTGTTTTAAATTCATCTGCATTTTTTTTTGTCTTCAGTGCTTTAGGACCTTGTCGTGTGACCAATAGTTAGACAGACAGGATTTTTATTAAATCAAAAGAACCCAAGCCCAAGGGGTTATACACAGAGAGACAGACAGACGCCCTTTTCAAAACCCCATGTTCCCCCCTGGGTTGTGTAACGAGGGGTTTCTAGATGGGGGGTGATTTTGTTTTCTAGGACCCTTTAAAGATTTTTATGATAGGGGAGTTGTGCTTTTGGTCTGTGTTCTTTGCTGTTGCTTACGCCCCCTTTGTGGAGGGGGGCTATGTCTGTTTTTTATAGTAACTGTGGGCCCCCCCGTGTCCAATGCTCCCTCTCCATAGGATGGAAAGGTGTGATGGGGGTTTTGCATTCTTGATAACACGGGTTTTTCCAAGCCCTGGCCCGGGGGCAGAGTGATGGGACTCATTTTCGCCTGTTCAATCATTTTGGCGTCAGGATAACATGGGAAAGGTTTGTGTTAATCAAATTTTGGGGCTCCTCATAAAAAATTCATTTTGATCCGACCTCAGTCTGGTTAGGGCTTGCAAAAATGAGTCATTTTGGGGACTTGAGTAGCTCACTTTTTTCCTTGCTTCTTGTGTGGGCCCCACTTTTTTTAAGTAGGGGCCCAAACGGGCTTTTTTCCCGACTTTGATTTTGCATGGGAGAAGAAATACTTTGGGTTTCTTTCGTTTTTCTTTTTGGTTTTTTAGTTTTTCCCGCGTTTCCTGACTCCTAAATTCCTTTTAGCAATTTCGATGTTCATTTCTCTGCCTTTGTCCCCCTACGCATTTCATTATTGACCTTTTTTAGCCCTCTTATTTTTTCCGCGCCTGTAAAGGGGGGCCCCTGCTCTTTCTATTTTACATCTACCCCCTTTTTTTTCCTTAGGAATACCTTGTGCATACACAATGCCCCCAATTTTAATCTTTTCGGCATAATTTGGGGGTCTGTGTTGCTTAGTATATCTTCCCAGCTTATATCGGTTAGGACTTGGTTTACTTGGTCCCACTATTTTTTGTTACTGAATTTAAAATTTTGGTGAATGCCCCCTCGGATAGTTCATTATGTCGGTCGGGGGCTCCCGCATACATTTGAACCTCAATTATTTTGACCTGAGTATACTTTTTTTGTTGGTAATTTTCTTATCAGTCATCACATTCCCATCATAGGCTCTATTATTTGCTGGTTTAAATTGAATTTTGTGCGGGTTTTAAAAGCTCGTGTGATGTGATTTTCATCAGACTCCCTCCTGGTGTTATTACGCAAAATATTATTTGTTAATTTTTCCCTTTTAGGTGCCTTAAGTTGAAATCCCCCAGGGAAAGATTTTGGGTGCGGGACTGGAAGATTTTCCAGCAGGGTCAATTTTAACAGCTTTTCCCGGGAAATTGGGGGTTTGACCGGAGGCTTGTAGATCCCACAATGACTGAGGGGCATTAAGCATTCTGTGCAAACAATGACTCTGCAAGTACGGGCCCAACCTCCCCCCCCCTTTTCCCGGGGTTCACTCTGTCACACGGTATAGGTTGAAACCTGGGATCCATATTTTTGTCCAAGTGACCCCAAGGGTCTCAGTGAAAGTGCGAACTTTCCCTTTGCCTCTGCAAGCACCATGGATGAAAGGTTTTTTGTTGTTTGTTTGGTTTTAGACCCTTATTTTGCAAAGAAGAAGCATCGGACTGGGGTTGGGTACGGGGGGGGGGATTTTTTTTTTTCCGGGCATTAGTATCTTTATCTTTTTTGGAGTGGGCCACGACTGTGGTTCCACCCCAGGAATGACGGATTGGTGTACGTTTTCTGTGGTGAGGTTGGGTTTGTTATTTTCTAACCCTTTTATTGTTTGTAATTTTTTGAGGTATCAGTTTTGTAAAATGAAGTTTAATATACAATAATAATAATTTTGTAAAGAATTTTTGGATAAATTAGAATGTCTCGTACATCAGTTTTTTGTAAAAAATTTAAAACGTGTAACATTTTTGGGGTTTTATTGCATTTGTGTTTATGGGGCAATTTTGGGGTAATAAAAAAACCCCTGTATTTGAAGATGTGGGGTGTCTTTTGTTTGTTAATGTTGTTAGTGTGATTTGTTTTTTTTTTTGGGGGGGGTATCAAACTTTTTTTGAACAATGTGACCAAACCCCCATTTGGGTTTCTTTTTTTTTTAACTTCACCCTCTTGCCAAGACCCCGATTTTATTTCTCTTACAACCCCATTATAAATATATTAACAACCCGGGGACAAACACACAGCCCTTTAAAAAGGATGTGTGATTCACCAGGTTGTTTAATATATTTATAGAGGGGTTGAAAAGGGAAATAAATGCGGGGTCTTGGGAAGAGGGGTGGAGTTAAAAGATGAAAATCACACACAAATGGGAGTTGTCACAGTTCCTTGCTGATGACACTGTGCTCTTGGGGGATTCTAAGGGTTGAAGTTGGGGATGAATTTGGTAGGGTATGCAAAAGAAGAAAAATTAAAAAATGAAAACAGGAAAGAGTAAGGGTTTTGAGGAAACAAAAAGATTAGGTGATGAAAAAATTGGATATCAGATTGGGGGAGAGAGTATGGAGGGGGTGAATTATCAGAATTTGGGAGTGGACGTGTCAGGGGTGGGCAAAAGATGAGGCGAAACATAGAATTGATGAGGGGGAAAAGGGGGAGTGGGGCCCCTTAGGGGGTCTGTGGGAAAAAGAACTTTTTCCTTGGAGGCAAAAGGGGAATGTATGAAGTATAGTTTTACCAACCCTCTAAATGGGGTTTAAGCACCCCTTAAACAGCGAGGAGAAAGGCTGGAGGCGGGGGATTCATGTCTGAGGGCAATGTTGGGGTGTATAATGCAGAGAAATTTGAGTTTGGGGAAATTTGGAGGGGTGCGGATTAACCAAAAATTTGTCCGAGGGGTGAAAAAAAGGGGTTTTTGAGGTGGTTTCACATGTAGAGAGAATGAGCGAAAAAGAATACTTTTGATGTATCCGTCTGTAGTGGAAGAAGGGGGTAGGGGGTTTTGGCCTAGGAAAGGTTGGGGGGGGGAATAAAGGAGGTTTGTGTGCGAGGGGGTTTGGGCTTTCCCGCAGGGAGCGCGAGCGTGTTTGATAGGAGTGAAGGAGACAAATGGTTTTTAATATTGACTGCTGTTGGAGTGTGGCAAAGAACATTTTTGAAGGGGGTTAGGGGAAAATGGCAGGGCCAAACTGAGCCTGGAGATGGGGGAAATCAGTGCCGGGACTCTGAAGCAGGGGTGTTAACGTTTTCAGTTTAAAAACGTAGTGTAAAACACCCTTCTGGGAAACAGTGATGGGTGAATGGGTGAAAGTTTTTCTTTTTCGGGGGACCCCGCCTTGGGGGGAATTTGGCCCGTGTGATTTTAAAATAAATAAGTGTATTTTTTAGTTAAATTTAGTGCTAAGGAGGGGGAAAGGGAGCTTTTTGTTATAAAATGGTTACTTTCTTATTTTATTTTAAATCAAGGGGGAACACTAAACCCATGGGTTAACAGTGCTTGGGGAGGGGGGAAGGTACAGGTTTAATCAGGGAACTGGGGCACAGACCAGTTCCTAGACAAAAGCCCCTCACCCCACAAGGAACCTTTCCCTTTAGGGGTACATTTATTGTTTACATTGTCTACTGTATAATTGTGTATTTCGTTTTTAAAAAAAAAATAAAAAAAAATGCCTGCCATTTTCACTCTTCTTCTTTTTTCAAATACAATAATATTTTTTTCTCTTTTCCAGTACCAGTCACCCAGTAAATGCTTTTTCAATGCCATGAAATTCAGTAAAATTTTCCCTTTAAACCCCTTCACTGCTCCCATTTTCCCTTTTTTCACAAACCCCTTTCAAAATTTCCCCCTTTTTACACACTCCCCTTTTCCCCCCCTTCCCCGTCTGGGTTCACTATTAACTTTAACCCTTTTCCATTCTGGTAGACCAAAAAAAGGGTTTAAACAATGGGTTTTATCCTTCCAAACCCCCTCATTCATTTATCGGGGGGTTGTGTCGTGTGTTGACTGCCGACCGGCCTGTGACCGGGGCCCTTTTTAAAACCGAGGAATAAACGCCACCTACAAATTTTACTTTCCTTGAGTTTATAGATATATTTGGGATTTCTATGATTCTCTCCTGTAACTGGCACTGAATATGGTCACACTAAAACATTAAAACCCGACTGTTTAATGTTTCCTTCTTTCCCACGATGGGCCCCGAGGGGTAACCGCCCCATAAACCTCGGGGTTTTGTACTGTTGATTTTTCGATGTTTTCCCCGGTTTCCCTCCCGTTAGATGGGACGGGGAAAAAAGATGGCGGAAAGATATGATGCGCTGTAAAAAGATGAAGTCGTAAAGATGGAATTTTACTTCGCTAGTTTACATCTGGCAGTAGTTGTTTGGATGCCCGGGCAGCCCCTTTTAAAAAGAGTGGGGAAGTATCAAGAAAAAGAGGCGGAAGCTACCAAGACAATTGGGCTTTCAAAAAGGGATGAAAAGAACAGACTCAACATGGAACTTCCCGGGAAAAATGGATCTCATGAACCTAGAAAAAAGGGGGTAACTGAAGGGAAAAACAAAGCGAATGTAGGTAAAAGGGGAAGGGACGGGGCAAACAGGGATGGCAAAAAATAAAAAAATGTCTAAAATCGGTGACCAAACTATAAATGGAAGATGCGGAGATCTGAAGCAACTAGATTATTATTATAATCAAAAAAAATCTAAGCCCCAAGGGCTATACGCACGTAATAGTAGTGAAAGGGAAGGGGTCACGGCGACGGGTAAAGGGTGGAATGTTCGCTTTTTGCAGAGGGTCTCAAAAGGGGAAAGAGCGAAAAGCACCCCAAGGGATAAACTAATCCTTTGATAAAAGGGTTTAGCTAGATAGAGAAAAAGGAGAGGGGCTGAATATCTGGTCCCAAAACAAGTTCGATAAAAAGAGGGGGAATGTAGGTGAAGGAGGTTCGAAAATAGCTCCCCATGAAAGATAGCAAGGGGTTTTTAAAAAGGTTTTAGCCAGGGGACAAGTTTTCTTAAAAAAAAGGGAAAGTGAGGTTTCCCGGTAACCTACGGGCAAAGAGGAGGGCCAAAAAAAACCCGACTTCACGTTAGGGGTACGGGTGCCAAGAGGTATAAAGGAATCGGAGATGACAAGCGTCTAGTGAAAATAATTTGGTGATTTTGGTACAAAAATTTTTAAAACCCCTGTGTGGTGGCCCAATTGGAAACACATCACCCCCGCGGGGAGAAACGAAATGGTGACGTCACGTGCACAGGCAATAGTGAAGTCATCAACACGAGTGATGACCAAATGTCGGATACAAGACAGAGGCCAAATATTACGCAAGGAGAAAAAGGGTTTTTGCCACACACATCCCCGGGGGCACCTTCAGCTTGGATAAAGTCTGGGGGGGCACATTTTTAACCCCAAAAACCGGGGAAAGTTTTAGTTAAAAAATTTTAAGGATGGAGATTGCCCCGGAGGCCTAAGGAGTGGGCTTTGGGGCCAAAAAATTTCCTCCCAATTGTGTCATATCCTTCCAGGGCAAAAAATTGGCAATACGAGTGGTTTTTCGCAAAAGGCATTTCAAGCATATTTTCCAAGCGTATAAGGGGCTATGGTGAAGTCCCCCTTTCAAAAACCATATTTAGGTGGGGAGACTGTTTTGTCCTCTAAAACCCCAAAAATGTTATTTACCAGGGTTCCATCCTTTGCAAATGCACTGGTAAAGCAAGGGACGATAGTGGGGGCTTCATGTCCCCAGTATGTTTGCGGAAAGGGAGAAAAAATGCAGATTTTTCACAGTGTGGAAAAACTCCTTTGACCCCAAAAAAGATTGAAAAGGCTAATAGGCTGCAAGGGGACTGATGTAAATGTTGTAGCAAGAATTGAAGTCGTCGAGCCACTGCCGATGATCACAAGCTGATGTGTTGCCTCCAGTTTTTTGAAGTGAAAAGGGAAAATTATATGTTCTTCCTAGAGAAGAAAAGTCCAAAGGGGCTAAACCCCGGCAGATTTTAGGGAAAAAAACGAGGGGGATAGATGGAGCCCCTGAAAAACGGGCCAATGACTGCCCAAATTTTATTGGGGAACATTAGGGGTTTGCATACAACACCGGCAACCCCAGAACAGGGGCCAGGTTAGGGGGAATATTTACCACTCAGTTTTGTACTTTTTTCCAACTGCACTCAAGAGGAAGCAGAGGGGATGTGGAACAATCTTGCCGCAAGTGCTTTAGTGTATGGAACATGGGGAGCGATCGCAACCCTTTTGCTTAAAACAAAAAAGTCTCTCCATGGGTTTTATTGTACCGGACCCGCCCCTGCTGCGTTTTTAAACGTACTGCACGAGCACAAGCAACCCCCAAGGGTCTTTTGAAATGCCGTGAAGTTTGGGGTAAAAAGAGAACCGGTTAAAACGGGACGAGAAGGGGGTAAAAGCTCACAAGGAGGCAAGAAGGGAAACCCCACTAAAAAATTTGAGTAAAGGGTTTCCAATTTTCCCGATCAAATTGCCCGCGGGGGATACGAAGAGGTGGTGAATATGAAGGGGAAAAATGATTGGGAAATGATCGCTGTCATATAAATCCGGGAGAACAGACCAGGTGAAGTCTAATGCGGCAGAGGAAGAGCAGACTGAGAGATCGATGCAAGAGAGAGTGGGGAGTCTGAGGATCAAAATGGGTGTGAGTACCTGTATTTAAAATATGGAGGGGGTGGGCAGCAAGAAAAGCCTCTAACTGAATGCCATGGGAATCACAGTGTGCCCCCCCCCCCCAAGAGGAAATGATGGGCATTAAAATCGCCAAGTAGCAGAAGCGGTGGCGGTAATGACAAAACAAGAAAGGCAATATCTGGAATAGATAATGCCCGAGAAGGAGAGAGATATAAAGAACAGAGCGTATACCACCTATGCAAGTGGATACCGGCTGCTGTGTAATGCAGCGAAGTACGAACAAATAGCTGATGGTATGGAATATCAGTGTGTAGAAGAAGGGAACTTTCATTAAAGGTCCCATCAGGAAAAGGATCTTTTAGAATACAATAAATTATAGCCTGAGATGGGATAGATAACGCAGAGTGCAATTTTGGTTCCTGTAAGCAAACACCAACAGTGGAAAAACTGGGAGAGTAACATCTGAAACTCATCCCGATTACCCCTGAGGCCGCGTATATTCCACGGTAAATAGGCCATGATTGGCAACGATAAAGATACCTGAAATCCGCAGGTAAGGGTTCCTACGGACTAGAGGGGTTAGAAAAGTCCACATGCGGAGGCAGTGGAAAGCGTTCAAGCAGCGAAGGAATGGTGCGCTGCGAGAAAGAGTTGCGCAGATGGAGGAGAGGAGAGAGAAGGAACAGAGAGTGGATCAGTGTCCATTGATGGTTTGATCTCTGCAATATATTCAGAGATTGCTTCAAGTGTTTTGGAATTCAGAGACATCGTATGGGAGACAATATTGGAGATGGTAGGGGGAGGATGAGTAAAGATTGGGAAAACGTAATGGACTGTACCAAGGTAGGGGGAGGCGAGAGGGTGGAGGGAACTGGAAAAGAAGCGTGGAAGGGGACAGAAGAGGCAGAAACCAGGGAGGTGGCAGAAGAGGCAGAAACCTGGGAGGTGGCAGAAGAGGAAGAAAACTTGAGAGGAAACAGGGGGGGAAAGGTACAGTACGAGGAGGAGGGTGAACCTCTACACTTGTAACAGAGCCAGTGAGAGGGGAAGAACTAGGTACAGAGACAGGGAAGGTAAAATGAGGAGGTGGAAGAAGGGAAGGAGGGGTTAAAGGACCTTTTTTTGACTTCTGAAAAGTAGAGGGATGACTGGGAGGAGGTGTCGTACAAGATCTCGTCGATACCGAGGCTTGTGAGGGAGAACACGAAGAAGCGAGAACAGACTGAGGCGTTGAAATAGGGACGTCTGAGCCCAGGACAGCAAAAGAATTAGATACAGGAGTGACTATGGGAGAGGTAACCACAGAGGAGGCTGCAAAAGATGGGACCCCAGAAGTGGGGGGACGTTTTGAAACACGGGAATAAGAAACACGAGGTAGTCTCCCTTGGAGGCGGAGATGAGAAACTGCCATGGCATAAGGGAGACCTTTTGCCTCTTTGAGGTAATGGATTTCCCGCTCATTTAAGTAGACTTGGCAACGGCGAGAGTGCGAAGGGTGAGCCTCATGACAATTAAGGCAAGAGGGAGGTCGATTGCAAGACGTATTAGACTTAGCATTCGGCTATAGATCTGCAATATTTCGCTGGATGGCCAAATCGCCAGCAATTTCTACACTGTTGCGGTGTAGGGATCACATTTTGAACTTGTAACCGATGTCTTGCTACATAAACTGAGGATGGGAGTTCACGGCTGTCAAAGTTAAACGAGCCCACATTGCTGAGTATCATCTCCGCCCGCGGGCAGAAGAACATAAGTGTCTACCTTGAGGATTGGGAGATCTTGGAGTTCCAGGTGTTCAAGAATGTCATTGCCACATGCCTGGAAATTTTGTTGAACTATGGTATGGGGCAGAATGACAGTACCACTACAAGAATTGAGGGAATGATGTTTTTCAATAGTGACAGGAACAGTATCGATATGGGAAAGAAGAGAAAGATCATGAGCTTGGGTAGCATTCTGTACAGTGATGATGCGCGTACCGCTCTTAAGAGCATGAAAAGAAATATCTTTACCAACATGGCATAGGAGTGCCTTGCCAATACTATGGTCAGAAGATAGGCAATAGAGGAAGTCGGTCGTAAAGTGAAGAATTTAGTCCATTGTGCGTTCTGAAACTGAGCGTGGAAAGGGAGTGCAGGATGTGTCGATCTTTTTGAGAAGAACGAGAAGGTGGAGAAGTATCATCAGCAGGTAATTGTCGTTGGGTTTTAGGAGTGGGACCAGAGTTGGTCCGACGTGGAACGGGCCGGCGATTCGAAAATTGCCACACCGTACAGGGAGAGGCCAGAAGCATAGTCAAAGGAGAGTGGAGGTCAGATAAATTGAAGGAGTCAGTCGAGACCTCAGTACCTGAAGCGGGTGAGGAAACAGCACCGGCAAGAAGTACAGAGGCATTAGGAGTGTCCGAAGAGTGGTCCAAAGACAAGGCGGGGTCAGAACGGGGTGTGGTATCAAGAAGGTGCCCGGGGGTAGCAGGTTCATGGACTAGGGCTTCCATGGTTAGGTTACTTCTTTCTTTTTGTTTTTAAGAAAAAAAAAGAAAAAGAAAAGAAAATAAAAATAAAAAAGAATAAAAAAAGGGGGGACCGGGGAGGGATAGTTCCTGGGAGGAATGAGAGGGCCAGAAATCTTCCTCAGCGCCCAAGAGGACTTCAGCACCGCAAGTAGTGCAGATGCAGCATGGAACCCGTGCCATACCCTACCCATCATGCCAGTAAACCAGCAATCCGGGATAGCAGCCTCACATCTGCCGAACTACCTCAGTGGACAAAAGAGAGGGTGGCCAGATATCCGCCACAAAAGCATACCTCCTATTGGCCACCACCCCCGAATCCAAAAGGCAGCCTCCAGTGATACACCCATTGCCCGAAAGATACCAAAGCCACTCGCCGGGAGAACCGGAGAGGGATTGGGACATCCCCAGGTGATCCAGATTCCACGGCAAACTACACCACCGCCAAGAACCTCAATGGAATGGGATGGACCCCAGTACCCTTTCCCCTACCCAGGAACTAGTGTGCTGTGGGAAAAAAAAAAGAGGAAGGGTAATAGGAGGGTGTGGGAGGAGGAGGGGAAAAGAAAAAGGGAGGATGGGATAAGGGAGGGGGGATTGGGGGGTAATTAGGTTTGGTCTGAGGAAGGAGACCAACAGGTCTAATTCCTCAGACCAAGAGCCTCTTCACCACGCCAAGGAGTTCCCCTTGAAGAGGTATCTGTCCATAGAGGTCTGTACCTCTCATTCCTGTATGACTTTCCTAAAGTGGTTCACAACATTGTCATTGTACAGGTTACCAACATGGCTTGCGGTAGCTGTGGGAGGGTGATTTTCACCAAAAAAAGGTTTGCACTTCAAGCCACTTTGCACACATTTCCTTAATCTTTGAAGTAAGCAACTTCTTCAATTTCTCTATCCCCTCCTCCGAAGCAGTTTCCTCAGGCCTAGCCTCTTGCTGTTGAAGATGATCTAGCAGCTCATCAGTGGTTAGTTCGTCATTGTCCTCCTCCACCAACTCTTCCACATCCTCCCCACTAACCCTCCAACCCGAAGGACTTCCCCAATGCCACAATGGATTCCTCAACTGGCATAGGATTCCAGGGTTAGCCTCAAACCCTTCAAAATCCCTTTTGTCTACACATTCTGGCCACAGTTTTTTTCCAAGCAGAGTTCAAGGTCCTCTTAGTCACTCCCTCCCAAGCCTTACCTATAAGGTTTGCACAATTGAGGATATTAAAGTGATCCTTCCAAAACTCTTTTAGAGTCAATAGTGTCTGTGGTCACTTCAAAGCACCTTTCAAACATAGCTTTTGTGTACAATCCCTTGAAGTTGGAAATGACCTGCTGGTCCATGGGCTGCAGGAGAGGAGTGGTATTAGGAGGCAAAAATTTACCTTAATGAAGCTCATGTCCCAGAAAGTCGCTCTGCCAAGTCTGTAGGATGACCAGGGGAATTGTCTAATACCAGGAGACACTTAAGGTCTAATTTCTTTTCAATTAGGTATTTTTCACATTGGGGGCAAATGCATGGTGTAACCAGTCATAGAAAAAGTCCCTAGTGACCCATGCCTTACTGTTTGCCCTCCACAGCACACACAAATTAGCCTTGAGATATTCTTTTGCCTGAACGCTCTGGGAGTTACTGATGATACACCAATAAAGGCTTCATTTTGCAATCACCACTAGCATTGGCACACTCAGAAGAGTAAGCCTGTCTTTCATAGGCTTATGTCCTGGGAGTGCCTTTTCCTCCTGAGTGATGTAGGTCTGCTTGGCAATTTCTTCCAAAACAGGCCTGTTTCGTCACAATTAAACACTTGTTCAGGTTTCAAGTCTTCACTGTCTGTAATCGTTGAATTCCTTCAGATATTTTTCAGCTGCTTTTTGGTCCGAACTGGCAGCCTCACCATGCCTAACCACACTACGCATGCCACTACGATTCTTAAATCTTTCAAACCAACCTTTGCTGACCTTAAATTCACTCACATCACCACTAGTTGCAGGCAATTTCTTTACCAAATCGTCATTGCAACTGCCTAGCCTTTTCACAAATGATCGCTTGAGAGATGCTATCTCCTATCTGTTTTTCATTTATCCACACCAATAACAGTCTCTCAACATCTTCTAACACTTGCAGTCGCTGTTTCGTAATCACAGTTGCACCTCTTGCAACAACAGCTTCCTTGATTGCCGTTTTCCTGGACACTATAGTAGAGATGGTTGATTGGGGTTTTGTATACAACCTGGCCAGCTGACACCACGCACACCACTTTCGTTACTTTGCAATTATCTCTTTCCTTCTTTTCTCAATTGGTTATTAGCACCCGTTTTCTGAGGGGTTGGCATAGAAGCTTTCTATGGGGCCCATGTGATAATATGAAGGTTACATGAATGTATCCTTAGATGCGTGGCACTCTGGCTGGTATAAACACTGGCACAACGGGGCAGTTCAAGGCCCTCAGTGGACACGTCTTGGGACGAAATCGCGGATGCCGGGTTTTTTAACGGGGAACCGAGGCAAAATTTTTGCATTAAATGTATCGGATACCGGATTTCATCGGATACCGATGCAATCGTGAATGGGGGTCACATCTGTATTGTTATAATTGTATAAATAATAATCAGCATATACATGATACATATTATCAGACTCACCAGCTGAACGTTTTAGACGCGAGCCATCGTTTGTTTACTGTGAACATCGGAAATTACATTTTCCGGCTATTTTGAGCTCAGTTTTCAGGTTATTTTAGCTAATACGGGTCCAATCAATAATCATCTATTTCTGTAATTATCTTCCATTCTATCAAATTAGACCAAGAGAAATTGCAAATATAATGGGGAAGAAAAAAAAAAAAACACTGCCAAATTCACGTTTAATCCAAAATTTGGTCTCAGTTTTTCTTATTTTGCACCGCATGTCTGCAACAGATTTATTTGTGGTGCCCATTACCACATCGACTGTATTCTCATATCTAGGCCCGGCCCCAAATTTACAGCTCACAATTATTAGGTGAGCCGAGCTCGGTGGCATTGGAAACTTCAGATTGTACCTGCTTCAAAAGGCATTAGAACTTACAGGACGGACCCTCAAAAAGTTAAAGACGGTTTAACCTGTGATGTTTCACGGTCGTTTTATTTTATAAATTTTATATTGTCTTACGAGGCACAGTGTTCGACATATATTTGTATAATCAAAAATTCTAGCTGCTTCTAATCAAGCGCAGAAAGCTTGGTAGGCCCTCATGTGGAGAGACATCGGGTCTGTGTGGTCAGTGTGCACCATATAAAATAAATCCATGCCAGCACGCGTGCATTAGATAAAAAAAAAAAATCCGACCTTGTTTTGGATTAAAACTCGACTTTGTGGTGCATTTTTTGTATTGTATTTATGGTTGTATTCTTTTTTCTTGGTTTCATTTGGATAGAATGGAAAACATATTTTAAATAGAAATTGAGGTTGATTTTGTATTGGTATACTATGATAAAGAACCTTGAAATGGAGCTCTAAATAGGGGGAAATGTTTGATTTTTGCCAATGTTCAATAGTATACAAATGATGTCATTGTTCCAATATAATGTCAACTTACCTTTTAATTTGCAGTATGAATGAGCGCATTATTTATACAAATATTACAATATTGCAGTACTCTACATATAGTAAATCTTCTTTTTTTTGTTTGAATAAAAATTCAAAATAGAAAGCAAGAGTATATCAGAGGGGCCTGGCGACGTGACTGATGAACAAAGAAATGTTTTTTTAGAGCCAGGAATGTCTGCTTTTGTTACATTTCTAGGCCTATTTTGAAAATTGGCTTATTTTTTAACTTACGTGAAATTGGCCAAATTGCAAATTTCTGACCACGTTATTGGGTAGTTGAAATCGGTAAATGGGCAGTTTCTTGTACTTCATTCGATAGACAAATGGAGCTCTAAAGAAATAGCTATGAGTTTCATCGACTGGAACAAATGGGAATTAGCCAAAAACTGAGGGGCCTCAAACTGACTCAGTGCATATAAAATTCGAGTGTCCGAATCATAAATATAGACACACTTCAAGGTCACTAACTTGCAAACGCATTAATTCCGTAAGTTTTCAATCAAACTTTTCATTATTTTGGTGTCATTACCATTGGGATTAGTCTTCTTTATCCATTTCACAAGAAAAAAATATTTTTTTTTTCCAAAAATTTTTCGACACCAGGAGACACCTCAGGATTTGGGGGTTGAACAGACTCAAGGGTTAAGGGGAACTATGATGTTGTGACAATAGAGATAGACGACTACCAATTAATTGTTGTGTCATCAAAATATGTTTGTAACAACCTTATTTATTCTTGTAGTTGAAATTTTAGCGTAAATATTCAACGCGCATGAAACTTGTACCTTACACAATGAACCATGCATTTTATATAATTACATTTTATTGTGAATTTAAAAATAAAAAAAGCAATCATAATTTGTAAAGTCTGTACTATATTATATATTCACAGTGATATATACTACTATGGTACTCGGCTTCATTAAACAAATGACTAAGAGCTAATATAAAATATATCTACATTAATGTCTTCACTGCCTTAACAGCAGATAGTAAATTTGAAAGACTTGGTGGTTACAGCAAGGATAATAGGCTGCTTAAATTAAAGGATATCTATATCAATGCTGTACATAATACTAGTTTGATACAGAGAGAAAACATTAAAATTGTGCATGTATTAACTTTTTTGAAGAGTAACAATTATAAAATTCATCTCTTCAAAACTAATGATATACATAATAGTCTTTTTTAAGAAATATCTGTTGCTAAGAAAGAAAAACTGGACATGGTCCAGGCATGCCCACAGCTCTTTTATCATTAAATAATTAAATATTGTGCCCACAGGTTATTCATACGATATAGTAGTGGTGGATGTCTGCAATTAACCGATGGACAAGTTGTTCATATGGAAATGTAACTTTTAAAGTGGATGTCAGTCATTTACTGGCCGTCTCTCATGGACAACGGTGCAATCAGAAGTTAAATATAAATTATGATATGGAATACAAGTGACAATAACTACCAAGCTTTTCACTTTCTAATTTGAAAAATGTAACCCTTTCTTTCTTTTACAATAAACCTTTAATATGTTGAAATATGTTCTTGGTAGAAATCAGTACATGACATTTACATGAACGAAGAACATATGTGCGAAGAAGGAGTTACATTTATAAACTACTTCAAAATTTAAAAACAAATAATTCATTTTGGCCACTGTACTTAACCCCATAGGTTGAGGTTGTAAGGCAAATCTTTCAATTAAACAAAGAAAAATAATATTAATGTGTAATACTGAATGATTGACTGGCAACGCTCTTTCTTTTAATGGGTTACCCTACCTCTAGTGAGAGATGACTGTTGTCTTGGTATAACAAAATGTGTAGGGTTGAAATCCCTAAATTGCAATACTAAACAGAAACATTAAAGAACGAGTTGGAAAGGCGTAAGGTGACTTCTGTGCCAGCCTTCGTCGAGTGTGGACATATTTGACTCTCACCTGTGCATCCTGGACAATTGACCATTCTTCGGGAGCCTTTTGTCATTCATCTTACTTGCTCTGCTTAGATCGGTTTAACCAGCTCATTTTTCTGCCTCTGCAGATTTTTCCTTAACAGTTTTGGTGGGAAGCCATATGGTGAACCCAGCGTGAGTATGTGGGCATCTCTGCTCTGCTGGGGCTTAGTCGCAGGGTGCTCCGGCTAGCTGTTTCTGAATTAATAGTTTCTAGTTTGTTTCTATTTACAAAGGGATTCTTACTTCCCTTTTCTTCCACTGTCCAACTATTGGGCAATATCTCTTCTCCATTACATCGGGATGCAAGGCTCTATATATGGGCAGAAGCTGTAAGTGGCCTTTACCAAACCAACAAAAAGAGAAAACGGCAGTAGCTTAGTGGTCTTGCCAGGATTGGTCTGCCTTAATCACACATTACAATATTTGCAATTACTTTGCAGTCATAATTAGTGTTTTAATTCTTATTTAAAAGGCATTAACTGAAGAGCACTGCAATAGGCCTGCTCGACCCATGCATGGCAGCTACAACTCTCTTCAACAGTGCCAGTCCACCCAAATAAAACCAGCAATAATTATAACTACTTCAGAACAAGTCTCCTAGCCTTCCATTCCAAACGATACATTACTTGCCCTAAAACTCCAAACACAAGAAACTGTGGTGACTTGCTACCCTATTCACCCAAACCATTCCTACTTGTGTAATCTGTCCAATTTTTTGCAGCTTGTTTTCACTATCCATGGCACTTCTGAGAACCAGTGTTTTCCTGTACTGTTTTTTAACCTTTTGAGGGTCGACAGGCCCTCCGAAACTCTTTCGCAGGGTCGGCCAAATTTAAAAATTAAAAAAACATTATTTTCTCTTATGAAAAGATAGGAGATTCTTTTCCCGATAATAAAAAGACACCAAAAGTTTTGAAAATTTGATGAAAACTTACCGGAAATTATGCTCACGCAAAGTTGCGGTCTCGGGCGATGTTTACGGCATCGGCGTTTTTGCCCACTTTGAGCCCATTTTTGGCCCAATTTCACAGTACTAGTCACAAAAAACATCGGAATATTTCGCTAGAAACTCATTTTTTCTATCGTAGGGGTGGCAAGAAACCAACCCATTTAGAAATTCAACTATCCAGGACAGTGGTCAGAAATTTAGCATTTTGCCAATTGCACACAAATTTTCAAACAGATGCAATTCTCAAAATAGGGTCCAGATTAAACAAGAATTCATGGAACTAAAATCGACAGTTCCTGCTGGTCATTGTCACGTTTCTCAAGGCCCCCTTATATTCTTTTTGCTTTCCACATATGAATTTTATTTTCACAAATAATATAAGATTTACGGTATGCCAGACTACTGCATTAGTGTAAAAAATGGTATAAATATTATTGGTGCACTGTGGAAAAGAAATATTAGGACCTCACCAGTTGACGTGTATTATTGCACGCTTGGCACGATTTGTTTTCTTTTGATGTTGTTTGGTAAAAATCGAACATTTCTGCTACTTTGGCTCAATTTCAAGGCACTATCATGTAAAAAACCCAGTCAAAAATCATCATCAATTTCTGTAAAAATAATATGTACTTCCACTTCTATAATAATGAGACCAAGAAAATTAGAATACAAACAATATTACATCGAAAATACACTGCAAAGTCGCTGATTTATTAAAAAAAAATGGTCAAAAGTTTTTTTTTTCTCATATGCACTGTGTGCTGCAGCGACTTTTTTTTTAGACTGTGCAACACTGGACCACATAGACCATTCTTTCATATGAAGGCCTACCAGCTTTCTCCCACTAGATTTGAGGCCGCTAGAATTTATGAGTACTAGTACGTCAAAACCCCTTCGCGTAAGGACGTAACTAGTTATCGACCAAACTCAAGGGTTTAAATCTTGAATTTTTGCGGATTTGATTACACTGTGTCAAGTTCAATTTTGGGTGGACATGTTTGGCACCTTATTTGCAACCCTTTATTATATATTCACTTACATCATAAAATTTCTGCTTGCCATCTGGTACCATTGTTCCACATGGTACAATAAGGGACCATTGCACTATATGGATACCACTGTATTATATGGTACTACTTGCTACCAAATGGTGCCATTGTACCTTATTCTACCTATGGTACCATTGCTATCATATGGTTGCCACTGTACCACATTGTACCTATGGCACCATTGCACTTTATACCATATGGTAATTATGGTTCTGTTGTATTCCAACTCAATTAACCACACTAATATTTCATTCATTTTGTTTTCAATAAACTTGTAAACAAGTTTTGTAAGCAATATAAAGATAAAGTAGTGCAGTTATCGTGTTGAAAACTGTGAAGTGTACATTTATACAATATACATTATATTGGTCTCACAGGCCACAAATGTTACTAGAAAAAGAAAAAAAATTTAGAAATTAAAAAAAGTTATAAAAAACGTATAATAAAAAGTTGCGATTTGCGGAAGTCGCTGATGGTGCTGCCACCAGTCATTTTTGGTCAAACTTCCTACCGCTGATCTCCTGTAAGTACTGATCAGAAAAAAAAATTTGGTTTTATTACCTTCACAAAATATTATCTTTAGTAACTATTAAGAATTGTTTTTTTTTTTTTTTTTTTTCAAAAATTTCTTGGACATGGGGCACCCCTTAAGATTTTGGCATTGACATGAAAGGGTTAACACTTGGTCTACACAATCCCCCTACCCTCTAAATTATCTCTGTAATCCTACCTTCTGTCTTACCCAAATCATTTCAATAATACAGTAATCTCTATCATTACACTTTACTTTGTATACACAACAGACTTATCCTTGTAATTTCTTACATTTTCTCTTGCCCTCTTTTTCACTTATACGTGGGAACTATGGCCAACATCACACTGACCTATATCCTTTGGTAGTTTACTTTCTTCCATGCATGCACTGAATCAAAATGCACCAGCCACTCTAACACTTATATCACCCCATGTTTTTAACATGGTTTCCTAATCCCGTTTACTTAGCTGCATTACCCACTTTCATTTCATCCACTGCATCACATACTTCTCCACATCCATTTCAGGTTCTTCTAAACCTTATACAATGCAATTCTCTCTGCCCACTGTATAGACCATCACCTCTTCTTTATCACTATTTTTTTGCTTTTCAATCTTCCAGGACCTTCACCTACCCCATTTAACCTCTCTCCTCTTTCAGTCTTATCTGTAAGTTCATTTGCTCTCCAAAGCTTCATTTTATTCATCTCTCCAAAACTGTTTTTCCTCAACAAATTTAGTGATAATTTTTTTTTCCTTACCACCCCTCTTGACTTTGTCATTCCATCCATCGATTACTCTTCCCAACTGCACTCTCCCGTCTATACCACAATAAACTTCTGCTGTGTACTCTAAGCAGTGATTAATATTATCACATTACATAAAAAGGGATGCAGTAAATTCCATATGGGGAATATCGTGGTAAGTTATGTGGATGTATAAGAGTGGGGGTTTGTGGACTGAGGGTTAGAAAATGTGTGTGATGCCTCTGTGTGTCAGAGCTAAACAAATGAAAACCTAAAATAATGAGGTGGTCAGTCATTAAGAACTGTACATGTGACCACATTTGAAGGTCGTGATGAAATATAACAGTTAGCTTCAAAATACTCTGACCTTGAAAAAATATTTTGATGCTTCTATTAACGCTAACAATTCTAAAAAACTGTCTGACATATATCAAGTGGCAAATGTTGGGTAAAGTAGAAAGCAGCTAGCATGGAATAGTGACCTTCTTGCGTACTCATTTTTTCTCATGTAGGAAAGCACTGGTTGGACAATATAGTCAATTATTATTATTATAATCTAAAGAAACGCCTAAACCGACCGAGGGTTCATACAGTGCTGCGGGGCAGAAAATTGTGCTAGGGCTATAAACTGCCAGGTGGAGATGGGTTCAGATGTGAGAGGAGAAAAGGATTAGAAGGACGCTAAGGGCTATGTGTCAAAGAGTCGTATAGATAAAGCAGTTGCTGCAGTCAAAAAGTGATTTTAAGTCTGCAAGAAGGGAAGATACGCTAAGAGCAGCAATATAGTCATATAAATAGGAATGAATGGATCAGTAGGGACCTACTGTGTCCAGACAAGCAGGACAACTGCAGTGCTCCTCTTAAATTATAATAAAAAGATTAATTACTTTTGTTTAGCATAGAACCAATAACACTGCAGTAGTGTACGTAAACAATGTTATGAGTAGCAGAACATGGACTGTTGTACTACATATTTAACGCTAAGAAAAGTTTTTCCATAAACTTGAAAGGGGACTTGGTTAAGAGTAAAACACTTATCCAGCATAAAGATGCATCCTGCACACTTATGCCTCTTTACATATATGTCAGTGTTTGTTCTCATGCCTACACAGTACAGGAGGACCCAACTTATACATCAGGTCAGGTTCCTTACTCCCAACAAAAATAGTGAAATTGCCAAAGTGGAAACAGAACCATTTTTCACTTTCAAATTCATATATAAACCTGATATTTGCAATTACTAAATGTAAAAGAGAAGAAAAATTTTGTTTCTTCTTTTTTGAGTCATCCTGCCTTGGTGGGAGACGGCCAGTTAAAAAAAAAAATTAGGTTTACCTGGAGAGGGTTTCAGGGGTCAATGCCCCCACAGCCCGGCCTGCGACCAGGCCTCGTGGTGGATCAGGGCCTGATCAACCTGGCTGTTACGGCTGGCCGCATGCAAACTGATGTACGAACCACAGCCCAGCTAACCAGGTCCTGACTTTAGGTGCCTGTCCAGCACCTTCTTGAAGACAGCCAGGGGTCTACTGGTAATCCCCCGTATATATTATATTAAGTTTTTCCAAGGTAGAAATCAGGCCATCATGTCTTCTTATAACTTCAGTGCTTCCTGGATAGCACTTAATTTCCTTCACACTTTCTCAGTGTTCCACAACTGTACTAACAGTTTGGTGAGCCAAAAACCACACTTACGTCCTATCTCAGCCACAGAGATACCTTACTCACGGAGTTTAATCATTTTTGGCATTTAAAGTAAGAGACTTGCAACTGCTCTATATCACAACTACCCTAAGAGCCATTGTAATTAAACACAAAAATATTTTATATAATATACGTAATAACTTTAAAGGGGGTGGTCAATGAGTTATAGCTTACAGAAAAATAGTTCTAAAGGCTGGTAACTTTTGATGTAAATCTCATCTTTGCATGACTTTTCTACAGCAAAATATTGTTTACTACAACATTTGATATGACGTCAAAGGTAAAATGTATCTCTGCACCATGTAGTGAATTTTCAGCAGTTTTTTCTTATATATATAATATATATATATTTTTATATATAAAATATATATTATATATATATATATATATATATTAATAATATATATATATATATATATATATTATAATATAATATATATATATATATATATATATATATATATATATATGCAATAAGATCACAGTAAACGGGTGATTTCAGGATAGCAAAAAAACAACTCTGAAAGAATAGAAAATTCCCCAAGCGCTTTCGTGACTACTCACATTATCAAGGAACTATGAAACTAAAGCATCCAAGAAGCTATATAAGGGGTCGGGGCCGGCCCCTCACAATCAATCCCACAACGGTTTAAACACCTGCCGCGCGCCGACCCAATTTTGGATAGGTCCTTGGCAAACTCACCCCACAAACTATTCTACCCAAGAAATAAAAAATTTTAAAGATTATTTGTCCAGTGTATTTTAAATTCTTCCCAAATTCTATTAATTATAAATGGATCTAATTTATATAAACCAAAGGAAATATTCATATTATTGTCAAAACTGCTTTTATAAAACAAGATTCAATTTATATTCCTGTCGACCATGGACTTGCTTGATACTACTTTCTCAACTTTTTGAAAATCAATTGGATGGTTAAAATCTCTTACATGAATATAAGAGCATTGGAATCTTGTCCAGTTCTAATGCTATATTTATGTTGTTTTAATCTTAGTTCGAGATTTTACCAGTTTGACCGTAATAAACTTTATCGCAAATTTTACAAGGAATCTTATAGACACATCCATCAGCATTTTGGGGGGAATTCTTTATAACAAAAGTTTTTTTACTATATCAAGATTTTTGAATACAACTTTAATATTAAAAGTCTCAAAGAGAAGGCATATAAACCCCAAGTTTTCATGGTAAGGGAGAACCAACATATTTTTAGTTGAATAAGGCTGGTTGTCCCTTTTTGGATTGTAAAAAGTATTTCTAGCAACTTTAAAAGATTTATCAATTACATTTCTTGGGTATTTTAAATCATTACCTATTTCAAAAATTTTTTGGATATTTCCTCATCTATAAAACTCAGGACTACAAATTCGTAAAGCTCTCAAAACATTGATGAAAAACAGACAGTTTGACTTCTTGATGCGAGGAAAAAATAGTGGACATAGGAACAGTTATTTGTAGGTTTTCTGTAAATTTTAAATTTGAATTCATTATTACCCTTAATAATTAAAACATCTAGAAAAGGCAATGAGTTTTTTTTCTTCAAACTCAGCAGTAAAGTTTATAGAATGGGCTAAGCTATTTAATTTTCCTAGGAAATGGTGTATATCTACTTTTTTGGGGATAAGACACAAAATATCATCAACATATCTGAACCATTTAGCTCTATTAGGGAGGATTGTGTTAAGTAACCTTGTTTCAAAAAATTCCATGTATAGGTTACTAAGAACAGGTGAAAGAGGATTTCCCCATTGCCATACCAAACTTCTGAGTGTAAAACTTATCATTAAATACAAATTTTGCATCAACAATGCAAAGTTTAATAAGTTTAATGATAGTAGAAACTGGCAATGGTAAATCATAGTTAACGAGTTCTTCAGAAAAGGGAAACTTAATAAATCATCAACAGGAACTTTCGTAAAAAAGGAAGTAACATCAAAACTAACCATGTTAAAATCATTTAAGTCAGTCAAGGAGCTTAATTTATCAACCAAGTCTATGTTGTTTTTAACATTAAAGTTAGAAATTTTGCCAAAAATAGGGGTCAAAATATCAACAAGGGCCCTTTGGATAATTTATATGAAACTGACCCTATGGAGCTAATAATTGGTCTGACTGGATTCCCTGGTTTGTGTGTTTTATTAGTCCATACATGTAAAACCCACTGAAACCTATTCTAAACTTAGGAAAAATCCCCTAGAAACTGTTAACAGCAATTTCAATAAAACAATAAAACTTCTACTGAAAGGCAAGATGAATTAGTCAAAGAATTTACTTCCACTAATCCATCTTTACCTTAAAATGTATGGGCTAATAAAAACACACAAACCAGGGAATCCATCAGACCAATTATTAGCTCCATAGGGTCAGTTTCATATAAATTATCCAAAAGGCTTGTTGATATTTTGAGCCCTATTGTTGGCAAAATTTCTAACTTTAATGTTAAAAACAACATAGACTTGGTTGATAAATTAAGCTCCTTGACTGACTTAAAAAGATTTAACATGGTTAGTTTTGATGTTACTTCCTTGTTTACGAAAAGTTCCTGTTGATGATTTATTAAGTTTCTTATCTGAAGAATTCATTAACTAAAGATTTACCATTGCCAGTTCCTACTATCATTAAACTTATTAAACTTTGCATTGTTTATGCAAAATTTGTATTTAATGATAAGTTTTACACTCAGAAGTTTGGTATGGGAATGGGAAATCCTCTTTCACCTGTTCTTAGTAACCTATACATGGAATTTTTTGAAACAAGGTTGCTTAACACAATCCTCCCTAATAGAGCTAAATGGTTCAGATATGTTGATGATATTTTGTGTCTTATGCCCAAAATGTAGAAATACACCATTTCCTTGGAAAATTAAATAACTTAGCCCATTCTATAAACTTTACTGTTGAGTTTGAAGAAAATAACTCATTGCCTTTTCCAGATGTTTAATTATTAAGGGTAATAATGAATTCAAATTTAAAATTTACAGAAAACCTACAAATAACTGTTTCCCATGTCCACTATTATTCTTCGCATCAAGATAGAGTCAAACTGTCTGTTTTCTCATCAATGTTTTGAGAGCTTTACGAATTCGTAGTCCTGAGTTTTATAGATGAGGAAATATCCAAAATATATGAAATAGGGAATGATTTAAAATACCCAAGAAATGTAACTGATAATCTTTTTAAAATTGCTAGAAATACTTTTTACAATCCAAAAAGGGAACAACCAGCCTTATTCAAATAAAAATATGTTGGTTCTCCCTTACCATGAAAACTTGGTTGATATTTCCTTCTCTTCTTAAGACTTTTAATATTAAATTGTAAATTTAAAAATCTTGATACAGTAAAAAAAACTTCTGATAAAGAATTCCCCCCAAAATGCTGATGGATGTGTCTATAAGATTCCTTGCAAAATTTGCGATAAAAAGTTTATTACGGTCAAACTGGTAAAAAACTCGAACTAAGATTAAAACAACATAAATATAGCTTAGAACTGGCCAAGATTTCCCAAAGCTCTATTTATCATGTAAGAGATTTTAACCATCCAATTGATTTTCAAAAAGTTGAGAAAGTAGTATCAAGCAAGCCCATGGTCGCAGGAAAAATAATTTAATCTTGTTTCATAAAAACAGTTTTGACAATAATATGAATATTCCTTTGTTTATATAAATTAGATCCATTTATAATTAATAAATTTGGGAAGAGTTTAATAATACACTGGACAAATAATAATTTTTAAATTTTCTTGGGTAAATAGTTGTTGGGTGATTTGAGCAAAGGCCTGTCCATTGGGCCGGCGCGCGTCAGGTGTTTAACCGTTGTGGAATCTGATAGTGAGGTGTTGGCCAGACCCCTTATATAGCTTCCTTGGGTGCTTTACTTTCATAGTTCCTTGATAATGTGAGTAGTCACGAAAGCGCTTGGAATTTCTCTATTCTTTCAGAGTGGTTGTTTTGCATATTCTGAAATCACCTGTTTAAATGTTTACTGTTGAAAATGAACATAGAAAAGAGTAAGGTGATGAGGGTATCAAATGATTTAGATAAAGAAAAATTGGATATCAAATTGGGGAGGAGGAGTATGGAAGAAGTGAATGTTTTCAGATACTTGGGAGTTGACGTGTCGGCCGGATGGATTATGAAGGATGAGGTTAATCATAGAATTGATGAGGGAAAAAAGGAGAGTGGTGCGTTGAGGTATATGTGGAGTCAAAAAACATTATCTATGGAGGCAAAGAAGGGAATGTATGAAAGTATAGTAGTACCAACACTCTTATATGGATGTGAAGCTTGGGTGGTAAATGCAGCAGCGAGGAGACGGTTGGAGGCAGTGGAGATGTCCTGTCTAAGGGCAATGTGTGGTGTAAATATTATGCAGAAAATTCGGAGTGTGGAAATTAGGAGAAGGTGTTGGAGTTAATAAAAGCATTAGTCAGAGGGCAGAAGAGGGGTTGTTGAGGTGGTATGGTCATTTAGAGAGAATGGATCAAAGTAGAATGACATGGAAAGCATATAAATCTATAGGGGAAGGAAGGAGGGGTAGGGGTCGTCCTCGAAAGGGTTGGAAAGAGGGGGTAAAGGAGGCTTTGTGGGCTAGGGGCTTGGACTTCCAGCAAGCGTGCATGAGCGTGTTAGATAGGATGAATGGGGCGAATGATACTTGGGACCTGACGATCTGTTGGAGTGTGAGCGGGGTAATATTTAGTGAAGGGATTCAGGGAAACCCGGGTTATTTTCATATAGTCGGACTTAAAGTCCTGGAAATGGGAAGTACAATGTCTGCACTTTAAAGGAGGGGTTTGGGATAATTGGCAGTTTTGGAGGGATATGTTTGTATCTTTATACGTATATGCTTCTGAACTGTTTTTATTCTGAGCACCTCTGCAAAAGCAGTTGATAATGTGTGAGTGGGTGAAAGTGTTGAATGATGATGAAAGTATTTTCTTTTGGGGATTTTCTTTTTTTTTGGGTCACCCCTGCCTCGGTGGGAACGGCCGACTTGTTTAAAAAAAAAAAAAAAAAAAAAAAAAAAAAAAAAAAAAAAAAAAAAAAAAAAAAAATATATATATATATATAATATATATATAATATATATATAATATATAATATATATATATAATATATATATATATAAATATATATATATATCTTTCTTCTTTCAACACACCAGCCGTATCCCACCAAGGCAGGGTTTGGGCCCAAAAAGAAAAACGAAAGTTTCTCTTTTTTAAAATTTTGTAATTTTATACGGAGAAAGGGGTTACTAGCCCCTGCTCCCGGGATTTTAGGTTGCCTCTTACGACACGCAAAGGCTTACGGAGGGAAGAATTCTGTTCCACTTCCCCATGGAGATAAGAGGAAATAAACAAGAACTAGAAAGAAAATAGCAGAAAACCCAGAGGGGTGTGTGTGTATTTTTATATATATATGCTTGTATCTGTATGTGAAAGTGTGACCAAGTGTAAGTAGAAGTAGCAAGATGTACCTGAAATCTGCATGTTTACGAGAGAGAAAAAAAGGACACCAGCAATCCTACCGGGTTGGAAAGACAGAAACCCCGCCCAGGGGGGTACTACTGTCCTGCCAAGTGAGTGTAAAACGGAATCCTGTAATTGTTTTACATGATGGTAGGATTGCTGGTGTCTTTTTTCTGTCTCTTAACCCTTTCAGGTCAAGGCCAAAAACTGAAGTGGTGCCCCAGTGTCCAAGAAATTGTGGAAAAAAAAAAAAAAAAAAAAAATCTTACAGAATTAAAGAGATATTTTTGTGAAGGTAATAAAGAAATAAAATTTCTGATCAGTACTTACCGAGATTACAGTGCCGAGAAGTTGACCCAAAATGACTGGGTGGCCGGGAACATCGACGATTTCCACATACGCGCATTACTTTATTTTACACTTTTTTAGTTTTTTTTTTTCTTTTCTAATTTTTTTCCTTCCTACTAATATTTTGGGGCCTGAGAGACCAATACTATATATAAATGTATATATATAACTCACTGTATTGAACACAATAGCCGCACTAAAGTTATCATCATATTATTGTCTACCACTTTTGTTTACTTACAATAAACATGCACAAATCTTGTATAATACTAATGTTCCTCATATATATACATATTTACAATAACTGGACATGTTTTTAGAACTGCTGGAGCCCCATGGAACTCCTTGAAACAAGGCACCATGCACAGAGGTACCTTACATTCCTCGCACATAAACCGGTGTCTTTCGTCTTTGTTGCCGTCGTTTTGTTTCTGCACAGAAAATTTGCATCTTTCTGAGCAAATTTCTTCTTAGTGCAGGAAGCTGTATTATGTGATCACCTTCCCTCCTCAAACGCTTGGGTATATCCTGAGGAGTTCGAGGACGTTGTTGTATAGCAGGTGTTGTTACCTGGTACTTCATTATGAGTTGTCGGACAACAGACAAACAAAAATTCCCATACGGTGGTCTTTTTGCCAGTCTTCACTTGGTACATATTAAAATGCTTTGAGCATTGAAATGTCTATGAGATGGAAAAAAGTTTCATGTACCACTTGTAACTCTTCGAACACAATCAACAAAGCCAATCTGTGTAAAATAAAAGGACACAAGTGCAACTAATGTGACATTTTATTGTGGCAACGTTTCGCTCTCCAGGAGCTTTGTCAAGCTCCTGGGAGGCAAAACGTTGCCACAATAAAATGTCCACATTAGTTGCACTTGTGTCCTTTTACTCTACATATTGTCGGTAATTTACCAACATTATTACAAAGCCAATCTGCTTTTCACATTTGTCAACCAAGCACATGTTTTTTTGCATAATCAATCACTGTCACTGGTTTTCAAATATGTTCATTAGTCATTCTATCAACTTTGCCACTGTCTTCCCATTTCGTTACAGTGAATGGTTGTCAACAATGTGACATCTCTTTGTCATGCAACCGTAATGCCATGATGTCATTGGCAGTAAACACCTGCACCTCATCACCACGAGCACCTGCGTTGAACCTGGGCATATATTTCGATTAGAAACGCACTGTGCCACACACATCTGTCTTTTTCACTCGCAAGAAATTACCAAGTAAAGGGCTTGTGTACCAGTTATCGGTATAATGTATGCCCCTTACCAAGATAAGGTGCCATCATGCTTCTCACTACGTCACCTAATACCCCCAATAACATCCTGGTATCTTTCAATGTTTTACTTCCCGTGTATACAACAATATCCAATACCAGGCCACTGTCACAGTCACAGAGTACAGACAGTTTTATACCAAAGCGCTTGGTATATACACGTACCATCCGACTTACGACCTGCTGGACTTACGACCACTCGACTTACGACCGTGTTTTTTTTTTGCCAAACTTCTGGGAAATAAACAACTATTTGTGTTGTACACAGTGTTTATCCTAAACCTTACAGTATAAAATACAGTACTAACAGCATAAAAAGTAAAGTAAAACATGAAATACCTAAATAAAACAATAAAATAAAGTCATTACAAAAATGTGATGTTGATATTCAGCAGTAAAGTTCGACTTATGTCCATTTCGACTTACGACCAGTTTCTCGGAACCAAACTCGATGGTAGGTGTATACTGTTTAAATGACAGTCTACCTTTGAACAAAATCAAAGATTCGTCAAGTACAAGATTCTTTAATGGATAAAAGTACATGTTGAACTTTTCTTTCAGATACATAAAACATTTCTAATCTTGTATAACCTGTCACTTCTGTCAGGCCTGGTTTTGTCAGAGAAGTGAAACATACGTAACAGTAAGATAAACCTGTTCACTGGGATGATTTCACTGAAGACCGGGGAAGAAATTAGCCGATCTGTGGACCAGTGTGCTTTTATATTATGCTTATAGACATGAGGCATAAGCATTATTGTTGCAAAAAGCAAATACATTTCTGCAACAGTCATCTCTTTCCACCGGTGTAGTCTTGACTGTGGTGATATCATCGTATTTGCCATGGTGTACTCAAAATACTTATTACTTTCCCTGACAATAGTTTCCATCAAGGGCTGGTCAAAGAATAATTAAAAAAATTCCAGTTCATTGGCAGTGGTTCCAAGGGGACAAGTAGGTAGAATTCCACTTTGAGAGTCATCAAAGTGGTGGGGTTTGGGAAAAAAATTGGGATTTTGCTGCCAATCCCAGATACGGTTTGCTGGTGGATACTGGACATCATAGGCTGGTTGTGCTGGTAGTTGTGGTTGTGGTGGGCTGGTGGCTGACACTCCGCTTTGTCCATGAACTGAGGAGTCAGCAGTGTGGGTCCCAGCCTGGGCTGGCGAGCCACTCATGGCCGTGGCACTACCATCACCACTACCACCACCTACTGATGCCTGTGGTCTATCCATGCCAAGTGTAGCCACATCATCCTCACTTTCACAGTCTATTCCTGGTGTAGGGCCACGGGATGTACTCCGTCCCCTGGGCACTGCATAGGGAACACTACCCGAGTGCATGCAGCGGCGTACAGTGGACCCCCGCATAGCGAACGCCTTGCATAGCGAACAATCCGCATAGCGAACGCTTTGTTCGCCAAAATTTTGCCCCGCATAGTGGACAAAAACCCGCTCAGCGACCTTCGTCCGAGACGCGTCCATTGTTTACCAGCCAGCCTCCGCGGTAACATTCAAGCATACACTCGGAATATTTCGTATTATTACAGTGTTTTCGGTGCTGTTTCTGGAAAATAAGTGACCATGGGCCCCAAGAAAGCTTCTAGTGCCAACCCTGTGGTAAAAAGGGTGAGAATTAGTATGGAAATTAAGAAAGATTTTGAAGGGTTTGGGGCTAACCCTGAGAAAACCTATGCCAGTTGTGGAATCCAAAAAAAAGGGGTGCACAGTGGGTTGAACTGCAAACCCTTTTTGGATGAAAATCACCCTGACACAGCTGTTGCAAGCCGTGCTGGTGACTATTTCAATGACAATGTTATGGCCCATTTTTGACAAATCGTAAAGGAACGGGAGGTACAGAGCTCTATGGACAGATTTGTTGTGCGACAGAGGGCCAGTGACTCTGAAGCTGGTTCCTAGTGGCATTAAAAGAAGAAGGGAAGTAACCCCGGAAAAGGACTTGCTACCTCAAGTCCTAATGGAAGGGGATTCCCTTCTAAACACTAACACCCCTCTCTCCCCCCCTCCCATCCCATCAATCATCACCAGATCTTCAATAAAAGTAAGTGTCATGTAATTGTGCATGCCTTTTTCAGTTTGTGTGTACTAAAATTAACATTTTTTTGTGGTAAAAAAATTTTTTTTTCATACTTTTGGGTGTCTTGCACGGATTAATTTTATTTCCATTATTTCTTATGGGGAAAATTAATTCGCATAGCGAACATTTCGCATAACGACCAGCCCTCTTGCACGGATTAAGTTCGCTATGCGGGGGTCCACTGTATATACCGACGCTTCACTGGTGAATATGTTTCCTCACTATCACTACTCGAATGATCGTTAAGAGCAATAAAATCACAATCCACGTCACTATCATCATCATTACTGAAGTCAGAGGCCTGGCCACGCGAAAATAATACTTTTCTCTTGCGATGAGGTACAACTGACCGTGACTGACGAAGTGCCCACACCAAAGGTAGGTTGAGGATCGTCAGGGTTTTCTTCACTATTATTGATATCCTGGTCATTCCTTTCAGTCACTAACTGATCAAAGCCAAAGAATTCGTCTTCATTTCCACTTCCATCAGAGTCAGAACTATCAGATAGGAAGAGGAGTCCCAATTTTCCTTGGAGTGAGAGCTGCCTTGCAACGAGGCATGGTGAACAAAGGTAACTGAGCCGGCGTTCCCACAATGCTATGCGGGCACCTAGAATTTCATGGCGCACACACACCACGCAGACCCATTCTCTCGCATGTAGGCCTACCAGTGTTTTCGCGCTAAATTTGACGCTGCTAGAATTTTGGCGTAATCTACGGTTTGGACCCTGAACGTAAAGCCGTAGATCTACGGGACGGACCCTGAAAGGGTTAAACATGCAAGATTTCAGGTACGTCTTGCTACTTCTACTTACATTTAGGTCACACTACACATACATGTACAAGCACATATATACACACCCCTCTGGGTTTTCTTCTATTTTCTTTCTGGTTCTTATTCTTGTTTATTTCCTTTTATCTCCATGGGGAAGTGGAACAGAATTCTTCCTCTGTAAGCCATGCGTGTTGTAAGAGGTGACTAAAATGCCGAAAGCAAGGGGCTAGTAACCTCTTCTGTGTATATTACTAAATGTAAAAGGAAAAACTTTCGTTTTTCCTTTTGGGCCACCCCATCTCGGTGGGATATGGCTGGTGTGTTGAAAGAAATACAGTGGACCCCCGGTTAACGATATTTTTTCATTCCAGAAGTATGTTCAGGTGCGAGTACTGACCAAATTTGTTCCCATAAGGAATATTGTGAAGTAGATTAGTCCATTTCAGACCCCCAAACATACACGTACAAACGCACTTAAATAAATACACTTACATAATTGGTCGCATTGGGAGGTGATCGTTAAGCGGGGGTCCACTGTATACATATTTTTTTTTTTTGCTAAATTATTAACCCTTAAACTGTACAAACATAGATCTACATTCACTTGCCTGGCACTCCAAATATTTTGAAAAATAAAAGAGTCTTTTTTTCTTCTTTTAAAATGAAGAGCACATTTTTTTACATGTTACAGGTTAAAAAAAAATTTTAGGGTCAGTACTTACTGAGGTTTAAAACCTGAAATGTTGG
>NC_069445.1:25115101-25130250 GCF_026875155.1 Cherax quadricarinatus | reverse complement strand
CAAAAAAACACACAACACACACACATATGCACACATACACACACCTTACTAGGTGATTACACACACGCACACACACACACCACACAACACACACACAAAACACACACACACACACACACACACACACACACACACACAAAACATACACACCGAATGGCATACAATAGAGCGGAAAAATAAAGGGACCTGGGAGTAGTAATGTCTGAGGATCTCACTTTCAAGGATCACAACAGTGCACGATCGAAAGTGCAAAAAAAATGATGGATGGATAATGAGAAGTTCAAAACGAGAGATGCCAAGCCAATGATGATCCTTTTAAAATCACTTGTTCTCTCTAGGCTGGAATATGCTGTACATCAACATCCCCATTCAAAGCAGTTGAAATCGCAGATCTAGAGTGTACAGAGATCCTTTACTGCACGTATAAGTTCTGCCCCAAACCTTAACTACGGGGAAAACGCTTGGAAAGCACTTGACTTGTATCATTGGAACGCAGGTGGGAGAGATATATCATATCTAACTTGGAAAATCTTGGGAAAGGAATGGCCCCAAATCTGCACACAGAAATCACCCCCTAAGAAAGTAAAGGACTGGGCAGGCGATGCAAAATGCCCCCAATAAAAAGTAGGGGTGCCATTGGTACACTAAGGGGAAAACACCATAAGTGTCCAGGGCCCAAGACTGTTCAACAGCCCCCCATCAAGCATTACGGAAATTGCCAAAAAAACCCTGGCTGCCTTCAAGGGAGAGAGCTGGACAGATACCTAAAGTCAGTGCCAGATCAGCCGGGCTGTGGCTCGTCATTGGACTGTGTGCAGCCAGCAGTAACACCCTAGTTGATCAGGATCTGGATCCATCGGGAGGCCTGGTCATGGACCGGGCCACGGGGGCGCTGATCCCCGGAAAAACCCTCCAGGTAACCACCTTACTAGGCGAGTACACACACACACACATATACAAAACATGACATACACACACACGCACATACACACACACACACACACACACAACACGCACACACACACACACACACAACACACACACCCGTAATGCCCCCGTTATCAAGCGGTCACTCTACCTCTCCCTTTTTTTCCCCTCCCCTCCCCTCCCTTCTAATCTCATCACACACCACACCTCCCCGCTTCAAAGGGGTCACTCATCCTTCTCTACCCCCCCCCCGTAATCCCATCCCTCTCTCTCCACACATGCACCACACATACACAAGCACACATACACAAGCACATTTTCACTTGACACAAAACCGTACTCCCCTTCCCCTAACCACCTCTCCCCTCCCCCTAGCCACCTGCCCCTCCCCAAACCATCTAATTTCCTCCCCCAAACCATCTAACCCCCTCCACAACCACCTCTCCCCTCCAATAACCATCCTCCCCTCCCCCATAACCATCCACCCCCACTCCCCCTAACCATCTATTCCCCACCCCTAACCATCTCTCCCCCTTCTTCTGTGGTGCAATGGGGCAACCTAGAACTAGGATAAGAACAAAGGGCCCGAAAGGAGAATCTGGGAGGGAGGACTGGGAGGCAGAGCTAAAAAAAAAGGAGGATGATGGGGAAGGAGGCTAGATGAGCTTGCAAGGAAGATGGAGGAGAGGTTAGCAGCAGAATGCAGAAGGTGGGAGCAACATGCCACTGTAGCAGAAGCCAGATACAGAGATTAGAAGAGGAGCTGAGAAATCTGAAACAGCCTAGAGACAAAGATAATACAGAAGTAGCATCAGCAATGTTTACATCAGCCCACAGACAAAGGGTCTGAAGGGATCATGGAAGCTAAACTGTATGCAGAGTCCTGTCAAACCCACATGGGGCCAAAACAAAGACAGGGAGCACACTAGGCAGAATGAGAGGTTGGAAGACATTGAAGGAACTAGGACATGTGCAGGGACCTTACCAGACACTTGTCGGGGCCGGAACAGGGGGAGCAAAAAGGGGAAAAACCCAATGAGCATGGGGGAAAAACTAGGGAAGGGACTGAAGGAAGGAACACTCCGCGGAAAGGAACTAAAACACCCCGAGGATGCAATGGGAGTCACAGTGGGGGGTGGCAGGGAGGGGATTTGTTTTTGTCTATGGGCTAGATGAAGCTGAAGGGGAAACTTATGGTGAAAGAAAGAGGAGGAGAAAAAAGCGATTGAAGGTATCTTTAAGGTCATAGGCAAGGGAGACATGACCCCGGTGGCAAATTTTCGGAGAATAGGTGGTTCACAAAGAATAGGAATCGGCCTCTCAAAGTAATTTTTTAAGGCCCGAATCAACTTGAACCATGATCCCGCAGGAGAAAGCACGGCCCCAAGAGGCAAACAGGAGTTTATGAGTGTGTACCTCGATCGAGACAGAACACAGGAGGAAAGGATGATACTGAAGAGAGAGTGCAAAAACGAAAGGAGGAAAAGGGAGGAAATGAAAAAGGAGAGCAGAATAACCCAGGAACAGGTGGAAGGACAAGCACACCCCCCCGAAACACCTGCAGAAGGACTATAGCCACGCACCCCCAAGGCAAAATGAACAATCCAAACCTCACACACCGATCCCTCTGTTCCCCCCCCCCGCACCATGAACCCTACCCCTACAGCAACCCCCTATGGGAGTTCTTCCTCCACCTCCCCCTGCAACCCCCCACAGGCCCCCACCAGGGCTCCTGCTCTCCAATCCCAGTATTCCCCCAGGACCACAGTTACAGTATTAGAACAGAAGTTGAAGGTTTGGTACACAAATGAGGATGGATTAACGAATACATATGAGGAATGGTAAGAAAGAATCAATGAGAAGTCCCAGAATCATAGCGGTTACAATAAACAAAAATCACAGAGACAATAAAAAGATGCAATCTTCCCACCAGGATACCCGATCATGAGGAAAGATAGAAGGTGCAGAGGGGGAGGAGGGGTTGCTCTGCTCGTAAAAAAAAGATGGAAATTCGAGAAAAATTGAGAGGCATAGACGAGAGAGGAGGGAAAGGGGGACTACATGTAGGTACACTTCAGTCTGGGGAGCACAAGGTGGTCATTGCAGTGATGTATAATCCACCACAGAATTGCAGGAGGCCCAAAAGAGGAATATGAAGAGAGTAACAGAGCAATGGTGGACACACTTGCTGAGGTGACAAGAAGAGCTCACTCTAGCAGAGCAAAGTTGCTGGTTATGGGGGATTTCAACCAGAGGGAGATTGACTGGGAAAACCTGGAGCCACATGGGGGTCCCGAAACATGGAGAGCCAAGATGTTGGATGTGGTGCTGGAAAACCTCATGCACCAACAAGTTAAGGACACTACCAGAGTGAGAGGGGAGGATAAACCATAAAGATTGGACCTTGTGTTCACCCTGGGCAGTTCAGACATTGAGGACATCACATATGAGAGTCCCCTAGGAGCTAGTGACCACGTGGTTCTGTGCATTGAATACATGGTAGAGTTGCAAGTGGAGAGAGTAACAGGAGTTGAAAGGGAAAAGCCAGACTATAAAAGAGGGGACTACATAGGGTTGAGGAACTTCCTGCAGGAGGTTCTGTGGGACAGAGAACTGGTAGGAAAGCCAGTAAATGAAATGATGGAATATGTAACAACAAAATGCAAGGAGGCAGTGGAAAGGTTTATTCCCAAGGTTAACAGAAACAATGGGAAGACCAGAACGAGCCCCTGGTTTACTCGACAGTGTAAGGAGGCAAAAACAAAGTGCAATAGAGAATGGAAAAAGTACAGAAGGCAGAGAACACATGAAAATAGGCAGATTAGTCGCAGAGCCAGGAATGAGTATGCACAGGTAAGGAGGGAGGCCCAGCGACAGTATGAAAATAACATAGCATCGAAAATCAAGACTGACCCAAAACTGTTGTATCGCCACATCAGGAGGAAGACAACAGTCAAAGACCAGGTGATCAGACTGAGGACACAAGGTGGAGAACTCACAAGAAATGATCAAGAGGTATGTGAGGAGCTAAACAGGAGATTTAAGGAAGTTTTTACAGTAGAGACAGGAAGGGCTCTGGGAAGACAGCACAGAAGGGAACATCAAGAGGGAATATACCAACAAGTGTTGGAATGACATACGAACAACCGGGGAGGAGGTGCAGAAGCTGCTAAGTGACCTTGATACCTCAAAGGCGATGGGACCGGACAGCATCTCCCTGTGGGTCCTTAGAGAAGGAGCAGAGATGCTGTGTGTGCCCCTAACCACAATCTTCAACACATCCCTTGAAACTGGGCAACTACCTGAGAAATGGAAGACAGCAAATGTAGTCCCCATATTTAAGAAAGGAAACAGAAATGAGGCACTAAACTACAGACCTGTGTCTCTGACATGTATTGTGTGCAAAGTCATGGAGAAGATTATCAGGAGGAGAGTGGTGGAACACCTGGAACGGAACAAGATTATAAATGAAAACCAGCATGGGTTCATGGAAGGCAAATCCTGTGTCACAAACCTTCTGGAGTTTTATGACAAGGTAACAGAAGTAAGACACGAGAGAGAGGGGTGGGTTGACTGCATTTTCCTAGACTGCAGGAAGGCCTTTGGCACAGTTCTCCACAAGAGATTAGTGCAGAAACTGGAGGATCAGGCGCATATAACAGGGAGGGCACTGCAATGTATCAGGGAATACCTAACAGGGAGGCAACAACGAGTCATGGTACGTGAAGAGGTATCACAGTGGGCGCCTGTGACGAGCGGGGTCCCACAGGGGTCAGTTCTAGGACCAGTGCTATTTTTGATATATGCGAACGACATGATGGAAGGAATAGACTCTGAAGTGTCCCTATTCGAAGATGATGTGAAGCTGATGAGAAGAATTAAATCGGATGAGGATGAGGCAGGACTGCAAAGAGACCTGGACAGGCTGGACATGTGGTCCAGAAACTGGCTTCTCGAATTCAACCTTGCCAAATAAAGTCATGAAGATTGGGGAGGGGCAAGAAGACCGCAGACAGAGTATAGGCTAGGTGGACAAAGACTACACACCTCACTCAGGAGGGGAAAGACCTTGGGGTGACCATAACACCGAGCACGTCACCGGAGGCACACATCAACCAAATAATGCTGCAGCATACGGGTGCCTGGCAAACCTGAGAATAGCGTTCCGATACCTTATTAGGAATCGTTCAAGACACTGTACACTGTGTATGTTAGGACCATACTGGAGTATGCAGCACCAGTCTGGAACCCACACCTGGTCAAGCACATCAAGAAGTTAGGAAAATACAAAGGTTTGCAACAAGGCTATTCCCCAGAGCTCAGGGGAATGTCGTACGAGGAAATTTTGAGGGAAATTGGACTGATGACACTGGAGGACAGAAGGGTCAGGGGAGACATGATAACGACATACAAGATACTGTGGGGAATAGACAAGGTGGACAGAGATAGGATGTTCCAGAGAGGGGACACAGAAACAAGGGGTCACAACTGGAAGCTGAAGACTCAGACGAGTCACAGGGACGTTAGGAAGTATTTCTTCAGTCATAGAGTCGTCAGGAAGTGGAATAGCCTAGCAAGTGAAGTAGCTAAGAGGTATGTCCTACGAGGAGAGGTTAAGGGAAATCAACCTGACGACACTGGAGGACAGGAGAGATAGGGGGGACATGATAACGACATACAAAATACTGAGAGGAATTGACACGGTGGACAAAGACAGGGTGTTCTAGAGATTGGGCACAAAAACAAGGGGACACAGTTGGAAGTTGAAGACACAGATGAATCACAGGGGATGTTGGAAGTATTTCTTCAGCCACAGAGTAGTCAGCAAGTGGAATAGTTTGGGAAGCGATTTTAGTGGAGGCAGGATCCATACATAGCTTTAAGCAGAGGTTTTGATAAAGCTCACGGTTCAGGGAGGTGACCTAGTAGCGACAGTGAGAGGCTGGTCCAGGAGTCGGACTCGACCCCTTGCAACCTCAACTAGGTGAGTAAACTAGATGAGTACACGCATATACTACAAGCCTAGTGTCTAATCGACATGTGCCTAGGACAAAATGGTAACTAACACACACACGGGGAAGATTATCAGAAGAGTGGTGGAAACCTAAAAAGAAATGAGCTTAACAACAACAGCCAACACAGTTTCAGGGGCGGGAAATCCTGTGTCACAAACCTATTGGAGTTCTATGGGAAAGGGTTGACAGAAGTAAGACAAGAGAAAGAGGGGCGGGTAAATTGCATTTTTTTGGACTGTAATTCGTTTGACAGTTCCACACAAGAGATTAGTGCAAAAGCAGGAGGACCGGGCAGGGATTAACAGGGAAGGCACTACAATGGATCAGGGAATACCCGTCAGGAAGACAGTAGCGAATCATGGTACAACGCGAGGTGTCAGAGTGGGCGCCTGTGACGAGTGGGGTTCCACAGGGGTCAGTCATAGGACGGTGCTGTTTTGGTATCTGTGAACGGACGTGACGGAAGGAATAGACTTTGAAGTGTCCCCGTTTGGAGATGATGTGAGTTGATGAGAAGAATTCAATCGGACGAGGACCAGGGAGAACTACAAAGGGATCTGGACAGGCTGCAGGCCTGGTCCCGCAACTGGCTCCTGGAGTTCAACCCCACCAAGTGCAAAGTCATGAAGATTTTGGGAAAGGCAAAGAAGACCGTAGACGGGTACGTCTAGGGGGCCAGAGACTACAAACCTTACTGAAGGTAAAAGTTTTTGGGGTGAGTATAACACCAGTCACATCTCCGAGGCCTACATCAACCAAATAACTGCTGCAGCATATGGGGGGCCTAGCAAAACCCAAGAACAGCATTCCGCCACCTTAACAAGGAATCGTTCAGGACCCTGTACACTGTGTACGTTAGGCCCATATGAGTAGCGGCACCGTTTGAAGCTCTGTCTGCGGTCTTCTTTGCCCTCCCAATCTTCATGATTTTTATTGGCAAGGTTGACTTCGAAGAGCCAGTTTGGTGACCAACATGTCCAGCCTGTCCAGGTCTCTTTGCAGTCCTGCCTCATCCTATCCGATTTAATTCTTTCATTCAGCTTCACATCATCTTGAAATAGGGAAGGGACACCTTCAGAGTCTTATTCCTTCCTATCATGTCGTTCGATATATCAAAATAGCAACTGCGTCTAGAACTGACCCCTCTTGGGGACCCGCTCGTCCACAGGCGCCCTCTGTGATACCTCTTCACGTACCATGACTCGTTGTTGCCTCCTGTTAGGTATTTCCCTGAGATCATTGCATTGCCCTCCATGTTATATGCGGCCTGAATCCTCCAGTTTCGGCACTAATCTCTTGTGGAGAAATGGTGCCCAAAGGCCTTTCCTGCAGTTAGGAAAATGCAGTCAACCCACCCCTCTCTCTGTAGTCTTACTTCTGTTACCTTGTCATATAACTCCAGAAGGTTTGTGACACAGGGATTTGCCTTCATTAACCCATGCTGTTTTCATTTATAATCTTGGTTCCGTTCCTAGGTGTTTCCACCACTCTCCTCCTGATAAATCTTCTCCTGACTTTGCACAAATACATGTCAGAGGACACAGGTCTGTAGTTTTAGTGCCTCATTTCTGTTTCCTTTCTTAAATATGGGACTACATTGTGTTCTTCCATTTCTCAGGTAGTTGCCCACGTTTCGAGGGATGTGTTGAAGATTGTGGTTAGGGCACACACAGCATCTCTGCTCCTTCACTAAGGACCCACGGGAGATGCTGTCCGGTCCCATCGCTTTGAGGTTATCAAGGTCTCTTAGCAGCTTCTGCACCTCCTCCTCGGTTGTTCGATATGTCATCCAAACATTGTTGGTATATTACCTCTTGATGTTCCCTTCTGTGCTGTCTCTCCCAGAGCCCTTCCTGTCTTACTGTAAAAACTTCTTAAATCTCCTGTTTAGCTCCTACATACCTCTTGATCATTTCTGTGAGATCTCACCTTGTGTCCTCCGTCTGATCACCTGGTTCTTTGGATGCTGTCTTCCTCCTGATGTGGCCGATACAACAGTTTTGGGGTCTAGTCTTGATTTTCGAATGCTATATATTTTCATACTGTCGCTGGGCCTCCCTCCTTACCTGTGAACTCATTCCTGGCTCTGCGACTAATCTCCTATTTTCATGTGTCTTGCCCTTCTGTACTTTTTCCATTCTCTTATTGCACTTTTGTTTTTGCCCTCCTTAACACTGTCGAGTAAACAAGGGGCTGTTCTGGCATCTTCAACCACATCATCGTTTCTGTTAACCGTGTGAAATAACCTTTCATGCCTCCTTGCATTTTGTTGTTACATATTCCATCATTTCTTTACTGGCTTTCCTACCAGACTCTGTCCCACAGAACCTCTGCAGAAGTCCTCAACCCTATTGTAAGTCCCTCTTTTATAGTCTGGCTTTTCCCTTTCAACTCCTGTAACTCTCTCCACTTGCAACCTACCATGTATTCAACATGCACAGAACACGTGGTCACTAGCTCCTAGGGGCCTCTCAATATGTGATGTCCTCAAAGTCTGAACTGCCCAGGGTGAACACAAGGTCCAATCTTTCTGGTTTTTCCTCCCTCTCACTATGGTAGTGTCCCTTACTTTGGTTGGGATGCATGAGGTTTTCCAGCACACATCCAACATCTTGGCTCTCCATGTTTTCGGACCCCCATGTGGTCCTGGTTTTCCCAGTCATTCCCTCTGGTTGAAATCCCCCACCCAGCACTTTGCTTCTGCTAGAGTGAGCTCTTCTTGTCACCCTCAGCAAGTGTGTCCACACATTGCTCTGTTACTCTTTATATTTCATCTCTTGGCACTCCTGCAATTCTGTGGTGGATTATACACACTGCAAGGACCACCTTGTGCTCCCCCAGACTGAAGTGTACCTACTATGTAGTCCCTTTCTCCTCTCTCGTCTATGCCTCTCATTTTCTCGAATTTCCATCTTTTTTTACGAGCAGAGCAACCCCTCCTCCCCTCGTGCACCTTTATCTTTCTTCATGATCTGGTATCCTGGTCGGGAAGATTGCATCTTTTATTGTCTCTGTGAGTTTTGTTTTTGTAAACGCTATGTGTCTGGGGGACTTCTCATTGATTCTTATCATACCCATTCCCTCATATGTATTCGTTAATCCATCCTCATTATGTGTTCCAAACCGTCAATTCTGTGTAATACGGGTAACTGTGGTCCTGGGGGAATACTGGGAGGTTGGGGAGAGCAGGAGCCTGGTGGGGGCCTGTGGGGGGTTGCAGTGGAGGGGGAGGAAGAACTCCCATTTTTTTAAGGTGGTTGATGTAGGGGTTAGGGTTCATGGTGCGGGTGGTGGGAACAGAGGGATCGGGTGTGATGGTTTGGATTGTTTCAGTTGCCTTGGGGGGTGTCGTGGCTATAGTCCTTCTGCAGGTGTTTCTGGGGGTGTGCTTGTCGTCCACTGTATCCTGGGTTATTCTGCTCCCTTTTTCATTTCCTCCCATTCCTCCTTTCGTTTTTGCACTCTCTCTTTCAGTATTTCTTTTCCACCTGTGTTCTGTCTCGTCGAGGTACACACTCATAAACTCCTGTTTGCCTCTTAGCAGTGCTTTCTCTGCAGGATCATGGTTCAGTTGATTCTGCCTTGAAAATTACCTTTGAAGAGGCCGATTTCCTATTCTTTGTGAACCCCTGATTCTCCCGAAAATTTGCCACCTGGGTCATGTCTCCTTGCCTATGACTTCATGATACCTTCAATCGCTTTTTTCTCCTCTGCTTTCTTTCACCATAAGTTTTCCCCTTTCAGCTTCATTAGCCATAGACAAAAACTAATCTCTCCCTGTCCACCTCCCACTGTGACTCCCATTGCATCCTCTGAGGTGTTTAGTTCCTTTCGCGGAGTGTTCCTTCCTTCAGTCCCTTCCTAGTTGTGGCCACTATGCTCATTGGTTTTCCTTCTTGCTCACCTGTGCCTGGCCGGACAAGTGTTGGTAAGGGCCCTGCACATGTCCTAGTTCCTTCAAGTCTTCCAACCTCTCATTCTGTCCTAGTGTGCTCCCTGTCTTGTTTTGGCCATGGGGTTTGACAGGACACTGATACAGTTTAGCTTCCGTTGATCCCTTCAGACCCTTTGCTGTGTCTGATGTAAAACATTGCTGATGACTACTTTTGTATTATCTTTGTCTCTGGCTGCTTTCAGATTTTCAGCTCCTCTTCTAATCTCTGATCTGGCTTCTGCTACAGTGGCATGTTGCTCCCACCTTCTGCATTCTGCTGCCTAACCTCTCCTCATCTTCCTTGCAAGTCTCATCTAGCCTCCTTCCCACAGTCTTCCTCCCTTTTTTAGAGCTCTGCCTCCCAGTCCTCCCTCCCAGATTCGTCCTTCGGGCCCTTTGTTCTTATCCTAGTTCTAGGTTGCCCCATTGCACACACAGAAGGAAGGGGGGATATGAGGATGGTTAGGGGTGGGGAATAGATGGTTAGGGGGAGTGGGGGTGGATATGGTTATGGGGGAGGGGGAGGAAGGTTTATTGGAGGGGGCGAGGGTGGTTGTGGATGGGGTTAGATGGTTTGGGGGGAGGAGTTAGATGGTTTGTGGGAGGGGCAGGTGGCTAGGGGAGGGGGAGAGGTGGTTAGGGGAAGGGGGAGTTACGTGTTTGTGTCAAGTGATTATGTGATGTGTATGTGTGCTTGTGTATGTGTGTGTGCATGTGTGGGAGACAAGAGAGGGGATGGATTACGGGGGGAGGGGTATAGAGAAGGATTGAGTGACCCTTAGAAGCGGGAGGTTGTGTGTGTGTGATGAGATTAGAAGGGGAGGGGAGGGGAGGGGGAAGAAGGCTGAGGTAGAGTGACCGCTTGTAACGGGAGTCGGTCATTACGGGTGTGTGTTGTGAGTGTGTGTGTGTGTCGGTGCGTAGTGTGGTGTGTTGTGTGTGTGTGTATGTGCGTGTTGTGTTGTATGTGCGTGAGTGGGTAATGTGTGTGTGTGTGTACTCGCCTAGTAAGGGAGGTTACCTGGAGGTATTCGGGGATCAGCGCCCCCGTGGGCCGGTTCCATGCCAGGCCTTCCCGATGGATCAGATCTGGAATCAATAGGCTGTTACTGCTGGGCTGACACGTCAATGTACGAGCACAGCCCGGGCTGATCTGGCACTGACTTTAGGTAATCTGGCCAGCTCTCTCTTGAGGCAGCAAGGGGTTTATTGGCAATTTCCGTAATGCTTGATGGGAGGCTGTTGAACAGTCTTGAGGCCCTGGACACTTATGGTGTTTTCCATTAGTGTACCATTGGCACCCCCTACTTTTATTGGGGGCATTTTGCATCGCCCTGCCCAGTCTTTTACGTTTTAGGGGAGTGATTTCTTAGTGTGCAGATTTGGGGACATTCCTTCCAAGATTTTCCAAGTGTAGATTATGAAATATCTCTCCCTCATCGTTCCAATGAGTACAAGTCAAGTGCTTCCCAAGCGTTCCCAGTAGTTTAAGGTGCTTGACAGGAACTTTTACGTGCAGTACAGGATCTCTGTACATTAAGATCTGCGATTTTCAACTGCTTTGAATGGAGATGTGATGTCAGGCAGTATTCAGCCTAGAGAGAACAAGTGATTTGAAAAGGATCATATTGGCTTGATCTCTCGTTTTGATCGTTTCATTATCCATCCTACATTTTCTTTGCACGTGCGTGTGGGCACTGTTTGTGATCCTTGAAAGTGAGATCCTCAGACATTACTACTCCCAGGTCCCTGACATTATTTTTCCGCTCTATTGTATGGCCATGTCGGTGTGTATGTGAGTCTCTTTGTGTGTGTGTGTGTGTGTGTGTGTTTGTGTGTGTTTGTGTGTGTGTGTGTGAACGTGTGTGTGTGTGTAGTGCGTGATGGGTATTCACTAGTAGAGGTGTGTGTATATGTGTGCTTATGTGTGTGTGTTCGGTGTTTGGCGGAATTTGGTACTAGGGTCTAAAGCTTCTATAAGTGTCTACCTTGTGTGTGTGTGTGCTGTATGTGTGTGAGGGAGAGATGGTTAGGGGGGGTAGAGGAATCGACGGGGTTGTTGTTGGTGAAAGGATCAGTTATGCCTCTCTGACGTGTAGGCTCATATTTATGTGCTCCTCTGTTGTCTTTCCTAGTAATGCTACATCTCCACGTATTGCCCTTTTGGATTTACGTTATCAGATTTACTGCTGGTTATTATCCTATTCTTGCTCACATTGAGAGAGGACTTCCGAGCTTCCTAGTATTCATACTGACTAATAATACTGGTGTAATAACTACGTTACCCTCGCTAGTCTGCTTACACTCACACTTCGTCAACACTATCTTACCTTATCTATGCTATTTTCTACCTAATTCTGGTTAATAGCTTGCAGGAGTGAGTGACCAGTATCTAAAACAGTGATGCAGAGACCAGGATCTGACAACTTGCAACCCAATAGGTGAGTAATACTGCACTGGCAGCGATGCGGTGACAGGTTGCCCCAAATGCTGATGACGTAGTCGACGTACATAGGCCTTTCTATCACGATTTTGGGAGAGATCTTCACCGTGATGTTTATAACCATATATGCTCATACCATCCCGCGTTCCTCCGTGATTTCACTTTTCCACTTTATGATAGTATGCACTTTCACATTATATACACTTCACTTATTTGGATAATGGCACGCCACTTTTTGTGACGTCCATTGCTTTCAGCAGGCCTACTCTGCCACTTTTCCCTTTATTATATGTTTTACTTTTCCTCTCTCTTTGTTATTAACGTTTTTCCCTCTCACTGTATTAGGTGCCCCCACATTTCACTTGTTATCCAAAACGCTGGTAATTTGCTTGAACACCCTTTCCCCACTCACTTTGATCTTTGTATATTTGAATCTGTGTCGCAACAGGTGCCTACTAGCCAATAACGTTTGGCCACTTTGAACTATTAATGATTTCAGGCTTTTTTTTTTAATAATAACTTTAGTTATCACTCGTTAGGATTGTTCACTGACGTTGTCACTACCACTGATTACTACTAGCTGTTACTGCATGCCTTAAAAACACTAGGTTCTCGGAGCCTTGTGCAACCACGTCCTGCACCCACTGTGTGTGTGTGTGTGTGTGTGTGTGTTTGTGTGTGTTGTGTGTGTGTGTGTGTGAGTTGTGAGTGAGTGTATGTGTGTGTGTGTTGTGTGTGTGTTGTGTTGTGTGTGGGTTGTGTGTGTGGTGTGTGTGTGTACTCACCTAATTTGTGGTTTGCAGGGGTTCGAGTCATAGTCCTGGCCCCACCTCTTCACTGATTGCTACTGTGTGATTGTGTGTGTGTGTGTGGGTGTGTGGTGTTGTGTGTGTGTGTGTGTGTGTGTGTTATGCTTGATGAGTTGACGTGCAAAATAGGCCAAAACTCCTTAAGCAATTACTCTTCAAAACAGGTATACATATAGAGAGGCATTTTCACTGACCAGTGATGTAAAATATTTTTTTATCAAATCAAACTTAGAGTAATTTCTGAACTATCGCAACAATATTTTATAGACAATTGGTACTAAATATATAATATGATTAGTTTTAAATTTATTTAATATTACTTAAAATAAATGTTATTTCCTTTTCATTTATTATAAGATTTGATTTTTGCAGATCTGTGACACATACGTTATAGAGTGTGGAAAGAAAATTAGTGTTAACGCTGATGAATATTTTTAGATTTTCCGTGGAGAGGCCCATAGGATGTGGGGTGTTTATTTCTGTCTCTGTGCTACCACTGCCGCCGTAGCACCAGCACGAGCTACACCACAACTGGTTGCTGCGGGCCTTTCCTCCTGCGTTATCTGCACCCTCACATCGTCATTATTATTCTTTTTTGAGATCATAATATTAAGGTTTATCTAAGATACTGTAGTTTATGTCTTTTGTGACTACTTACATCCGTGTGTCCTTTGTGTTGAGAAACTAGTTTACTAGTCTTTATTCAGGTTAGTATAAAAACTGATATTTCATCTACCCAGCTTCGTTTAATTTTTTGACAGTCGCTATTTATATATCTAAATTCTAAATTTTGTTATCTCTCTCTCCTTATATAAACAGTTTTGTTCTTTGCTTCCCATGGCTATGCTTAAACAACTCCATAGTTCTGCAGTAAATAATTACGAAAATTTTTATTCCGCGTTTCATTATTTTCATATTTTATAACGATCAATCTGCTTTTTATGCCACATACTTTCAATATTTATATTTTTAGCTATTGTGAATGCAGCTCGCAACCCAATAGTCTCGCTTGCACAATATTTACATGGCCTTTATAAAAGTCACCTTAACGAGCAAATATTTATTTCAGAACACATATCAGTTTTAACCCGAGACAGCTTCAGAATATATTAGCATTTTTCAAAAACAAATCAAAATGCATTTAAAAAATTAAAACAAAGTATAAATACAAAAATGCATTCAGAATGTCTAACAAGAAGCAAAGTATACAGAAGAATGTGAATACTGAGGGTTCTTAAGGCCTCCTTGTGAAAAGCTAAATACGAAGAATACACTGTCCCTGATTTTATTTTATTTTTTCTAACTGAATAAAATAATTCACACCCAGAAGATCACTATAGTCATGCCCTTTCCCACATTTGCAGGAGTCAGTCATATTTTCCTCTTAGCATGAAGATAAAGACCTACAGAGGCAGTGAAACTTTTTTTATGAACTAAGTTCATAAAAAAGATTTCCACTTTCCTCTGTAGGTCTTATCATCATGCTAAGAGGAAAGAATATCGATGACTCCTGCAAATGTGGGAAAGGCATATATAGTGATCTTCTGGTGTGAATTATTTTATTCCAGTTAGAAAAAATAAAATTATGATTTTCCCCCCCCCCCAAGGGGGTCCAGTGTATTTCTTCGTATTTGCTTTTCACAAGGAGGCCTTAAGAACCCTCAGTATTCACATTCTTCTGTATACTTTGCTTCTTGTTAGACATTCTGAATGCATTTTTGTATTTATACTTTGTTTTAATTTTTTAAATGCATTTTGATTTGTTTTTGAAAAATGCTAATATATTCTGAAGCTGTCTCGGGTTAAAACTGATATGTGTTCTGAAATAAATATTTGCTCGTTAAGGTGACTTTTATAAAGGCCATGTAAATATTGTGCAAGCGAGACTATTGTGTTGCGAGCTGCATTCACAATAGCTAAAAATATAAATATTGAAAGTATGTGGCATAAAAAGCAGATTGATCGTTATAAAATATGAAAATAATGAAACGCGAATAAAATTTTCGTAATTATTAATGTCA
>NC_069445.1:25100101-25112601 GCF_026875155.1 Cherax quadricarinatus | reverse complement strand
CACCTACAGTAGGTTGCTCAGCTGGGATACTCGTTTGGGTTCCTCATCTGCGTTGTTCATTTGGGTTCATTACCAGGGTTGCTCATTTGGGTTCCTCACCTGGGTTGCTCATTTGGGTTCCTTACCTGGGTTGTTCATTTTGGTTCCTCACCTGGGTTGTTCATTTTGGTTCCTCATCTAGGTTGCTCATTTGGGCTCCTCATTTGGGTTCCTTACTCTGTTCACCTAGATTCCTCATCGGGGTTCCTTACCTAGGTTTCTCTGTTGGATTGGTCACCTAGATTTCTCAACCGGGTTTCTCACCTAGATTTCTCACCTTGGTTGCTCACCTGGGTTACTCACCTACATTCCTCAGCTGGGTTCCTCATTTAGGTTCCTCAGCTGGGTTCCTCACTTAGGTTCTTTACCTAGATTTTTCAACTGAGTTGCTTACCTAGATTCCTCAGCTAGGTTCACTAGATTCCTAATCTGGGTTACTCACCTAGGCTCCTCATCTGCCACGTCAACCCACCTGGCTCAGGCTGTCTCACTAAACCCGTAAATTGCTTTTGTTTTGTAGGTTCCGCTAGAGAGACACTTGAGGACACTGTAGTAGTAAGGATGAGGGTGATAATCTGTAAACGTTCCCGTTTATAGAATAATTAGGCGGTTATGAATTAAATGGAATTCTGCCTGCTGATTGAACTACATTATTACTGAAAAGGTCAGTTTCTGGAAGTCAGTAGGCAGTATATATATATATATATATTATTATATATATTTATGATATATATATATATATATATAGAATGTATATATATATATATATACATGTATATATATATACATGTTAATATATACATGTATATAATATATATTATATATATATATATTATATATATTTATATATATATATATAATATATATATATATATATATTATTTTTTTTTTTTTTTTTTTTTTCACAAACCGGCCGTATCCCACCAAGGCAGGGTGGCCAAAAGAAAAACGAAAGTTTCTCTTTTTAAATTTAGTTAATTTATTCGGGAGAAGGGGTTACTAGCCCCTTGCTCCTGGCATTTTGTTCGCCTCTTACAACACGCATGGCTTACGGAGGAAGAATTCTGTTTCCACTTCCCAAGTGGAGATAAGAGGAAATAAACAACATCAAGAACTAGAAAAGAAGAAAATAGAAGAAAACCCAGAGGGATGTGATATCTACATATATATGCTTGTCATTGCTGTGTAGTGTGACTAAGGTGTAAGTAGAAGTAGCAGACGTACCTGAAATCTTGCATGATTTATGAGACAGAAAAAAAAGGACACCAGCAATCCTACATCATTGTAAAACCAATTACAGGCTTTCGTTTTAACTCCACTTGGCAGGACGGTAGTACCTCCTGGGCGGTTGCTGTCTACCAACCTACTCCTATATTTATATATTATTTATATATATTATATATATATATATATATTTATATCTATTATATATTATATCATATTTATATATGATATATATATATAATAATATCATTGTGCATATACTCTAACTGCAATATGGAATCTACCTTCTTTATGATCAATATTCTCTTGTTGGGGCTAGGTAGGGGTCGATCCGCAGCATGATGCGTGTCCAATTGTACAGCCAGAGGCTTTGTAGTACTTTTGCTGGGTTTAACAATGTCACCCGGCTGCCAAATTGCCCGACTGCAGAAAAATAAGATTGCGTCTAGTGTACAGTTTATATGTGCCAGACTGCCAGTATTGTAGTGTAACCTTGCTGATGCGAAGGAAATGCACAATCGTCTTTAAGTAAATGTATATTAGACATAAAATGATAAGTTATTAATGGATATATGTTTAACTTACTGAAAAGGTTGAGGGACTCCGAACAAAGCAGTACATGACTGCAACACAGTCAAACGCTGAGAGATGCAACGATCACCCAAGAGTTGGAGAGAAGCACCTACCTTGTGTAGTCTGCGGAAAAACAACAGTAGTCTACCGCTCTTTGTGAAGTCTATCTGCATAAAACAATTTGTTCCTCACTCTGCCTCTGCTAAGACATTCTTATTAAATGGGATATTATAATTGGTGGCTAGTCTGAATTTATAAAGAAATAATAGCTTTCTTAGGCTCAACCCAATGTGCTTTAAAGAAAAAAATAGTGTGCATTAAGCTAACTTAGGTAATAACTCATTTTTATTGCCAGAGTTAGCCGTCAGGAATTTTCCCAACAAGTGATATATGTTTTGACATATCTGACCCCAAGAGTGGTCCTTCACGCTGGTGAGGGGCTCTTGTTTCTAGGAATTGGACTTGTCTTCGTTCCCTGAGATTGAGCCTGAAATACTTCCACCCCCCCTCACGCGCTGTATAATTCCTATGGTTTTGCGCTTCCCCATGTATATTAATAATTATAATGACCAAATCAAGAATAACAAGGAGCAACCTACCAGCGAGGGCTTGTTTCGTTGACCTACCCGAAGAAAATTATGCTAGTTCTAAAACTTAGACTTCAAAATGTCTATGCAGTTTCTGGTTAATGATAACGTGATATTGATTGACATCGATGTGTATTTACTCAGTCTTCAATCCTTCCTTCCAATTGTAGAACGGATTAGCGCTGTTGTACAGGACTGCAAGTCGCTTTGAAGGTGTCCAGCAGGAAGACTCCGTCCTCATCTTTCCCCATTCACTTCGGAAAACTAACTAGCACCATGTCACAGCGCCAAACCGCTGGTGGATATGTTTGCAAGGTATCAGATTTAACATGGCAAACCGGGTAAGGAAGATAATTGACCAAGAAATAGGCTAGTCTAAGGCCTGCATAATGTTATGTTATACTTGCAACCTCAACCATCCCTTATGCATTTGAGTGATTAATTGTATAGGAGATATGGAGTAAATAAAATTTTAAGTCGCAGATAATGTGTGACGTGAAATATATAACTCGCCTAAGTGTTGCATCTTAGAAAACATACCGTAATGAATTAAATGATACTTTTCATTACTCGTCTTGGAGTTCGTTTCATTATATCTTAAACTAGAAAATGTGCGCTCAGCGATCACTTGCATGAAAGAAAATGAAGCCTCAGCAAGTTTCTTTTGTCCGGGTGAGAATTCATTGCCACAGCTGGCCTCTCTCGCCATATAAGCCGAAAACCAGGGGGTGAAATTTGGTCTATTTAGCAAGGTCATTTTTCGATCAGCTTCCAGAGTGAAAATTGGTTTTCACACAACACTCTGCCAAAATCAGTCTGCGCACGATGAACAAAAATAAATATCGTTAGGTGTCGAGCCTCTTACTGGACCGCTGTGGATCATCTCCCTTGCGCCATGGGCTTTCATCATACCTATGCTTAAAGCTTATGAATGGATCTTGCCTCCACTACATCGCTTCCCAAACTTTCCACTGTCTGAATCTCTATGACGAAGAAATACTTCCTTCATTCCTGTGTTCATCTGTGTCTTCAACTTTCAACCTGGTCCCCTTGTTGCTGTGTCCATCTCTGGAACATTCTGTTCTGTCCGCCTTGTCAATTTCTCTCAGTATTTTATGTGTCGTTTTCATGTCCCCCCTATCTCTCCTGTCCTCCGTGTCGTCAGGGTGATTTTCCCTGAACCTCTCCTCGTTGGACATACCTCTTAGCTCTGGGATAGTCTTGTGCAAACCTTGCACTTTCTCTAGTTTTCTTTACGTGCTTTGGCTAGGTGTGGGCTTCAAACTGGTGCGCATACTTCTCATATGGGCCTAACGTACGCAGTGATACAGGGTCCTGAACGTTCCTTGTTAAGGTGGCGGGAATGCTGTTCTTAGGTTTGCTAGGCGCCATATGTGCAGCAGTTTTTGGGTTGATGTAGGCCTCGTTGAGATGTGGACTGGTGTTATACCACCCCATGATCTTTTACCTTCAGTAAGGTTTGTTGTCTCTGGCCCCCTTGACTGTACTCCGTTACGGTCTTCTTTGCCTTTCCTAATCTTCATGACTTTGCACTTGGTGGGGTTGAACTCCAGGAGCAGTTGCTGGACAGACCTGCAGCTGTCCAGATCCTTTGTAGATTCTGCCTGGTCTCGTCCGATTGAGTCTTCTCATCAACTTCACATTCATCTCCAATCAGGGGACAACTTCAAAGTTATTCCTTCCGTCACGTCGTTCACAGATACCAGAAACAGCCCGGTCCTTATGACTGACCCAAGTGGAACCCCACTCGTCACAGGGCGCCCACTATGGACACCTCGCGTTGTACCATGAGGCGCTATGTCTTCCTGACAGGTATTCCCTGATCCATTGTAGTGCTTCCCTGTTATCCCTGCCCGGTCCTCCTGCTTTTGCACTAATCTTAGTGTGGAACTGTCAAAACGAATTACTGTCCAAAAAAAAATGCAAATTTACCGCCCCTCATTTCTCTTGTCTTACTTCTGTCAACCTGTCATAGAACTCCCAATAGGTTTGTGACACAGGGATTTCCCGTCGCTGAAACTGTGTTGGGCTGTTGTGGTTAAGCTCATTTCTTTTTAGGGTTCCACCACTCTTCTGATAATCTTCCCCGTGTGGTGTGTTAGTTACATTTTGTCCTAGGCACCATGTCGATTTTAGGACACTAGGCTTGTAGGATATGCGTGTACTCATTAGTTGTACTCACCTAGTTGAGGTTGCAAGGGTTCGATCCGGAGCTCCTGGACCAGCCTCTTCACTGGTCGCTACTAGGTTCACTCTCCATGAACCGTGAGCTTTACTACCTCTGCTTAAAACTATGTATGGATCCTGCCTCCACTAACATCGCTTCCCAAACTATTCCACTTGCTGACTACCTGTGGCTGAAGATACTTCCATAAATCCCTGCTGATTCAACTGTGTCTTCAACTTCCAACTGTGTCCCCTTGTTATTGTGTCAATCTCTGAAACATCTGTCTTTTGTCCACCGTGTCATTCTCTCCGTTTTTGTATGTCGTTATCATGTTCCCCCCTATCTCTCCTGTCCTCTGTCGTCAGCAGGTGATTTCCCTTAACTCTCCTCGTAGGACATATCCTTTGCTACTTCACTTGTAGGCTATTCCACTTCCGACGACTCTATGACTGAAGAAATACTTCTAAAACGTCCCTGTGAATTAGTCTGAGTCTCAGCTTCCGTTGTGACCCCTTGGTTCTGTTTGGTCCCTCTTGGAACATCCTATCTCTGTCCACCTTGACTATTCCCCACAGTATCTTGTATGTCGTTATCATGGTCTCCCCTGGGACCCTTCAGTCTCCAGTGTATCAGTCAATTTCCCTCAAAATATCCTCGTTACGACATTCCCCTGAGCTCTGGGAATAGCCTTGTTGCAACCTTTTTGTATTTTCTCTAAACTTCTTGCTGTGCTTGCCAGGTGTGGGTTCCAGGAGGTGCTGCATACTCCAGTATGGTCTAACATACACAGTTGTCAGTGTCTATGAAACGATTCCTTAATAAGGTATCGGAACGCTATTTCTCAGGGTTTGCAGGCACCCGTATGCTGCAGCAGTTATTTGGTTGGATGTGTGCCTCCGGTGACGTGACTCGGTGTTATGGTCCCACCCAAGGTCTTTCTCCCTGAGTGAGGGTGTAGTCTTTTCACCTAGCCTATACTCTGTCTGCGGTCTTCTTTGCCCTCCCAATCTTCATGATTTTTATTGGCAAGGTTGACTTCGAAGAGCCAGTTTGGTGACCAACATGTCCAGCCTGTCCAGGTCTCTTTGCAGTCCTGCCTCATCCTATCCGATTTAATTCTTTCATTCAGCTTCACATCATCTTGAAATAGGGAAGGGACACCTTCAGAGTCTTATTCCTTCCTATCATGTCGTTCGATATATCAAAATAGCAACTGCGTCTAGAACTGACCCCTCTTGGGGACCCGCTCGTCCACAGGCGCCCTCTGTGATACCTCTTCACGTACCATGACTCGTTGTTGCCTCCTGTTAGGTATTTCCCTGAGATCATTGCATTGCCCTCCATGTTATATGCGGCCTGAATCCTCCAGTTTCGGCACTAATCTCTTGTGGAGAAATGGTGCCCAAAGGCCTTTCCTGCAGTTAGGAAAATGCAGTCAACCCACCCCTCTCTCTGTAGTCTTACTTCTGTTACCTTGTCATATAACTCCAGAAGGTTTGTGACACAGGGATTTGCCTTCATTAACCCATGCTGTTTTCATTTATAATCTTGGTTCCGTTCCTAGGTGTTTCCACCACTCTCCTCCTGATAAATCTTCTCCTGACTTTGCACAAATACATGTCAGAGGACACAGGTCTGTAGTTTTAGTGCCTCATTTCTGTTTCCTTTCTTAAATATGGGACTACATTGTGTTCTTCCATTTCTCAGGTAGTTGCCCACGTTTCGAGGGATGTGTTGAAGATTGTGGTTAGGGCACACACAGCATCTCTGCTCCTTCACTAAGGACCCACGGGAGATGCTGTCCGGTCCCATCGCTTTGAGGTTATCAAGGTCTCTTAGCAGCTTCTGCACCTCCTCCTCGGTTGTTCGATATGTCATCCAAACATTGTTGGTATATTACCTCTTGATGTTCCCTTCTGTGCTGTCTCTCCCAGAGCCCTTCCTGTCTTACTGTAAAAACTTCTTAAATCTCCTGTTTAGCTCCTACATACCTCTTGATCATTTCTGTGAGATCTCACCTTGTGTCCTCCGTCTGATCACCTGGTTCTTTGGATGCTGTCTTCCTCCTGATGTGGCCGATACAACAGTTTTGGGGTCTAGTCTTGATTTTCGAATGCTATATATTTTCATACTGTCGCTGGGCCTCCCTCCTTACCTGTGAACTCATTCCTGGCTCTGCGACTAATCTCCTATTTTCATGTGTCTTGCCCTTCTGTACTTTTTCCATTCTCTTATTGCACTTTTGTTTTTGCCCTCCTTAACACTGTCGAGTAAACAAGGGGCTGTTCTGGCATCTTCAACCACATCATCGTTTCTGTTAACCGTGTGAAATAACCTTTCATGCCTCCTTGCATTTTGTTGTTACATATTCCATCATTTCTTTACTGGCTTTCCTACCAGACTCTGTCCCACAGAACCTCTGCAGAAGTCCTCAACCCTATTGTAAGTCCCTCTTTTATAGTCTGGCTTTTCCCTTTCAACTCCTGTAACTCTCTCCACTTGCAACCTACCATGTATTCAACATGCACAGAACACGTGGTCACTAGCTCCTAGGGGCCTCTCAATATGTGATGTCCTCAAAGTCTGAACTGCCCAGGGTGAACACAAGGTCCAATCTTTCTGGTTTTTCCTCCCTCTCACTATGGTAGTGTCCCTTACTTTGGTTGGGATGCATGAGGTTTTCCAGCACACATCCAACATCTTGGCTCTCCATGTTTTCGGACCCCCATGTGGTCCTGGTTTTCCCAGTCATTCCCTCTGGTTGAAATCCCCCACCCAGCACTTTGCTTCTGCTAGAGTGAGCTCTTCTTGTCACCCTCAGCAAGTGTGTCCACACATTGCTCTGTTACTCTTTATATTTCATCTCTTGGCACTCCTGCAATTCTGTGGTGGATTATACACACTGCAAGGACCACCTTGTGCTCCCCCAGACTGAAGTGTACCTACTATGTAGTCCCTTTCTCCTCTCTCGTCTATGCCTCTCATTTTCTCGAATTTCCATCTTTTTTTACGAGCAGAGCAACCCCTCCTCCCCTCGTGCACCTTTATCTTTCTTCATGATCTGGTATCCTGGTCGGGAAGATTGCATCTTTTATTGTCTCTGTGAGTTTTGTTTTTGTAAACGCTATGTGTCTGGGGGACTTCTCATTGATTCTTATCATACCCATTCCCTCATATGTATTCGTTAATCCATCCTCATTATGTGTTCCAAACCGTCAATTCTGTGTAATACGGGTAACTGTGGTCCTGGGGGAATACTGGGAGGTTGGGGAGAGCAGGAGCCTGGTGGGGGCCTGTGGGGGGTTGCAGTGGAGGGGGAGGAAGAACTCCCATTTTTTTAAGGTGGTTGATGTAGGGGTTAGGGTTCATGGTGCGGGTGGTGGGAACAGAGGGATCGGGTGTGATGGTTTGGATTGTTTCAGTTGCCTTGGGGGGTGTCGTGGCTATAGTCCTTCTGCAGGTGTTTCTGGGGGTGTGCTTGTCGTCCACTGTATCCTGGGTTATTCTGCTCCCTTTTTCATTTCCTCCCATTCCTCCTTTCGTTTTTGCACTCTCTCTTTCAGTATTTCTTTTCCACCTGTGTTCTGTCTCGTCGAGGTACACACTCATAAACTCCTGTTTGCCTCTTAGCAGTGCTTTCTCTGCAGGATCATGGTTCAGTTGATTCTGCCTTGAAAATTACCTTTGAAGAGGCCGATTTCCTATTCTTTGTGAACCCCTGATTCTCCCGAAAATTTGCCACCTGGGTCATGTCTCCTTGCCTATGACTTCATGATACCTTCAATCGCTTTTTTCTCCTCTGCTTTCTTTCACCATAAGTTTTCCCCTTTCAGCTTCATTAGCCATAGACAAAAACTAATCTCTCCCTGTCCACCTCCCACTGTGACTCCCATTGCATCCTCTGAGGTGTTTAGTTCCTTTCGCGGAGTGTTCCTTCCTTCAGTCCCTTCCTAGTTGTGGCCACTATGCTCATTGGTTTTCCTTCTTGCTCACCTGTGCCTGGCCGGACAAGTGTTGGTAAGGGCCCTGCACATGTCCTAGTTCCTTCAAGTCTTCCAACCTCTCATTCTGTCCTAGTGTGCTCCCTGTCTTGTTTTGGCCATGGGGTTTGACAGGACACTGATACAGTTTAGCTTCCGTTGATCCCTTCAGACCCTTTGCTGTGTCTGATGTAAAACATTGCTGATGACTACTTTTGTATTATCTTTGTCTCTGGCTGCTTTCAGATTTTCAGCTCCTCTTCTAATCTCTGATCTGGCTTCTGCTACAGTGGCATGTTGCTCCCACCTTCTGCATTCTGCTGCCTAACCTCTCCTCATCTTCCTTGCAAGTCTCATCTAGCCTCCTTCCCACAGTCTTCCTCCCTTTTTTAGAGCTCTGCCTCCCAGTCCTCCCTCCCAGATTCGTCCTTCGGGCCCTTTGTTCTTATCCTAGTTCTAGGTTGCCCCATTGCACACACAGAAGGAAGGGGGGATATGAGGATGGTTAGGGGTGGGGAATAGATGGTTAGGGGGAGTGGGGGTGGATATGGTTATGGGGGAGGGGGAGGAAGGTTTATTGGAGGGGGCGAGGGTGGTTGTGGATGGGGTTAGATGGTTTGGGGGGAGGAGTTAGATGGTTTGTGGGAGGGGCAGGTGGCTAGGGGAGGGGGAGAGGTGGTTAGGGGAAGGGGGAGTTACGTGTTTGTGTCAAGTGATTATGTGATGTGTATGTGTGCTTGTGTATGTGTGTGTGCATGTGTGGGAGACAAGAGAGGGGATGGATTACGGGGGGAGGGGTATAGAGAAGGATTGAGTGACCCTTAGAAGCGGGAGGTTGTGTGTGTGTGATGAGATTAGAAGGGGAGGGGAGGGGAGGGGGAAGAAGGCTGAGGTAGAGTGACCGCTTGTAACGGGAGTCGGTCATTACGGGTGTGTGTTGTGAGTGTGTGTGTGTGTCGGTGCGTAGTGTGGTGTGTTGTGTGTGTGTGTATGTGCGTGTTGTGTTGTATGTGCGTGAGTGGGTAATGTGTGTGTGTGTGTACTCGCCTAGTAAGGGAGGTTACCTGGAGGTATTCGGGGATCAGCGCCCCCGTGGGCCGGTTCCATGCCAGGCCTTCCCGATGGATCAGATCTGGAATCAATAGGCTGTTACTGCTGGGCTGACACGTCAATGTACGAGCACAGCCCGGGCTGATCTGGCACTGACTTTAGGTAATCTGGCCAGCTCTCTCTTGAGGCAGCAAGGGGTTTATTGGCAATTTCCGTAATGCTTGATGGGAGGCTGTTGAACAGTCTTGAGGCCCTGGACACTTATGGTGTTTTCCATTAGTGTACCATTGGCACCCCCTACTTTTATTGGGGGCATTTTGCATCGCCCTGCCCAGTCTTTTACGTTTTAGGGGAGTGATTTCTTAGTGTGCAGATTTGGGGACATTCCTTCCAAGATTTTCCAAGTGTAGATTATGAAATATCTCTCCCTCATCGTTCCAATGAGTACAAGTCAAGTGCTTCCCAAGCGTTCCCAGTAGTTTAAGGTGCTTGACAGGAACTTTTACGTGCAGTACAGGATCTCTGTACATTAAGATCTGCGATTTTCAACTGCTTTGAATGGAGATGTGATGTCAGGCAGTATTCAGCCTAGAGAGAACAAGTGATTTGAAAAGGATCATATTGGCTTGATCTCTCGTTTTGATCGTTTCATTATCCATCCTACATTTTCTTTGCACGTGCGTGTGGGCACTGTTTGTGATCCTTGAAAGTGAGATCCTCAGACATTACTACTCCCAGGTCCCTGACATTATTTTTCCGCTCTATTGTATGGCCATGTCGGTGTGTATGTGAGTCTCTTTGTGTGTGTGTGTGTGTGTGTGTGTTTGTGTGTGTTTGTGTGTGTGTGTGTGAACGTGTGTGTGTGTGTAGTGCGTGATGGGTATTCACTAGTAGAGGTGTGTGTATATGTGTGCTTATGTGTGTGTGTTCGGTGTTTGGCGGAATTTGGTACTAGGGTCTAAAGCTTCTATAAGTGTCTACCTTGTGTGTGTGTGTGCTGTATGTGTGTGAGGGAGAGATGGTTAGGGGGGGTAGAGGAATCGACGGGGTTGTTGTTGGTGAAAGGATCAGTTATGCCTCTCTGACGTGTAGGCTCATATTTATGTGCTCCTCTGTTGTCTTTCCTAGTAATGCTACATCTCCACGTATTGCCCTTTTGGATTTACGTTATCAGATTTACTGCTGGTTATTATCCTATTCTTGCTCACATTGAGAGAGGACTTCCGAGCTTCCTAGTATTCATACTGACTAATAATACTGGTGTAATAACTACGTTACCCTCGCTAGTCTGCTTACACTCACACTTCGTCAACACTATCTTACCTTATCTATGCTATTTTCTACCTAATTCTGGTTAATAGCTTGCAGGAGTGAGTGACCAGTATCTAAAACAGTGATGCAGAGACCAGGATCTGACAACTTGCAACCCAATAGGTGAGTAATACTGCACTGGCAGCGATGCGGTGACAGGTTGCCCCAAATGCTGATGACGTAGTCGACGTACATAGGCCTTTCTATCACGATTTTGGGAGAGATCTTCACCGTGATGTTTATAACCATATATGCTCATACCATCCCGCGTTCCTCCGTGATTTCACTTTTCCACTTTATGATAGTATGCACTTTCACATTATATACACTTCACTTATTTGGATAATGGCACGCCACTTTTTGTGACGTCCATTGCTTTCAGCAGGCCTACTCTGCCACTTTTCCCTTTATTATATGTTTTACTTTTCCTCTCTCTTTGTTATTAACGTTTTTCCCTCTCACTGTATTAGGTGCCCCCACATTTCACTTGTTATCCAAAACGCTGGTAATTTGCTTGAACACCCTTTCCCCACTCACTTTGATCTTTGTATATTTGAATCTGTGTCGCAACAGGTGCCTACTAGCCAATAACGTTTGGCCACTTTGAACTATTAATGATTTCAGGCTTTTTTTTTTAATAATAACTTTAGTTATCACTCGTTAGGATTGTTCACTGACGTTGTCACTACCACTGATTACTACTAGCTGTTACTGCATGCCTTAAAAACACTAGGTTCTCGGAGCCTTGTGCAACCACGTCCTGCACCCACTGTGTGTGTGTGTGTGTGTGTGTGTGTTTGTGTGTGTTGTGTGTGTGTGTGTGTGAGTTGTGAGTGAGTGTATGTGTGTGTGTGTTGTGTGTGTGTTGTGTTGTGTGTGGGTTGTGTGTGTGGTGTGTGTGTGTACTCACCTAATTTGTGGTTTGCAGGGGTTCGAGTCATAGTCCTGGCCCCACCTCTTCACTGATTGCTACTGTGTGATTGTGTGTGTGTGTGTGGGTGTGTGGTGTTGTGTGTGTGTGTGTGTGTGTGTGTTATGCTTGATGAGTTGACGTGCAAAATAGGCCAAAACTCCTTAAGCAATTACTCTTCAAAACAGGTATACATATAGAGAGGCATTTTCACTGACCAGTGATGTAAAATATTTTTTTATCAAATCAAACTTAGAGTAATTTCTGAACTATCGCAACAATATTTTATAGACAATTGGTACTAAATATATAATATGATTAGTTTTAAATTTATTTAATATTACTTAAAATAAATGTTATTTCCTTTTCATTTATTATAAGATTTGATTTTTGCAGATCTGTGACACATACGTTATAGAGTGTGGAAAGAAAATTAGTGTTAACGCTGATGAATATTTTTAGATTTTCCGTGGAGAGGCCCATAGGATGTGGGGTGTTTATTTCTGTCTCTGTGCTACCACTGCCGCCGTAGCACCAGCACGAGCTACACCACAACTGGTTGCTGCGGGCCTTTCCTCCTGCGTTATCTGCACCCTCACATCGTCATTATTATTCTTTTTTGAGATCATAATATTAAG
>NC_069445.1:25054527-25099601 GCF_026875155.1 Cherax quadricarinatus | reverse complement strand
CATGAAGGTGATAGGCGAGGGGACATGACCCAGGTGGCAAATTTTCGGAGAATTGGGTGGTTCACAAAGAAAAGGAATCGACCTCTCAAAGTAATTTTCAAGGCAGAATCAACCCGAACCATGATCCTGTAGGAGAAAGCACGGCTGAGAGGCAAGCAGGAGTTCCGGAGTGTGTACCTCGATCGAGACAGAACACACGACGAAAGGAAGATGATGAAAGAGAGAGTTCAAAAACGAAAGGAGAAATGGGAGGAAATGAAAAAGGAGAGCAGAATAACCCAGGATCAAATGGAAGGACAAGCACACCCCCCAGAAACACCTGCAGAAGGACTCCAGCCACGACACCCCCAAGGCAACTGAACAATCCAAACCAACCATCACACACCGATCCCTCTGTTTCCACCCCCCGCACCACAGTTACAGAATTAGAACAGAAGTTGAAGGTTTGGTACACAAATGCAGATGGATTAACGAATAAACATGAGGAATGACAAGAAGGAATCAATGAGAAGTCCCCAGACATCATAGCAGTTACAGAAACAAAACTCACGGAGACAATAACAGATGCAATCTTCCCACCAGGATACCAGATCATGAGGAAAGATAGAAGGGGCAGGGGGGGAGGTGGGGTTGCTCTGCTCGTAAAAAACAGATGGAAATTCGAGAAAATGGAAGGCATAGACGAGACGGGAGAAAGAGACTACATAGCAGGTACACTTCAGTCTGGGGAACACAAAGTGGTCATTGCAGTGATGTATAATCCACCACAGAACTGCAGGAGGCCAAGAGAGGAATATGAAGAGAGCAACAGAGCAATGGTGGACACACTTGCTGAGGTGGCAAGAAGAGCTCATTCCAGCAGAGCAAAGTTGCTGGTTATGGGGGATTTCAACCACAGGGAGATCGACTGGGAAAACCTGGAGCCACATGGGGGTCCCGAAACATGGAGAGCCAGGATGTTGGACGTGGTGCTGGAAAACCTCATGCACCAACATGTTAAGGACACTACCAGAGTGAGAGGGGAGGATGAACCAGCAAGATTAGACCTTGTGTTCACCCTGGGCAGCTCAGACATTGAGGACATCAAGTATGAGAGTCCCCTAGGAGCTAGCGACCACGTGGTTCTGTGCTTTGAATACATAGTAGAGCTGCAAGTGGAGAGAGTAACAGGAATTGAATGGGAAAAGCCTGACTGTAAAAGAGGGGACTACATAGGGTTGAAGAACTTCCTGCGGGAGGTCCAGTGAGACAGAGAACTGGCAGGAAAGCCAGTAAATGAAATGATGGAATATGTAACAACAAAATGCAAGGAGGCAGTGGAAAAGTTTATTCCCAAGGGCAACAGTAACAACAGGAAGACCAGAACGAGCCCCTGGTTTACCCGACGGTGTAAAAAACAAAGTGCAATAGAGAATGGAAAAAGTACAGAAGGCAGAGAACACACGAAAATAGGGAGATCAGTCGCAGAGCCAGGAATGAGTATGCACAGGTAAGGAGGGAGGCCCAGTGACAGTATGAAAATGACATAGCATCAAGAATCAAGACTGACTGGAAACTGTTGTATAGCCACATCAGGAGGAAGACAACAGTCAAAGACCAGGTGATCAGATTAAGGACAGAAGGTGGAGAACTCACAAGAAATGATCAGGAGGTATGCGAGGAGCTGAACAGGAGATTTAAGGAAGTTTTTACAGTAGAGACGGGAAGGGCTGTGGGAAGACAGCACAGAAGGGAACATCAAGAGGGAATATACCAACAAGTGTTGGATGACATACGAACAACTGAGGAGGAGGTGAAGAAGCTCTTAAGTGACCTTGACACCTCAAAGGCGATGGGACCGGACAACATCTCCCCATGGGTCCTTAGAGAAGGAGCAGAGATGCTGTGCGTGCCTCTAACCACAATCTTCAACACATCCCTTGAAACTGGGCAACTACCTGAGAAATGGAAGACAGCTAATGTAGTCCCCATATTTAAGAAAGGAAACAGAAACGAGGCACTAAACTACAGACCTGTGTCTCTGACATGTATTGTGTGCAAAGTCATGGAGAAGATTATCAGGAAGAGAGTGGTCGAACACCTGAAAAGGAACAAGATTATAAATGAAAACCAGCATGGGTTCATGGAAGGCAAATCCTGTATCACAAACCTCCTGGAGTTTTATGACAAGGTAACAGAAGTAAGACACGAGAGAGAGGGGTGGGTAGATTGCGTTTTCCTAGACTGCAGGAAGGCCTTTGACACAGTTCCCCACAAGAGATTAGTGCAGAAGCTGGAGGATCAGGCGCATGTAAAAGGGAGGGCACTGCAATGGATAAGGGAATACCTGACAGGGAGGCAGCAACGAGTCATGGTACGTGAAGAGGTATCACAGTGGGCGCCTGTGACGAGCGGGGTCCCACAGGGGTCAGTTCTAGGACCAGTGCTATTTTTGATATATGTGAACGACATGATGGAAGGAATAGACTCTGAAGTGTCCCTGTTCGCAGATGACATGAAGTTGATGAGAAGAATTAAATCGGACGAGGATGAGGCAGGACTGCAAAGAGACCTGGACAGGCTGGACATGTGGTCCAGTAACTGGCTTCTCGAATTCAATCCAGCCAAATGCAAAGTCATGAAGATTGGGGAGGGGCAAAGAAGACCGCAGACAGAGTATAGGCTAGGTGGACAAAGACTACAGACCTCACTCAGGGAGAAAGACCTTGGGGTGACCATAACACCGAGCACATCACCGGAGGCACACATCAACCAAATAACTGCTGCAGCATACGGGCGCCTGGCAAACCTGAGAATAGTGTTCCGATACCTTAATAAGGAATCGTTCAAGACACTGTACACTGTGTATGTTAGGCCCATACTGGAGTATGCAGCACCAGTCTGGAACCCACACCTGGTCAAGCACGTCAAGAAGTTAGAGAAAGTACAAAGGTTTGCAACAAGGCTAGTCCCAGAGCTCAAGGGAATGTCGTACAAGGAAAGGTTAAGGGAAATCGGACTGACGACACTGGAGGACAGAAGGGTCAGGGGAGATATGATAACGACATACAAGATACTGCGGGGAATAGACAAGGTGGACAGAGATAGGATGTTTCAGAGAGGGGACACAGGGACAAGGGTCACAACTGGAAGCTGAAGACTCAGACGAGTCACAGGGACGTTAGGAAGTATTTCTTCAGTCATAGAGTTGTCAGCAAGTGGAATAGCCTAGCAAGTGAAGTAGTGGAGGCAGGAACCATACATAGTTTTAAGAAGAGGTATGACAAAGCTCAGGAAGCAGAGAGAGAGGACCCAGTAGCGATCAGTGAAGAGGCAGGGCCAGGAGCTGAGTCTCGACCCCTGCAACCACAATTAGGTGAGTACACACACACACACACACACACACACACACACACTGGAGTATGCAGCACCAGTTTGGAATCCACACCTAGTCAAGCATGTCAAGAAATTAGAGAAAGTGCAAAGGTTTGCAACAAGACTAGTCCCAGAGCTACGGGGATTGTCCTACGAAGAAAGGTTGAGGGAAATCGGCCTGACGACACTGGAGGCCAGGAGGGTCAGGGGAGACACGATAACGACATATAAAATACTGCGTGGAATAGACGAGGTGGACAAAGATGGGATGTTCCAGAGAAGGGACACAGACACAAGAGGTCACAATTGGAAGTTGAAGACTCAGATGAATCAAAGGGATGTAAGGAAGTATTTCTTCAGTCATAGAGTAGTCAAGCCGTGGAATAGCCTAGAAAGTGAAGTAGTGGAGGCAGGAACCATACACAGTTTTAAGGCGAGGTATGATAAAGCTCATGGAGCAGGGAGAGAGAGGACCTAGTAGCAATCAGTGAAGAGGCGGGGCCAGGAGCTATGAATCGACCCCTGCAACCACAAATAGGTGAGTACACAACACAACACACACACACACACACACACACACACACACACACACACACAAAATCAATGTGTTTTACATGATGCAATGATTTTCATAATAGCCCCAATTTTTTGCACTTGTCAGGCTGAAAAATGTTGAAAAAATGGAACAAGCGCCAAATATAAGGAACAATGGAAATAACTGAAAACCGCCAAATTAGCAGAATGCCAAAAAGTGGAATACCATAAAGCAGGGCTCTCCTGTAGTAGACTATGTTGCTACAACATCTGTCAGTTTTATTCTCTGTGTACAAACACTGTAATGGTCACATTATATTTATGGCATACATGGCATGGCTCACTAAGGGAGTGAAAAACAAGAACTGAAGAATACTGCAACAATCATACTGACCCATGCTAGGCAGGCCCTACTTCCACATCTCACTTCTGGTAGTATAAAAAGGCTGCTTTTCCATGCCTCAGCCTCACACTGATCAAAGCTATTGAGCTGAATGCACACACACACACACCAAGGGCTGAGGGACTGATCACTTCATACACATCCACTACCTCTAATGTCTTTTCTGTATTTTGACTGAAGAAGCCTGTCGAGCAGGAGTAACATCTCATCAGTGAAGATATCAAACTGCTGAATGAGTCACACTGATGTACTGTTGTGGTCTATACTGTCACAATACCTGTCAATATTATACCCTTCATACCAACACAACACCTATCAATATTATACCCTTCATACCAACACATTACCTGTCAATATTATACCCTTCATACCAACACATTACCTGTCCATAATATACCCTTTATACCAACACTGTAGTGCTTGATGTTGTTACAATACCTGTTAGTGTTATATCCTGCATACCAACACTAACAGACTATACTAACTCAAATGTGTTTATTACCAATGTTGAGTCACTGTTTCCTGCAGTGTATTAGTATTTGCCTGTACACTGTCTCTAACTGCTCATGTGACAAAGAAAAGCTTGGGGAAAATTTGCCTAGTCCATCAATTGGTTAAAAAGTTTACTATTTAGTGCAAAATGTAATTATTTTGATTCATTTACTAGTATTTATTGCAAGGTTAATAAATTGCTATATATTATTTTACATGTACATTACGACAAGCAGCATGAAAACCCATAAAAATAAACATTAGTTGCTGTTGTTATCAATGCAGGAGAAGATAGTATCATGAACAAATCAGCATAGAACCAATTTTCCAAGCCTAAATGGCATATATGTATAACTTTTATTGTAACATCACCAACCTGGTGGAAAAGAGCCAATGTAGTAAAAAAATAAAATATTTAAAATTTTTATATCTAATATGAACTAATTTGTTTTCATCAAATGATCTTAAATTTATTAAACAATGAATTCTTTTTAAATACAAAATATACATACAGCAAATGGAAGCTTTTGTTTTATTGAGTGGTATATAAAAACAATGTTATTCTGCAAACTGCATTATATAAGACAGTGATATATAAGATGCCTATTTGTCATCACTTAGAAACAAAAGAGAAATCGACATCAGAAGAATAATAATAGTTATAAAAACTTCGTGCAACAAACACAGTAGCAGCAAATACCACAATCTTTACTAAGTCTCTCTGACTAGGAACTAATGGGATGTAATCAGCAATAGTATCCATGAACCTCCGGCATGGAAGTTTTCTCCCATCAAACTTCCTTCGCCTTTCACTTAATCGTTGTTTTTCTTGAAGCTCCTCCTCTGCCCTGTGAAAAGAAAAAGAGTTTTTTTTTCTTTTACATTTAGTAGAATTATAGTGGAAAAATTACTCTCCAAAATATTCCTAAACCATCATAAATTACTCCTGATATGAATTTACTTACACTGCTAGTGATCTCATGTTAACTCCACTAGAACACTTCAGCATTAGAAAATATTCAGATAAAGGAAATGTGAAGCAGACTGAAAGGTCTTGATGTGTGTGTACCCTGGAGTGGAGCACACACTTCATTATCTTCAATATTTCACCAGAATGTACCAGGACCCAACAAAAATTTACACTGTTGTGTCTGCTGAAGATGTGACACTGTCAGCATTGAATAACAAGGATGTGAAGAAACAAAGATCTGGATTGCTCAATATAAATCGAGAGTCAGAAACTACAACACAACATGAACAGAGAGAGAGAGAGTGAGAGTGAGAGAGTGAGAGAGAGTGAGAGAGTGAGAGAGAGTGAGAGAGTGAGAGAGAGTGAGAGAGTGAGAGTGAGAAAAGAGTGAGAGAGAGTGAGAGAGGAGTGAGAGTGAGAGAGAGTGAGGAGAGTGAGAGAGAGTGAGAGAGAGTGAAGAGAGAGTGAGAGTGAGAAGAGAGTGAGAGAGAGTGAGAGTGAGAGAGAGTGAGAGAGTGAGAGAGAGTGAGAGAGATGAGAGGAGTGAGAGGAGGAGAGTGAGAGAGAGTGAGAGGGGAGTGAGAGAGTGAGAGAGAGAGAGTGAGGAGAGTGAGAGAGTGAGTGAGAGTGAGAGAGTGAGAGTGAGTGAGAGTGTGAGTGAGGGAGAGTGAGATGAGAGAGTGAGGAGAGATGAGAGATGAGAGAGTGAGAGATGAGTGATGATGAGTGAGTGTGTGTGTGTGTGTGTGTGTGTGTGTGTGTGTGTGTGTGTGTGTGTGTAAATACTAGCTGATAACAAAAGTCATCTTTGAACTATGCAATCAGGATAGAGCAGTATTTCCCACTCCACAAGATAATTTGGAACCATCAGTGTATACAACAGCATAATGCAAATGCAATTGGTAATGATTAATGAATAAGGAACATGAGTCAAGGCAGAACAGTAAAAGTTCAGTATAATGGAAGGCAAGTGAAGACTCTGACCACCAAGATTCCTAAAGGTATGAGAATGGAGTGAATGAACAGAAGAGGGAGGTAGACTAAGAAACTATGTAGGTCTACAAATACACATTGAAGATCTGTAATATAGAAAAGCAGTTAAATTATTATGTTTACTAACCCCTTAACTGTTCAAACATAGATCTACATTCTCTCGCCAAGCATTCCGAATATTCTGAGAAAAAAAAAATATTTTTTTTTTTTAAATAAAGAGGGGTATTTTTCTACATGTAACAGGATAAATTTTTTTTTTATTATCAATACTTACCGAGATACAGGTTAGCCATCACTAATCCAGCATCACTGGGACCTGTAGTGTGCCAGATTAGTGAATTTGCCTGATTACAGAGTGATTAGGTTAGAATACACTTAACCCTTTCAGGGTTTCCGAAATACTAGTATGGCTTGCGTGCCAGGGTTACTGACATACTAGTATGCATAAATTCTAGCGCCTTCAAATCAAGCGAGAAAAGGCTGGTAGGCCTAGATGTGAGAGAATGGGTCTGCATTGTCAGTGTGCACAGTAGGAAAAAATTTGAGGACCCAGTGGTGCATTGTGGGAATGCCATTTTAGTACACCTTGTTCACCATACCTCACGGTAAGAAACGCCTCACTTCTCGGTGAATGGGGACACTTGTTCCCCAGTGACAGTTCTAATATAGATGGAAGTGTCAGTGAAGATGAGTTTCAAGGTTTTGATGAGGTTGTGACCGAAACTAATGACCATAATACCGGTAATAGTGAGGAAAATCCAGATGACCCTCAACCTTCCACCTCTGGTGCTGGGCCCTCATGTTCACTTTCAGTTGTACCAGAACGAAAGGAAACTCTTATTTTCCCATATCCAGGACTCAGATGTGAGCAATGGTGATGATACTGATAGTGAGTATCAACTACAAGCTCTTGAAAACAGTTCCAGTAGCGAGAGTGAAGAATATTCTCCAGTGAAGCGCCAGTATATACGACGCTAGATGCGCTCAGGTAGTGTGCCATATGCTATTCCAAGGGAAAGGAGTACATCTTGGAGTACATCCCGTGGCTGTACAACAGGAACAGATAATGAAAATGAAGATGATAGTGTTGCAATTGGGATGGAAAATGTGCATGCATCTGGGGGTGGTAGTGGTGGTGCCAGCCGTGAAGCACCAGCAGTGGGCCATGCTGCCACCCACGCCACTGACTCAACTGAACTACAACAAAGGCCACCATCCCCCACCCACCCACCACACCAGCCTTCACAACCACAACCTCCACAACCACAACCACCTGTCAATATCCAGTACCCACCAGCAGACCGCACCTGGGATTGGCAGGAAGCTGACAATTTTGTTCCAAATCCCCATCACTTTGATGAAAGTTAAAGTGGAATACAGCCATCTGGCACACTTGGGAACAATGCCACTGAACTAGAATGTTTTGAGTCATTCTTTGACGAACCCCTGATGGAAATTATTGTCAGGGAAAGCAACAGATACTTCGAGTACTCCATGGCAAACAATACTTTCACCAAAATCATGCCTACACCAGTGGAGAGAGACAACTGTGGCTGAGATGTATCTTTTCTTTGCCACAATAATGCATATGCCACATGTGTATAAGCACAGTGTCAAATCATACTGGTCAACAAACCGCCTGATTACAACCCCAGGTTTCAGTGATATAACACGAGTGAATCAATTTGTGTTATTACGTATGCTTCACTTCTCAAGACAAAACCAGGCCTGACAAACGACAGGTTATATAAGATTAGGAATGTGTTTGTGTATCTGAAACAGAAATTCAATATGTATTTTTATCCCTTCAGGAAGCTTGTTATTAATGAGTCTGTGATTCTGTTCAAAGGAAGACTGTCATTCAAGCAGTATATACCAAGCAAGAGGAAATGCTTTGGTATAAAGTTGTTTGTGCTTTGTGACTGCTACAGTGGTCTTGTACTGGATATTACTGTGTACACTGGAAGTAATACATTGCAAAATACCAGGAAGTTATTGGGCATCTCTGTTGATGTGGTTAGAACAATGATTGAACCATATCTTGGTAAGGGGCATATATTACATACTGATAACTGGTACACAAGCCTCTCACTCAGTGATTTTTGCAAGTGAACATGACAGATGTGTGTGGCACAGTGCGTGGAAATTGTAAGCATATGTCCAGGTTTGACGCTGGCACTCGTAGAGGTGAGGTGCAGGCGTTTGCTGCCAATGACATCATGGAATTTTGGTGGCATGACAAATGAGATGTCACACTGTTGTCATCGGTTCACCCTAACGAAATGACAAACACTGGCAGACAGAATAGAGAGACCAATGAACCCATTCTAAAACCTGCAGCAGTGATGGACTACACCCTCAATATGCATTCAGTGGACAAATGTGACATGCAGATTGGGTTTGCTGATTGTGTTCGCAAGAGTAGTAAGTGGTACATAAAACTCTTTTTCCATATTCTGGATATTTCCATGCTCAATGCTTATAATATGTATAAGATGAGGACCAGAAACAAACCACCATATGGCAAATTTTGTTTGTCTGTCATCAGACAAATAATACTCAAGTACCAAGGAACAACACCTGCAATAGAAAACCACCCACTAAATTATCAACAACTACCTTCTCGTCTGAGGGCTGGTGATCACTTCCTAATGAAACTTCCTGCAACTGCTTTCAAGAAAAAGGCTCAGAAGAGGTGTTATGTCTGTGCACATACAAAAAAAAAAAAAAATGCCCACAACAATGCAGAGACACTCGTTTTATGTGTGAGGTGTGTAAAACACCACTGTGGATGACATTATATTTCAAAGACTTCCACAAGCTGCAGAACTTCTAGCAACATGTCCTGTGACTGTATATGTGTATATAAAATATAGAAAAATAGTAATAAACAACATTTTATATTGTTCGTTTGTGTAAACAAGTTTAGTAAAAAATATAATGACAACAGTGTTTGTGCAGTTATTGTGTAGTATGGAAACAGTAAATATTTACAAAATAGTGCTCATGTTGGTCTCACAGGCCATGAAAGTTACTTGAAAAGAAAAAATATTAAAAAATAATAGAAAGAAAAGTAGAAAAAAACAAAATAAACGATTACAGGGTGACCAGCAGTTGGCAATGTTGCCGTATGCAGTTCAATTTCTGTCAACTTCACGCCTCCATATCTCATAAGTATTGAGATCAAAAAAAAATTTGTTTAGCCTATAAAGTTCAGAAAAAAAAAAACTATCTTTTCATAAGAATTTTTTTTTTTTCAAATATTTTTCAACCCTGAGAACAAGTCTGGGAGAGGGCCTGTCGACCCTAAAAGGGTTCATTAACCTATCAATAAAGACTCTTTCTGCTACATCATCATCATTTTCATCACTATTTTCTCCTCCACTGGATTGCTGCTGTGGATTTACAACCATCTACACAATTTCTGAGTCAGTATATTGATGAAGTTTGAATCAGTATAATGATGTGAGTCAGTATAATGTTGAAATTTGAAAATATGCTAGCTGAACTCAAGTGCCAGATTACTGATGGAACAGGATAACTGATTGCCAGATTAGTGATGGCCGACCTGTATAAGACCGCGAAGTTGGTGCTGGATGCTCACCTGATGGCAACATGGAGTTCTGCCGCTTGCAGAAGTGTTAACCTTGATGGGCTGATGCCTGGGGCATACCAAACCAGGCATCAGACCATCAAGGCCGAATAAGCAACCAAATGCAAAGCCAGTACTGGAGAAACCAGGGGACATACCAGGTAGTACATCACCAGTGGTACTAATGAAACACAAACCGAGACAAAACATCCCAAATGGTAATTCCTGCTTCATATTTGCGAATATTCAGGGTTTGAAATCAAATAAAAATGACAAAGTTAGTCATGTCAGCGGGCTCCTAACAGAAGCAAATGCCATGTTTGGAGCACTTACAGAAACACATACAAGGGATGTTTTGGACGGTGAGATAAAGATAGAAAACTACAACATGTATAGATGTGATACAATCAATAGGTCACAGGGAGGAGTAGGAAGCTATGTAAAGGATACTTTCTGTTGCACAGACGTGCTGAACTCTATGAATGATAGAGTAGAAATTCTAGGCATTGAAGTTGAAAATAGGAATTTCGTAATTATCCTAGTATACAAACCACCATCAGCAACTGCTGAGGAGATTGAGACACTTATGTAACACATGGGAATCTTTATTGAGGAAACGTTTTGCCACACAGTGGCTTCATCAGTCCAGTACAAAGCAGAAAGGTGTAAGGAGAGGAGTAGTTTGAGGTATTCAGTCACTCAGCCTGGAGTCGATGTGTTCAGTCCATCAATCTTGAAAAATGTACAGCATAGGGCCATAGACGTGGCTTATATACTGTAGTCAGGTGAGGCGAAGCAGGAGGCGGGGTCATACAAAGAATTCTTCAAAACTTGTCCAACCTTTGGACGAAGACCTACTTCGACTAGTGGATGGTACCACTATGACCCTGCCTCCTCCTGCTTCGCCTCACCTGACTACAGTATATAAGCCAGGTTTTCCCATGGCTTTGATGTTTTGTATCTTTTTGTCCCTTTTAGATGGTGTGCCTGGCAATTTAAGTTATAGCACAGTCTTTCCTGTACTGAAGAGGGACACATTTCAGGGTGAAAAAGCTTACAGGAAGGGAGTTTGCATTTTCCTGTTGTCATATGGGCACGGCATTTTTTAGGGTGGTCAAAGTTGCACGTCCCATCCGTTTTTTCAGATTTCCCATGCCTGCAGATACCAAGTGCATAGTATGTGCACAGGCTTGGTTTCCATTTGCCTTGGGTTTCTGTGACTGTATATTACTATATTAGTATATTACTATATTATTTATACCATTTTTACAATAATGCAGTAGTCTGCCTAACAGTAAATCTTCCATTTTTTATGTGAATAAAAAATCAAAATAGAAAGCAAGAGTAATATAAGAGGGGCCTAGAGACATGACTAATGAACAGAGGATATGTTACTTTAGTGCCAAGTATGTCTGCATTGTTTATTTTGGACCCTATTTTGAAATTGGCATCTTTTTCAATTTGTGTGAAATTGGCCAAATTGCCAATTTGACCACTTTATTGGGTAGTTCAAATTGATAAATGGGCAGTTTCTTGTACTCAGTTGATAGAAAAAAAATGGAGTTTTAAAGAAATAGCTATGAGTTTGGTTGACTGGAACAATGGAATTGGCCAAAAATAGGGCTCAAAGTAGGCGAAATCGCTGATGCGTATATGTCGCTGAGATCACTAACTTCGCGGGAGCGTAATTCCATGAGTTTTCGACCAAATTTCATACTTTTGGTGTCATTACCATTGGGAAAAGATTCTCTATCATTTCATAAGAAAAAAAAAAATTCCAAAAATTTTTCAACATAGAATGAGTTTCAGAAAGATGCTTGCGACAGTCAAAGGGTTAAACTAAAAGGTAACTGATCCTACTAGAAATTAAAATACCCTGGATTTGATATTCACAAACAACGAGGAACTGCTCAGACATATAACAGTTACAAAAACAATATACTCTGATCACAACATCATAGAGGTTCAAATGAGTATTAAGTCAGGGTTAAGAAACTACATCACTAATGTTAGAGACAGGATGTTCATTAACCCTTTCAGGGTCCAAGGCCAAAATCTGAAGTGATGCCCCAGTGTCCCAAGAATTTTCAAAAAGAAAAAATTTGTTATTTTTTCTTATGAAATGGTAGAGAATCTTTTTGAAGTGTCAGCGATATTTACGAATCGGCGATTTTGCCGACTTTGACTTCCATTTTAGGCCAATTACGTTATTTCAGTCAACCATATTCTTGGCTATTTCACTAGTATTACTTCTATTCTATCGATTGAGCACAAGAAATCGCCAAGTCAACTGTTTCAACTACAAAATAAAGTGATCGGAAATTGGTAATTTGGCCAATTTAACACAAAGTTCAAAATATTCCAATTTCAAAATAGGGTCCAGAATAAACAATGCAGGTATTCCTGGCACTAAACTAACATTTCCTATGTTTATTAGTTACGTTTTGAGGCTTTACAAATAAATTCCATTTTGATTTTTTAGTCACATAATGAATTTTTATTCACACCAAAAAATAGAGATTTACTGTTATGCAATATTGTAATAATTGTATAAATATCATCACCACATTTGTGAATGTATATCAGACCCACCAGCTGGCGTGCATTAGACGTGTAAGGTCGTTTGTTTACTCGAACATTGGCAAAAATTTAACATTTCCGCTACTTTGAGCTCAGTTTCAAGCCATTTCCAGTGCTAAAACCAATCAAAATCATCTCTATTTCTGTAATGTGTCTTCCATTTTATCAAATGAGACCAAGAAATTGCAAATGCAACTATAAAAAACATACGAAAAAACACTGCAAATACGCTGTTTTAATCGAAAACCACGGTCTCAGTTTTTTCTCTCATTATATACAGTGTGCTGCAGGATTTGTTTTATGTGGTGCACACATACGACATAGATGTATTCTCTCATATCTAGGCCCAAATTTACCACTCACAGTTTATCAGAGTGAGCTGAGCTCATGGCGTATATCTACGGTTTGGACCCTGAACTTAAAGCCGTAGATCTACGGGACTGACCCTGAAAGGGTTAAGTTTAATTTTAACAACCACAGAATTGACTGGGAAAAAAAAAACCAAGAGCTATCAGACACCCTGGGAATCAGAAATCTTCTTTCTTTCAACACATTGGCCGTATCCCACTGAGGCGGAGTGGCCCAAAAGGAAAACAAAAGTTTCTCCTTTTACATTTAGTAATAGATACAGGAGAAGGGATTACTAGCCCCTTGCTTCTGGCATTTTAGTCGCCTCTTACAACACGCATGGCTTACGGAGGAAGAATTCTGATCCACTTCCCCATGGAGATAACAGGAAATAAACAAGAACAAGAACTAGTAAGAAAATAGAAGAAAACCCAGAGGGGTTTTTGTATATATAAAAATGCTTGTACATGTATGTGTAGTGTGACTTAAGTAGTAGCAAGACGTACCTGAAATCTTGCATGTTTATGAGATAGAAAAAAGACACCAGCAATCCTACCATCATGTAAAACAATTACAGGTTTCTGTTTTACGCTCATTTGGCAGGACGGTAGTACCTCCCTGGGTGGTTGCTGTCTACCAACCTACTACCTAGGGGAATCAGAAATGAGCACCCTAAATCCCCACCAGTCCCTAGAGAAGCTGAATACAGAAGCATACAAGGTATGTATGAAACATGTACCATTTAGGAAACCCAGAAGATCAGATATAAAAAGACAGCATAGGAGATGGTACAGAAGAAGAAAGCGGGTTACTGAATTGCTTAAAAACACATATGCATACAACAGAGGAAAGACAGACTTATCCGAGAGATCATTAAATTAGAGCAAAAACTTAGGATGTCATACCTCACAGAAGAAGTACAAAGGGAACAAAGGGCCATACAGGATGTTGCAAGAAACCCAAAATATTTCTATTCCTATGCAAAATCCAAGCTAAGAACTACCTGTAGAATTGGACCACTACTGAGAGGAAACTCGTATACTGACGATGAACAAGAAATGAGTGAAATCCTAAAAGAAAAGTATGAGTCGGTGTTCGGCAATCCACTAAATGACAGCAAGGTAGAAAATGCAGAAATATTTTTCACTCCAGAAGAAGGCTGTGTAGACTAACTCACTAACATTAGTACAAATCCCATAGTTTTTGAAAAAGAAATGGAAAACATGCCCACTTACTCAGCACCTGGACCAGATTCATGGAATGTTCTGTTTATAAAGAAGTGCAAAGTACCACTAGCACAAGCCCTCAGTATTCTTTGCAGAATGAGCTTAGATCTAGGTGAAATACCAGAGGCCTTAAAGAGTGCAGACATAGCTCCTCTGCATAAGGGAGGTATTAGAGCACTAGCTAAAAATTACAGACCAGTAGCCCTAACCTCGCACATCATAAAAATCTTCAAAAGAGTGATGAGACGGCAGATTACAAATTTCATTGAGCAGCACAACCAACATAACCCAGACCAGCATGGTTTTAGAGCAGGACGATCATGCCTGTCACAGCTGCTGAAGCACTATGACAGAATTACGGAGTCATTGGAAGACGGCCAAAACGCACATGTGATTTACACAGATTTTGCAAAGGTGTTTGGCAAATGCGATCATGGAGTGATAGCGCACAAAATGAAAGCCATGGGCATTACAGGGAAGGCAGGCAGATGGATTTTCGGTTTCCTAACACACAGAACACAAAAAGTAGTAGTGAACAGGGCAAGATCCAGGATCAGTGAGGTCAAAAGCTCAGTACCCCAAGGCACTGTCCTGGCACCTCTGCTGTTTCTCATTCTTATAGCAGACATAGACATAAACACCCGGCACACTTTTGTATCATCATTTGCAGATAACACTAAAATAAGCATGAAAGTCACCATGGTAGAGGACACTGAAAAAGTACAGGAAGACATAAACAGGGTTTTCCAGTGGGCAGTGGAGAACAACATGACATTCAATGGTGATAAGTTCCAGCTGCTTAGGTATGGAAAGAATGAAGAACTCAAAAGGATCACTATGTATATACAAAACTCGGGAGGGTCACCAAATAGAACATAAAGAACACGTAAAAGACATAGGAATAATTATGTCAGTGGACCTTTCTTTTAAATACCATACCAAGAGAAAGATCACGACAGCCAGGAAGATGATAGGGTGGGTATCGAGAACTTTCAAAACAAGGGAAATAATGCCGATGGTGACACTCTTCGCTAGTGCTCCCTCACTTAGAATATTGCTCAGTGCTGACGGCCCTAGTCAAAGCAGGAGAAATATCAGAGCTGGAACAAATACAGAGATCGTTTACGGCTCACACTGAGCCTGTAAAGTACCTAAACTACTGGGAATGCCTGCAAGCCTTGAACATGTACTCATTGGAGCGGAGGAGAGATACATAATAATATATACCTGAAAAATACTTGAGGGCCTGATCCCAAATCTGCACACTGCCATAACAACATACTGGAGTGAGAGATATGGGAGGAAGTGTAAAATAAACCCAGTGAGGAGCAGGGGTGTGGTGGGGACAATAAGGGAACACTATCAACATTCGGGGTCCCAGACTATTCAACATCTTACCAGAAAATATCAGAAACATGGCTGGAACAAGTGCAGAAGCCTTCAAGAGGAAACTGGACAAGTATTTTCACCAGGTGCCAGATCAACCAGGCTGTGATGGATATGTGGGGCAGCAGGCCTCCACCAGTAACAGCCTGGTTGACCAGGCAAGCACCAGACGAGCCTGGCCCATGGCTGGGCTCAGAGTAGATAAACTCTCGAAACTCTTCAAAGGTATATAATTTTTATGTTCTAATAATTACAATTTGTAGTAATTCTTGTGATTTCATAGCCAATCTTTATTCTGACACTAATATTAGGCCCTGAAATAGTACAGTAGGGCACAACTTATAAGGAAGGTTAGGTTCCAGGCTACTGCCGTAAAGCGGAAATTGCCGTAAAGTGGAACACCCTTTTTTCCACTTATAAATGCATATAAATGCTAGATAACAGGTTTACACTAATATATATAAACTTAAAAATAGAACTAGGCATTAAAAAACACAACAAAAAGTAAAATGCACACACAGTACACTTGTTACTTCCTCTCTCTAAAATCTTTGAAAAATTAATTCGTAAGTGAATCTATTCCTACCTCATCTCCCACAACATACTCAACCCCTGTCAATTTGGGTTCAGGCCTAATAAAAATACTAATGATGCTATTATACATATGCTAGAACACATATACACTGAAATAGAGAAAAAAGAAGTCCCACTGGGGATCTTCATTGACTTACGTAAAGCTTTTGATACAGTTGATCATGACTTGCTCCATATAAAATTGTCGCACCATGGTATAAGAGGGCACTCCCTCAACTACCTAAAGTATTACCTCAGCAACAGAAGCCAATATGTGTGTACAAACGTGGCAAACTCTTCCGCACAGTCAATTACAGTTTGTGTCCCACAGGGTAGTGTTCTAGGCCTTCTTCTATTTCTCATATACATAAATGACCTACCAAATGCATCGCAACTACTCAAACCCACACCATTTGCAGATGACACTACATATGTCTTCTCTCACCTGAGCCCAGTCACGCTAGCCAATACTGTAAATACCGAATTACAGAAAATATCTACCTGGATGAGTACTAACAAACTTACTCTAAACACTGACAAAGCCTACTTCATTCAGTTTGGTAAACAAGCTACAGACGTCCCTCTTAACATAATGATAAACAGATCACCTATCACAAAATTCAAAGAGGGAAAATTTTTAGGAATCCACCTTGATAATAGACTCAAATTTCAAACGCATACACAACAAATTTCCAAAAAAATTTCAAAGACTGTAGGCATACTATCGAAGATACGGTACTATGTTCCACAGTCAGCCCTCCTGGCCCTATATCACTCTTATTTACCCCTATCTCACCTATGGAATAATTACCCAACAAAAGGCTGCAGTCAGAATAATGATAAATTCCCACTACAGGCAGCACACTCCACCAATATTCAAAACTCTAAACCTACTCACCATACAAAACATCCATATTATTGCACCTACTACATTCATAGAACACTTAACTCTGATATAAACCCTCCCCTCAAACGTCTCCTTACCAACCTAAACAGAACACATGACCATAACACAAGGCACAGATCACTCGTTTATGTTCCTCGTGTCCATCTCACACTTTGCAAAAACTCAGTGCACATAAAAGGCCCTAAAATCTGGAATTCATTACCTGTGAATATAAAAGAAACACTGTCTGTTTATAAATTCAAGTCTTCTCAAAAATCACTTACTCACCCACAAGTAAATAAATACTGAATAATTGTATTTCATAAATGTTTCTCATTATTGCATCTCATAAATGTCTAACCTGTGACCCAATCAAACTTTATTTTTTAATTACATTACCTAACAGAATACTCCATTCTACTGAATGCTCAGCAACACAGTAAATGACCATATGACCTGTCTTTGTAATACTCATTTGTGCTAAATTGTTATCTGTTTACAATAATGTTTTTACCACTGAATACATGTATATCATTGCTTAGTTAATCTTAAGTTAATTTTAAGCCTGCCCATAATGCTCTGCATACAAGGGGCTTTGGCATGTTGCACTGTAATAACTGCAATACACTGTAATAACTGTAATATGAATATGTATGTGAAAAGCGAGTGGCAGCATAAAAGTTTTTTCATGTCAGCATTAACCCTTTCAGGGTCGACAGGCCCTCTAAGAGACTTGTTTTCAGGGTCGGCCAAATTTCAAAAAAAAAAAAAAAAAAATATTTTTTCTTATGAAAAGATAGAGAATCTTTTCCCGATCATAATGACACCAAAAATATGAAATTTGATGGAAAACTTACGGAATTATGCTCTCACGAAGTTAGCGGTCTTGACGATGTTTACGCATCGGCGATTTTGCCCACTTTGAGCCCTATTTTCAGCCAATTCAGTGTACTTGTCGACAAAAATCATAACTATTTCACTAGAACTCCATTTTTTCTATCGAATGAGTACAAGAAACCACCCATTTACCGATTTCAACTATCCAATACAGTAGTCAGAATTTAGCAATTTTGCCAATTTCACACAAATTTCAAAAGATGCCAATTTCCGAATAGGGTCCAGAATAAACAAGAAAGACATTCCTGGCACTAAAATAACATTTCCTCTGTTCATTAGTCACGTCCCCATGCCCCTCTTACATTCTTTTGCTTTCCACTTTGAATTTTATTCTACACCAATGCAGACTACTGCATTGGTGTAGAAATGGTATAAATAATATCAGCACACTTGTGAAAGAATATTAGACTCACCAGTTGATGTGTATTGGACGCATAGCATGATTTGTTTACTTTTGAACTTTGGTAAAAATCGAACATTTCTGCTACTTTGAGCTCAATTTCAAGGTACTTATCTTTGTAAAACCAGTCAAAATCATCTCAATTTCTGTAATATGTCTTCCATTTTATAAAATGAGACCAGGAAAACTAGAATACAACAATAAATACCATACAAAAATACAGTGCAAAGTCACTGTTTTAATCCAAAAACACGGTCAACTTTTTTTTTTCTCATTACACACTGTGTGCTGCAGGATCTTTTTTATACTGTGCACACTGACCACATAGACCCATTCTTTCATATGTAGGCCTACCAGCTTTCTCTCACTAGATTTGAGGGGGCTAGTATTTAGGCGTACTAGTACGTCAAAAACCCTGGCTCGTAAGCCGTACTAGTACGGCCGAAACCCTGAAAGGGTTAAATCACTTTATCTGACTTTCTTGGGTTATCCAAAAATCTCTACACATATGCTGTTATGCAAGGAATTCGCAAGAGTAGGCGAAATATACACAAACACTGATCTCTGGCTGAAAGAGACTCGAACCTACGAACCTTGGAACAAGGTACGCAGTGCTTTACCAATCTACCCACACTGGACAATACCTTGGAGTCCAGCTTGTGCTAGACTTTGATTCAAGGCAGCCAGCTTTCAGGGAGAAGGCTTACAGCTTTTCATCTCATCCCTTGCATGCATCAGCCTTACTAGAGTTATTAACAATGCAAGAAATTCGCAAGAGCAGGCGAAATATACACAAAGTCTAGCGCAAGCTGGACTCCAAGGTATTGTCCAGTGTGGGTAGATTGGTAAAGCACTGCGTACCTTATTCCAAGGTTCGTAGGTTCGAGTCTCCTTCAGCCAGAGATCAGCGTTTGTGTATATTTCACCTGCTCTTGCGAACTCTATTTTTTCTCTCGAATGAGTACAAGAAATCACCCATTTACCAATTTTAACTATCCAATACAGTGGTCAGAATTTAGCAATTTTGCCAATTTCACACAAATTTCAAAAGATGCCAATTTCCGAATAGGGTCCAGAATAAACAAGAAAGACATTCCTGGCACTAAAATAGCATTTCCTCTGTTCATTAGTCATGTCCCCATGCCCCTCTTACATTCTTTTGCTTTCCACTTTGAATTTTTATTCTCACAAAAAAAATAGAAGATTTACTGTTATGCAGACTACTGCATTGGTGTAGAAATGGTATAAATAATATCAGCACATTTGTGAAAGAATATTAGACTCACCAGTTGATGTGTATTGGACGCATAGCATGATCTGTTTACTTTTGAACTTTGGTAAAAATCGAACATTTCTGCTACTTTGAGCTCAATTTCAAGGTACTTTTCTTTGTAAAACCAGTCAAAATCATCTCAATTTCTGTAATATGTCTTCCATTCTATAAAATGAGACCAGGAAAACTAGAATACAACAATAAATACCATACGAAAATATAGTGCAAAGTCGCTGTTTTAATCCAAAAACACGGTCAAAGTTTTTTTTTCTCATTACACACTGTGTGCTGCAGGATCTTTTTTTATACTGTGCACACTGACCACATAGACCCATTCTTTCATATGTAGGCCTACCAGCTTTCTCTCACTAGATTTGAGGGGGCTAGAAGTTAGGCGTAATAGTACGTCAAAAACCCTGGCTCGTAAGCCGTACTAGTACGGCCGAAATCCTGAAAGGGTTAAAGATGGTTAACCGAAACCCACTACCATTATAATAAGCTCTTTGCCTAGCAATGAATTTGTTTACCGACATGGTCTTAGGAACGAAACTCCATCATTAAGTGAGGAGAGGCTGTACTACACACTTTTCACCCTACAGTAAGACTACAAATATTTTAAGGTAAGTAATGAGTGTACTGTATATGCATTTTATCACTTTGGGGCACTTTAAATGTTGTAGCATATTATGTGTGGGTGGGATGGCCAGGTGGGCTACCTTATCTATCACACCTGACCTCTTATAATAAACACTACTCATCTCTCACCCTACATTAAGACTTCAAATATTTTAAGGTAAGTAATGAGTGTACTGTGTGTGTACTTTACTTCATTGTTTTTAAAATGCCTAGTTCCATTGCTAACTTAATATATGTTAGTGTAAACTTGTTATCTGGCATTTATATGCATTTGTAAGTGGAAAAAATAGCATTCTGCTTTCTGGCGATGTCTGCTTTCCGGCGACAGCCTGGAACCTCACCTGCTGCATAAGTGGGGCCCTACTATACAAGCACGCATGCATGCATGCATGCACATGCACAAACACGTGCACACACACACACACACACACACACACACTGTGTATGTTAGGCCCATATTGGAGTATGCAGTACCAGTCTGGAACCCACACCTGGTCAAGCACGTCAAGAAGTTAGAGAAAGTACAAAGGTTTGCAACAAGGCTAGTCGCAGAGCTCAGGGGAATGTCGTATGAGGAAAGGTTGAGGGAAATCGGACTGACGACACTGGAGGACAGAAGGGTCAGGGAAGACATGATAACGACATACAAGATACTGCGGGGAATAGACAAGGTGGACAGAGATAGGATGTTCCAGAGAGAGGACACAGAAACAAGGGGTCACAACTGGAAGCTGAAGACTCAGACGAGTCACAGGGACGTTAGGAAGTATTTCTTCAGTCATAGAGTCGTCAGAAGGTGGAATAGCCTAGCAAGTGAAGTAGTGGAGGCAGGAACCATACATAGTTTTAAGAAGAGGTATGACAAAGCTCAGGAAGTAGAGAGGGAGAGGACCTAGTAGCGATCAGTGAAGAGGCGAGGCCAGGAGCTGAGTCTCGACCCCTGCAACCACAATTAGGCGAGTACACACACACACACACACACACACACACACACACACACACCCACACACACCCACACACACACACACACACACACACCACCCAAAGATGTGGAGATGCCAAAATCAAGTGTGCTAGAGAATGCAAGTAGTACAGAAGGCAAAAGACCCATGAGAATAAGGAAAAGTCGTAGAGCCAGAAATGAATATGCACAGATAAGAAAGGAGGCCCAACAGCAATATGAAAATGACAAAGCAGCAAAACCTAAATCTGACCCGAAGCTGTTGTACAGCCACATCAGGAGGAAAACGACAGTCAAGGACCGGGTAATCAGCTGAGGAAGGAAGAAGGGTAGATCACAAGAAACGACCGTGAAGTATGTGAGGAGCTCAACATGAGATTCAAAGAAATGTTCACAGAGGAGACAGAAGGGACTCCAGAAAGATGAAGAGGTGGGGTACACCAAGTGTTGGACACAATAAATACAACTGAGGAAGAAGTGAAGGGGCTGCTAAGCGAGGTAAATACCTCAAAGGTGATAGGGCCGAAAAACATCTCTCCATGGGCCCTGAGAGAGGGAGCAGAGGCACTGTGTGTACCACTAACAACAATCTTCAACACATCTATAGAAACAAGGCGATTACCTGAGGTATGGAAGACAGCAAATGTAATCCCAATTTTTAAAAAAGGAGACAGACATGAAGCACTAAACTACAGACCAGTGTTACTGACATGTATAGTATGCAAAGTCATGGAGAAGATTATCAGAAGAGTGGTGGAGCACCTAGAAAGGAATGAGCTTATCAACAACAGCCAGCACGGTTTCTGGGACAGGAAATCCTGTGTCACAAACCTACTGGAGTTCTATGACAGGGTGACAGCAATAAGACAAGAGAGGGGTGGGCAGATTGTATTAACTTGGACTGTAAAAAGGCATTTAACACAGTTTCACACAACAGATTAGTGCAAAAGCTGGAAGACCGGGCAGGGATAACAGGGAATGCACTGCAAAGGATCAGGGAATACCTGCCAGGAAGACAACAGTGGGTCATGGTACATGGCAAGGTGTCAGAGTGGGTGCCTGTGACAAGTGGGGTTCCACAGGGGTCAGTCCTAGGACCGGTGCTGTTTCTGTTATTTGTGAACAACATGACAGAACGAAAAGACTCCAAAGCAGTGCTGTTTGCAGATGATGTGAAGTTTATGAGAAGAATTCAATCAGACGGGGCCCAGGCAGAACTACAAAGGGATCTGGACAGGCCACAGGTCTGGTCCAGCAACTGGCTCCTGGAGTTCAACCCCACCAAGTGCAAAATCATGAAGATTGGGGAAGGGCAAAGAAGATCACAGACGAAGCACAGTCTAGGGGCCTAGATACTACAAACCTCACACAAGGAAAAGAACCTTGGGGTGAATATAACACTGAGCACATCTCCTGAGGCTTACATCAACCAAATAACTGCAGCAGCTTACGGGCGCCTAGCAAACTTAACCCTTTCAGGGTCCATCCCGTAGATTTACGGCTTTACGTTCAGGGTCCAAACCGTAGATCTATGCCAAAATTCTAGCAGTGTCAAATTTAGTGCAAGAAGGCTGGTAGGCCTACATCTGAGAGAATGGGTCTGGGTAGTCAGTGTGCACACCATAGAAAAAATCTGGACGACCGCATGGCATTGTGGGAACGCCAGCAAAGTAGCTTTGTTCATCATGCCTGGCGGCAAGGAAGCTCTCACTCCCCACTCACTCTCCGGGCGAATTCTGGCTCTCCTCTTCACAACTTACAGTTCTAAGACTGATGGAAGTGGAGCTGAAGACAAATTCTATGGTTTTGAACCATATGGTACCATTGTGCCATATGGTGCAATAGTACCATATGGTACAATGGTGCCATGTCATACAATGGTATATGGTACAATGGTATCATATGGTACAATGGCACCATATGGTACAATGTACCATATAGTACTTTGTACCATATGGTACATTATACCATATGGTACAGGGCCCCTAAGGGAAATAAGTCTGTCTGACTTTTTTGGGTTATTCCTAGGGTTTTCCAATCATATGCTGCTAAGTAAAGATATTTCTATGTAACTTTATCTGTGTATAACTAGATAAACTTACTTATGATGCCACATGCACTTGAGTAAGTTTATTCAGGTGTACAGGGAAAAACAATTACATAGATTATCATACATAGCAGCATATGTATAAAATCTAGGATAACCCAAATAAGTCAGGGTGACTTATTTCCATAGTTATCCCTGATCTGTACCATATGGTGTCCTGTACTGTATGGTACCCTGTGCCATATGGTACCCTGTGCCATATGGTACAGGGTACCATATGGTACACTGCACCATATGTTATCCTGTACTGCATGGTACCCTATACCATATAGTACAATGTCCCATATGGTACCCTGTAACATATGATACCGTGTACCATATGGTCAATAGGTGTTGGTGGCATGAGACACCAGCCAAGACTGAGTGAGTGGTGACGCAAGCTAGCTACTGACTCCGCAATTTCCTTCCGAGACAAAGTGGTTTGTCATTCACCTCAAGGAACATGTCAAGTTCCTGTACACTTGCAAATATATAATAGAACATTAGTAATATACAACATTTTGGCATATTTTTGTTGTAAACAACTATTGAAAACAAAATAATAATGAAAATATTAGTGTGTTTATTGTGTTGAATACAACAGTACCATATAGTACCATACAGTACAATGAACCATATGGTATCATTGTACTGTATGGTACAATGTACCATATGGTACCATTGCATCATATGGTACCCTAAGGCACCAGAGTGCCATATGGTACCATTGCACCATATGGTACCATTGCATCATATGGTACCATTGTATTAAATGTTGCCATTGTACCATATGGTACCATTGTACAGTGGACCCCAGGTTTACGATCAGCTCCCAATGCGACCAATTATGTAAGTGTATTTATGTAAGTGCGTTTGTGTGTGTATGTTTGGGGGTCTGAAATGGACTAATCTAATTCACAATATTCTTTATGGGAACAAATTCGGTCAGTACTGGCACCTGAACATACTTCTGGAATGAAATAATATCGTAAACCGGGGGTCCACTGTATATGATACCATTGCATCATGTGCCATTGTACCATATGGTACCATTGCACCCTATGGCACCATTGTACCATATGGTACTATATGGTACCGCACAAATATTTTCATCATTTTGTTTACAATAAACTTGTAATCAAGTTTTGTAAGCAATATAATGATAAACAAATTAGTGCAGTTATTGTGTTGAATACAATGAGTGTACACTTATACAATATACATTATACTGGTCTCACAGGCCGCAAATGTTATTAGAAAAAGAAAAAAATTAATAAAGAAAAGTATAAAAAACGTAAAAAAAATGGGATTTTGCGGAAGTCACTGATGTTGCCACCACCCGGTCATTTTGGGTCAACTTCCCACCACTGTATCTCAGTAGTACTGGTCAGAAAAGTTTTTTTTTGTTTTATTACCTTCACAATTTTTTTTTTTTTTTTTTCAACAAGTCGGTCGTCTCCCACCGAGGCAGGGTGACCCAAAAAAGAAAGAAAATCCCCAAAAAGAAAATACTTTCATCATCATTCAACACTTTCACCACACTCACACATTATCACTGCTTTTGCAGAGGTGCTCAGAATACAACAGTTTAGAAGCATATACGTATAAAGATATACAACATATCCCTCCAAACTGCCAATATCCCAAACCACTCCTTTAAACTGCAGGCATTGTACTTCCCATTTCCAGGACTCAAGTCCGACTATATGAAAATAACCGGTTTCCCTAAATCCCTTCACTAAATATTACCCTGCTCACACTCCAACAGATCGTCAGGTCCCAAGTATCATTTGTCTCCATTGACTCCTATCTAACACGCTCGTGCACGCTTGCTGGAAGTCCAAGCCCCTCGCCCACAAAACCTCCATTACCCCCTCTTTCCAACCCTTTCGAGGACGACCCCTACCCCTCTTTCCTTCCCCTATAGATTTATATGCTTTCCATGTCATTCTACTTTGATCCATTCTCTCTAAATGACCAAACCACCTCAACAACCCCTCTTCTGCCTTCTGACTAATGCTTTTATTAACTCCACACCTTCTCCTAATTTCCACACTCCGAATTTTCTGCATAATATTTACACCACACATTGCCCTTAGACAGGACATCTCCACTGCCTCCAACCGTCTCCTCGCTGCTGCATTTACCACCCAAGCTTCACATCCATATAAGAGTGTTGGTACTACTATACTTTCATACATTCCCTTCTTTGCCTCCATAGATAACGTTTTTTGACTCCACATATACCTCAACGCACCACTCACCTTTTTTCCCTCATCAATTCTATGATTAACCTCATCCTTCATAAATCCATCCGCCGACACGTCAACTCCCAAGTATCTGAAAACATTCACTTCTTCCATACTCCTCCCCAATTTGATATCCAATTTTTCTTTATCTAAATCATTTGATACCCTCATCACCTTACTCTTTTCTATGTTCACTTTCAACTTTCTACCTTTACACATATTCTCAAACTCATCCACTAACCTTTGCAATTTTTCTTTAGAATCTCCCATAAGCACAGTATCATCAGCAAAAAGTAACTGTGTCAATTCCCATTTTGAAATTGATTCCCCATAATTTAATCCCACCCCTCTCCCGAACACCCTAGCATTTACTTCTTTCACAACCCCATCTATAAATATATTAAACAACCATGGTGACATTACACATCCCTGTCTAAGACCTACTTTTACCGGGAAGTATTCTCCCTCTCTTCTACACACCCTAACCTGAGCCTCACTATCCTCATAAAAGCTCTTTACAGCATTTAGTAACTTACCACCTATTCCATAAACTTGCAACATCTGCCCCATTGCTCCTCTATCCACTCTATCATATGCCTTTTCTAAATCCATAAATGCAATAAAAACTTCCCTACCTTTATCTAAATACTGTTCACATATATGCTTCAATGTAAACACTTGATCTACACATCCCCTACCCACTCTGAAGCCTCCTTGCTCATCCGCAATTCTACATTCTGTCTTACCTCTAATTCTTTCAATTATAACCCTACCGTATACTTTTCCTGGTATACTCAGTAAACTTATTCCTCTATAATTTTTACAATCTCTTTTGTCCCCTTTCCCTTTATATAAAGGGACTATACATGCTCTCCGCCAATCCCTAGGTACCTTCCTCTCTTTCATTTTTTTTTTTATTATCACACTGGCCGATTCCCACCAAGGCAGGGTGGCCCGAAAAAGAAAAACTTTCACCATCATTCACTCCATCACTGTCTTGCCAGAAGGGTGCTTTACACTACAGTTTTTAAACTGCAACATTAACACCCCTCCTTCAGAGTGCAGGCACTGTACTTCCCATCTCCAGTACTCAAGTCCGGCCTGCCGGTTTCCCTGAACCCCTTCATAAATGTTACTTTGCTCACACTCCAACAGCACGTCAAGTATTAAAAACCATTTGTCTCCATTCACTCCTATCAAACACGCTCACGCATGCCTGCTGGAAGTCCAAGCCCCTCGCACACAAAACCTCCTTTACCCCCTCCCTCCAACCTTTCCTAGGCCGACCCCTACCCCGCCTTCCTTCCACTACAGACTGATACACTCTTGAAGTTATTCTGTTTCGCTCCATTCTCTCCACATGTCCGAACCAAACCTTTCATACATTTATTAAACAAAAGTACCAACCACTCCAACACTATATCCCCCCCTGCTTTTAACATTTCTGTCATGATCCCATCAGTTCCAGCTGCTTTACCCCTTTTCATTCTACGTAATGCCTCACGTACCTCCACCACACTTACATTCTGCTCTTCTTCACTCCTAAAAGATGGTATACCTCCCTGGCCAGTGCATGAAATTACCGCTTCCCTTTCTTCCTCAACATTTAAAAGTTCCTCAAAATATTCTCGCCATCTACCTAATACCTCCCTCTCTCCATCTTCTAACTCCCCTACTCTGTTTTTAACGGACAAATCCATACTTTCCCTAGGCTTTCTTAACTTGTTTAACTCACTCCAAAATTTTTTCTTATTTTCATTAAAATTTCTTGACAGTGCCTCTCCCACTCTTTCATCTGCTCTCCTTTTGCACTCTCTCACCACTCTCTTCACCTTTCTTTTACTCTCCATATACTCTGCTCTTCTTAAAACACTTCTGCTTCGTAAAAACCTCTCGTAAGCTACCTTTTTCTCTTTTATCACACCCTTTACTTCATCATTCCACCAATCACTCCTCTTTCCTCCTGCCCCCACCCTCCTATAACCACAAACTTCTGCCCCACATTCTAATACTGCATTTTCAAAACTATTCCAACCCTCTTCAACCCCCCCCCCCACTACTCATCTTTGCACTAGCCCACCTTTCTGCCAATAGTCGCTTATATCTCGCCCGAACTTCCTCCTCCCTTAGTTTATACACTTTCACCTCCCTCTTACTTGTTGTTGCCACCTTCCTCTTTTCCCATCTACCTCTTACTCTAACTGTAGCTACAACTAAATAATGATCTGATATATCAGTTGCCCCTCTATAAACATGTACATCCTGGAGCCTACCCATCAACCTTTTATCCACCAATACATAATCTAACAAACTACTTTCATTACGTGCTACATCATACCTTGTGTATTTATTTATCCTCTTTTTCATAAAATATGTATTACTTATTACCAAATTTCTTTCTACACATAGCTCAATTAAAGGCTCCCCATTTACATTTACCCCTGGCACCCCAAATTTACCTACTACTCCCTCCATAACATTTTTACCCACTTTAGCATTGAAATCCCCAACCACCATTACTCTCACACTTGATTCAAAACTCCCCACGCATTCACTCAACATTTCCCAGAATCTCTCTCTCTCCTCTACACTTCTCTCTTCTCCAGGTGCATACATGCTTACTATAACCAACTTTTCACATCCAATCTTTATTTTACTCCACATAATCCTTGAACTTATACATTTGTAGTCCCTCTTTTCCTGCCATAGCTTATCCTTCAACATTATTGCTACTCCTTCTTTAGCTCTAACTCTATTTGAAACCCCTGACCTAATCCCATTTATTCCTCTCCATTGAAACTCTCCCACCCCCTTCAGCTTTGTTTCACTTAAAGCCAGGACATCCAGTTTCTTCTCATTCATAACATCCACAATCATCTCTTTCTTATCATTTGCACAACATCCATGCACATTCAGACTTCCCACTTTGACAATTTTCTTCTTATTCTTTTTAGTAATCTTTACAGGAAAAGGGGTTACTAGCCCATTATTCCCGGCATTTTAGTTGACTTTTACAACACGCATGTCTTACGGAGGAAAGATTCTTATTCCACTTCCCCATGGATATAAAAGGAAAAGTAATAAGACCAAGAACTATTAAGATAAAATCAAAGAAAACTCAGATGAGTGTGTATAAATAAACGTGTACATGTATGTGTAGTGTGACCTAAGTGTAAGTAGAAGTAGCAAGACGTACCTGTAATCTTGCATATTTATGAGACAGACAAAAGACACCAGCAATCCTACCATCATGTAAAACAATTACAGGCTTTCATTTTACACTCACTTGGCACCACTTCAGATTTTGGCCTTGGACCCTGAAAGGGTTAAGAACAGCATTCCGACATCTTAATAAGGAAACATTCAGGACCCTGTACACTGTATGTAAGGCCCATATTGGAATATGTAGCACCAGTTTGGAATGAACACCTAGCCAAGCATGTAAAGAAACTAGAGAAAGTGCAAAGGTTTGCAACTAGACTGGTCCCGGAGCTAAGGGATATGTCCTATGAGGAGAGGCTAAAAGAAATCGACCTGACAACACTGGAAGACAGGAGGGATGGGGGAAATATGATAATGATATACAAAATACCGAGAGGAATCGACAAGGTAGACAGAGACAGGATGTTCCAGAGATGGGACACAGCAACAAGGGGTCACAGTTCGAAGTTGAAGACTCAGATGAATCACAGGGATGTTAGGAAGCATTTCTTCAATCACAGAGTTGTCAGAAAGTGGAACAGCCTGGCAAGTTATGTAGTGGAGGCAGGATCCATACATAGCTTTAAGAAGAGGTATGATAAAGCTCATGGAGTGGGAAGTGAGACCTAGTAGTGGCAACCACAATTAGTTGAGTACACACACACACACACACACACACACACACAACACACAACACACACACACACACACACACACACACACACACACGCACACACACACGCACACACACACACCAACTACAGTGGAACTTCAAATTTCGTACTTAATCTGTTCCAGGAGCTAGTTCTAAATTCGAAAAGTTTGAAAGGCAAAGCAATATTTCCCATAAAAAATAATGGAAATACAATTAATCCATTCCAGAAACCCAAAAATATTCTACAAAAAAAAAAAATGCATTTTATAGATAGTATTACATTATAGTTTTACATACACAACAAATAGTGTACAATTATTAATAAATTTAAACATATAAAATAACATTTTTACTTACCTTTACTGAAGATTGGTGATTGCATCTGGAAGACAGGGAGGAAGAGAGAGGGAGCTGGGGTTAGTGTTTGGAAGGGGAATCCCCCTCCATAAGGACTTTAGATATCAAAGCCCTCTCTGGGGTTACTTCTTCCCTTCTCTGTCTTTTAATGCCACTAGGACCAGCTTGAGAGTCAATGGACCCCTGTCTCACAAAATAACTGTCCACAGTCTTCTGTATTATTTCCTTCTTCACATCTATGGTGTTTCTCACTTTTCTTTACCACAGGGGTACCACTAGCAAGTTTCTTTGGGCCCATGGTAGTTTATTTCAGTCCCACAAGCACTAAACATAAGAAAGGAGGATCACTGCAGCAGGCCTGTTGGCCCATACTAGGCAGGTCCTTTATAATCCATCCACTAACAAAACATTTGCCCAACCCAATTTTCAATGCTCCCCAAGAAATAAGGTCTAACTCTATCCACTCATTTGCAAGTCCCACTCAAATCCAACCCCTCCCACTCATATATTTATCCAACCTAAATTTGAAGCTACCTAAAGTCCTAGCCTCAATAACCCAACTAGGTAAACTGTTCCACTCATCAACTTCCCTATTTCCAAACCAATACTTTCCTATGTCCTTTCTAAATCTAAACTTGTCTAATTTAAATCCATTACTGCGGGTTCTCTCTTAGAGAGATATCCTCAAGACCTTATTAATATTCCCTTTATTAATACCTATCTCCCACTTATACACTTCGATCATATCTCCCCTCATTCTTCGTCTAACAAGTGAATGTAATTTAAGAGTCTTCAATCTTTCTTCATAAGGAAGATTTCTAATGCTATGTATTAATTTAGTCATTCTACGCTGAATTTATGTTCATTCTGTAATATGGAGACCAGAACTGAGCTGCATAATCTAGGTGAGGCCTTACTAATGATGTATAAAGCTGCAGTATAACCTCTGGACTTCTGTTGCTTACACTTCTCGATATAAATCCCAATAATCTATTTGCCCTATTACATACGCTTAGGCACTGCTGTCTTGGTTTAAGGTTACTGCTCACCATAACCCCCAAGTCCTTTTCACAATCTGTATGGCTAAGTTCTACATTATTTAACTTATAAGTGTTAGGGTTATAGACACTCCCAAGCTTCAGAACCTTGCATTTATCTACAATGAACTGCATCTGCCACTTTGCTGACTAGGTATTGAGTTTGTCTAAATCCTCCTGAAGTTCCCTGATATCTATGTTTGAATCAATTATCCTACCATCTTTGTGTCATTGGCGAATTTGCTCATTTCACTAGTAATTCCCTCATCGAGATCATTGATATATATTATAAACAACAACGGGCCCAAGACTGATCCCTGTGGAATGCCACTTGTTACAGATCCCCACTCGGATTTAACCCCATTTATGGACACTCTCTGCTTCCTGTCTGTGAGCCATGACTCGATCCATGAGAGCACTTTTCCCCCAATGCCATGAGCTGCCACTTTCTTTAACAGTCTTTGGTGCAGAACTCTATCAAAAGCCTTACTAAAATCTAAGTAAATATCAAATTCTTTATCGTGATCAACAGCCTCAAAAGCTTTACTGAAGAAAGTTAATAAATTAGTTAGACAAGAACGGCCTCTCGTGAATCCATGCTGAGTATCATTAATCAAGCTATGCTTATCGAGATGGCTTCTTATAATCTCAGCTATAATTGACTAGTAATTTGCCTACAACTGAGGTCAGGCTTATTGGGCAGTATGTAATTTGACGGTAACGACTTGTCCCCTGCTTTAAAAATAGGAATTACATTAGCCATCTTCCACATATCAGACACTACACCTGTTTGAAGAGATAAATAAAAAATATTAGTTAATGGTTAACAGAGTTCCATTTTGCATTCCTTAAGAACCCTTGAAAAAAGCTCATCAGGACCCAGTGACTTATTTTGCTTCAGTCTGTATCTGCTTCACAACCATTTCACTAGTGACTGTGATGTTACATAATTTATCTTCTTCAGGCCCACTATAAAAATTAATTACTGGAATATTGTTATTGTCTTCCTGTGTAAAAACCGAGAGAAAATAATTATTTAAAATCGAGCACATTTCATTCTCTTTGTCAGTAAGATGCCCATAGTTATTTTTAAGGGGACCTATCTAATCTCTAACTTTTGTTCTATAGACCTGGAAAAAACTTCTAGGGTTAGTTTTCGAATCCCTAGCAACTTTAATTTCATAGTCCCTTTTAGCTTTTCTTATCCCATTTTTAATGTCTCTCTTAATGTCAATATACTGATTCATAAGATGACCCTCACCTCTTTTGATATGCCTATAAATTCCCTTCTTATGCCCTAGTAGATATTTCAGCCTATTATTCATCCATTGTGGGTCATTTCTATTTGATCTAATTTCTTTATATGGGATAAACGTTCTTTGAGCAGCATGTATAGTGTTCAGAAAACTGTCATATTGATAGCTCTCTTCGTTACCCCAGACAACAGATAAGTGTTCTCTAAGCCCATCGTAATCTGCTAAGTGAAAATCTGGGACTGTTACTGAGTTATCCCTATTATCATACTTCCATTCAATGCTAAATGCAATTCATTTGTGGTCGCTAGCACCCAGTTCCTCTGAAATTTCTAAATTATTAACAAGGGATTCATTGTTTGCCAGAACTAAGTCAAGCAGGTTATTTCCCCTTGTAGGTTCTGTCACAAACTGCTTCAAAAAATAATCCTGAACTACTTCTAAGAAGTCGTATGATTCTAAATTCCCAGTCAAGAAATTCCAATCAATATGACTAAAGTTAAAGTCTCCTAGAATTACTACATTATCGTGCCTTGTGGCCTTAACAATTTCCTCCCATAGTAGTCTCCCTTGGTCCCTATCTAAGTTTGGGGGAGGGTATATCACACCTAAAATCAATTTTTCATGCCCCTCTGAAAATTCTATCCAAACAGACTCTGTATGTGTTACTTCAGACTTAATACCCGTTTTTATGCAACAGTTCAAACGATCTCGGACATACAATGCCACCCCACCCCCCTTCCCGATACAGTGGAGCCCCGCATAACGATCACCTCCGAATGCGACCAATTATGTAAGTGTATTTATGTAAGTGCGTTTGTACGTGTATGTTTGGGGGTCTGAAATGGACTAATCTACTTCACAATATTCCTTATGGGAACAAATTCGGTCAGTACTGGCACCTGAACATACTTCTGGAGTGAAAAAAATATCGTTAACCGGGGGTCCACTGTACTTCTATCTACTTGGAACAATTTAAAACCCTGAATGTGACATTCCGCAGGTATGTCCCAACTTTTTGAATTAAACCACATCTCAGTTATGGCAAATACATCAATGTTACCTGTACTAGCAACTAATCTCAATTCATCCATCTTATTCCTAGCACTACGGCTATTAGCACAATATATGTACATTGAAAGACTCTCCTTTCCCTTTACCCTTCCTGCTCATTTCTGTTTTTCTACTAAACCTATTACTGTCCTTATCACCTAGTGTCACTGGCTTTTCAATATCTACCTCGTTCTGCTTATTACTAGTTCCCCTAGAACTCATAATATTACTACACTGGGACTTCACTGTTTTCCTGCCAAAACCCATACCACTAACTATTCCTAGTTTAAAGTCCTAACAGATCCCTCCACTGCAGTTGCCAGTGCCTCCACTCCAGACCTAGATAAGTGAACCCCATCCCTGGCATACATGTCATTTCTGCCATAGAAGAGGTCCCAGTTGTCTATGAATGTTACCGCATTTTCCTTACAGTATTTGTCCAGCCAGCAATTGACACCAATTGCCCTGGACAACCATTCATTTCCAACTCCTCTCCTTGGCAAAATACCACATATGACAGGGTTTCCACCCTTCCTCCTAATTATTTCTATTGCTGACCTATACCTGCTAATCAGGTCCTCACTCCTACGTCTGCCAACATCGTTGCCTCCAGCACTGAGACAGATAATAGGATTGCTCTCATTACCTCTCATGATGTCATCCAGATGGCTAACAATATCCTCCATTCCAGCCCCAGAAAAGCAAACCCTCTGTCTCCTGCTCCTGTCCTTCAAGCAGAACGCCCTATCCATGTACCTAACTTGGCTATCCCCAACAACAATATTCTTACCTTCCTTGGTGTCGTTCGTCGTGACGTTCCCAGTAGTCGACTCACATTCGTCGGGTAGCACGGAGAATGCATTAGACGTTTTCACAACAGTTTCCACAGCAGTCTCTTTCTTCTTCATCGTTTCTACCTTTCCATTCGTCTTCTTGATCGTCAACTTCGTTCCATGCTGTCCAGCCACTGACCAGTTTCCCTTCTTGACCTGAGGACTCAAAACAGGAGGACTACTACGAATCTTCTTGTTTTCCTCGGTCAATCGCCGAATCTCCATCTTCGCCATCCTCAATTCTTCCTTAAGCTGTTGGTAAAGTTGCTCGATGGAGGGCATCTTGGTTCAGTGGGTAGAAAGCACACTCGACACGTCCTCACTGAGCTAAGTACAGGTCACCTCTCAAAGCTTAGTACAGGTCACCTCTGAGCTAAATACAGGTCATCTCTGAATTAATCGTAAAATGTTTGAATGAGACCGCAGGTTAGTGTTCATTCAAGCATCAACAAAGCCAGACTGGCTCAAGGCGCCTGCATGGGGACGTTGACAGAGCGGGCTGGCGGACAGGTCCGGTACCTGGCAGTTTGAAAATAGGGGCGAGTTCGATAATAGGGACAAAGTTGGTTTGAACAAAACGGTCAATTTTCGAAGAGTTCGATAAGCAATACATTCAAAATTTGAGGTTCCACTGTACTGGATGTCCAAGCCCCTCGCATACACAACTTCCTTTACCCCGTCCCACCAACCTTTCCTAGGGCAATTCCTAACCCTCCTTCCCTCCATTATTATTATTATTATTATTATTATTATTATTATTGAAGAGAAGTTGCAGAGGTTGGTGGATGAATTTGGTAGGATGTGTAAAAGAAGAAAATTAAAAGTGAATATAGGAAAGAGTAAGGTGATGAGGATGACAAAAAGATAAGGTGATGAAAGATTGGATATCAGATTGGAGGGAGAGAGTATGGAGGAGGTGAATGCATTCAGATATTTAGGAGTGGACGTGTCAGCAGATGGATCTATGAAGGATGAGGTGAATCATAGAAATGATGAGGGGAAAAGGGTGAGTGATGCACTTGGGAGTATGTGGAGACAAAGAACTTTGTCTGTGGAAGCAAAGAGAGGAATGTATGAGAATATAGTTGTACCAACACACTTGTGTGGGTGTGAAGCATGGGTGATGAATGTTGCAACGAGGAGGAGGCTGGAGGCAGTGAAGATGTCATGTTTGAGGGCAATGTGTGGTGTGAATATAATGCAGAGAATTGTAGTTTAGAAATTAGGAGATGTGGGATTACAAAAACTATTATCCAGAGTGCTGAGGAGGGGTTGTTGAGGTGGTTCAGACATGTAGAGAGAATGGAGCAAAACAGAATGACTTCGAGAGTGTATAAATCTGTAGTGGAGGGAAAGCAGGGTAGGGGTTGGCCAAGGAAGGGTTGGTGGGGGTACAGGAGGCTTTGTGTACGAGGGGTTTGGACTTCCAGCAAGCATGCATGAGCATATTTGATAGGAATGAATAGACACACATGGCTTTTAATACTTGACGTGCTGTTGGAGTATGAGCAAAGTAACATTTATAAAGGGATTCAGGGAAACTGGCAGGCTGGACTGGAGTCCTGGAGATGGGAGGTACAGTGTCCTCACTCTGAAGGAGGGGTGCTAATGTTACAGTTTTATAACTGTAGTGGCAAGACAGTGATGGAGTGAATGATGAAAGTTTTTCTTTTTTGGGACACCCTGCCCGTCTCCCACTGAGGTAGGGGTGACCCGAAAAAGAAACACTTTCACTATTATTCATACCATCACCATCTTGTTTGCCAGAGGCACACAGATACGACAGTTCAGGTGTCCCTCCAAATAGCAAATATCCCAACCCTTCTTTTACGAGTGCAGGCACTGTACAGTGGTCCCTCGTTTTTCTTAATTAATCCGTTCCCGGAGGAGCTACTAAAAACAAAATTTACGATTTGCGAATCAATTCTCCCCATAAGAAATAATGTAAATACAATTAATCCATTCCTGACACAAAGAAGTATTAAAACAAAAAAATTTTTTACATGAAATATACATATGGTACATAAACAATACAATGGGAAATGATGAATGAAACATTAACAGCATAACACTTACCTTTATTGGAGATTCTTCTTACTGTATGGGAGACTGGAGGAGGAGAGAGATTGGATTGTTTACAGTTTGGAAGGGGAATACCCTTCCAGCAACACCTCAGGTACCAATTGCTTCTCTGGGGTTGCTTCTCTTCTCTGTTTCTTAATGCCACTAGGACCACCTTGAGAGTCACTCTAGTCCTGTCTCGCAAAGTAACTGTGGAGAAAGCTCTGTTTCTGGCGTCTCTTTAACACTTCCTTAAAATGGCCCAAGACTTTGTCACTGTACATATTTCTCACCTTCTTTACCACAGGCTTGGCACTAGGAGCTTTCTTTGGAGCCATGGTAGCTTATTTAGTAATTGCAAGCACTAAAATGAGTGGAATATTATGAAATATTTCGTAGGAGCACTTGAGGGGACCTTCACTCACTGGTAAACAATGCCAGACTGGCTGGGTAGGGAGGCCGCCCTGGCTCACACCGTGCGTACGCGTCCCGGACGAACTACTATTCGCGAGTCAACCTATGAAAAGCGAGTCCATGTTTATACGAAAATACCCCTATGATTGGCGAAATTTACGATTGCCGAGAACTACGAAAAGCGAGGGACCACTGTACTTCCCACCTCTAGGACTCAAGTCTGGCCAACTGATTTCCAAGAATCCCTTCACAAAATGTTACCTTCCTCACATTCCAACAGCTCCTGAGGTCCAAAACACCATGTGCCTCCACTCACTCCTAACACACTCACACGTACCTACTGGATGTTCAAGCCCCTTGCATACAAAACTTCCTTTAACCCCCTCCCTTTATCCTTTCCTAGGACGACCCTTACCCTACCTTCCCTCGACTACAGATTTACATAACCTGCAAATCATCCAATTTTGCTCCATCCTCTCTAAGTGAGCAAACCACCTCACCAACCCCCTTCTCAGCTCATTGGATAATGCTTTTACTAACTCCACATCTCCTAATATTTACACCATACATTGCCCTCAGACACATCATCTCCATACCTCCAACCTCCTCCTTGCTGCAACATTCACTGCCCATGCTTCATACTTATATAAGAGTGTTGGTAACACTAAACTCTTATATTCCCATCTTTGCCTCCATGGATAACCGTCTGTCTCCACAGACTCCTCAGTGCACCACCCACCTTTTTAATTTTATCAATTCTATAGTTTACCTGTGACAACTCCCATTTTGTATCTGATTCCACATAATTTGATCCAAGGAAGAGGGAAGGTTTTTAACCCTCTCAGGGTGGGTCCCATTGTACTAACTACGGCTTTGAAATCTGAGTCAGTCTCACTGTTCTACATGATGAGCTCAGCTCTCTCAGATAAGCTATGAGTGGTAAATTTTGCATGATGTGAGAGAATGGGTCTATACGCAAGTGTGCACCATATAAAAAACAATCCTGTGATATGCAGTGCATAATGAGGAGGGAAAATGCATCTATGTTTTTGGTTTAATCCTTTGACTGTTGCGACCCCAAACCCTAAAGTGTATCTCTGTCACAAAATTTTTTGGGAAAAAAAATTATTCTTATGAAATGATGGAGAATCTTTTCCCGATGTTAATGACACCAAAAGTGTGAAATTTGATGGGGAAACTTAGGGAATTACGTTCTCACGAAGTTAGCGATCTCGGCGATATTTACACATCAGCGATTTTATCCACTTTGAGCCCTATTTTTGGCCAATTCCATTGTTCTAGTCAACCAAACTCATAGCTATTTCTTTAGAATTCAATTTGTTCTATTGACTGAGTGCAAGAAACCGCCCATTCACCGATTTCAACTATCCAATAAAGTGGTCAGAAATTGGCAATTTGGCCAATTTCACACAAATTAAAAAAGATGCCAGTTTCAAAATAGGGTCCAGAATGAACAATGCAGACATTCCTGGCACTAAAATAACATTTTCTCTGCTCATCAGTCACATCTCGATGCCCCTCTTATATTACTCTTGCTTTCTATTTTGCATTTTTATTCACACAAAAAATAGACTACTGCATTACTGTTGTGACTGCATATTAGAATGGTTAACTGGACACTTATTGGACAATGACGTCATCTGTTTACTCTTGAACATCGGCAAAAATCAAACATTTCCGCCTTGAGCTCAATTACAAGGTCCTTTTCATCGTGAAACCAATCAAAATAATCTCTATTTCTGTAATATGTCTTCCATTCCACCAAATGAGACCAAGAAAACGAGAATACAACCACAAATACTAAAAGAAAATGCACCTCAAAGTTGGCGTTTTAATCCAAAAACACGGTCAGTTTTTTTTCTCATTATGCACCGTGTGCTGCAGGATTTATTTTTTTTTTTTAATTTACACACTGACCACACAGACCCATTCTCTCACATGTGGGCCCACCAGCTTTCTCCCACTTGATCTGAAGCCACTAGAATTTTGGAATATAATAATACATCAAAAAACACTGGCTCGTAAGACGTATACATATACGACCAAAACAGTCAAAGGGTTAAAACAGTGATTTTGCAGTGTATTTTTGTATGGTTTATTGTTGTATTCTTAGTTTCTTAGTCTCATTTGATAGAATGGAAGATATGTTACAGAAATAGATAAGATTTTTATTGAAAGTAGCTTGAAAATGAGCTCACAGTAGCATAATGTTCGATTTTTGCCAATATTATAATGTTACACAAATTACATTACTCGTCCAATACGCATCCAACTGGTCAATCTAATACGCATTCACAAAGGCACTGACATTATTTATACACTTATTACAATGATGCAGTAGTCTGAAGAACAGTAAATCTTCTATTTTTTGTGTGAATACAATTTCAAAATGGAAAGAAAGTGTAATGAGGAGAGGCCTGGGGATGTAACTAATGAACAGAGGAAACGTTTTTTAGTGCCAGAAATGTCTACACTGTTTATTCTGGACCTTATTTTTAAATTGTCAATTTTTGAATTGTGTGAAATTGACCAAATTACAGTAGGGGCCCCACTTCACGACGTTTCACTTTATGGCATTCCGCTAATATGGACATTTCAAAATATGACCAAAACTCACTATATGGTTCCCCCACTTGACTTTCTAATACGTTCACTGAGCCCCATCTGCTTTGTTTACATTCTCTGTGAGCTCCATAAGCACCATGTCTCTCCACTATGTCTGGAAACTCCGAAATTTCAAGTGTTTTTAATTCATATTTTATATATACTCTGATAATTATACTTATGTATACCTGTACCTAAATAAACTTACATACTGTGCTGGAGTGCAGGTACACATTAAAATCACTAAGAGTGTTTTAGTCTCGAGATGCCATATTAGTACTGATAATAATAATACTCAACAATAATCAACAAGTCTCATTAAATGTCGTGTGTTACTTTAACATACACATTTTCATTTATCCATCTATGATATTTTTTCAAAATTATATAATAAACATGATACGTAACATATAAAGATGATAAATACACCCCACACTAGAATAAATAAACAAATATGAGATGTGGTAGCCTGATGACTTGTACGAGTGACAGCAAGAATAATGTTTTTTTCTAGTCCACTATGTGAGAAAATGTGTTACTGAGGATAACTGTAGAAAATTATACCTTTCGTATGCCTTCACTCAGAGCATCATTTCTTCTAAAAATGTTTTTACATGAGAATGGGAGTGTTGCTCTTTATTTATTCTACCATATCAACATAGAGACAACTTATACACAATGTACGTAACTTGTACACAAACCAGACATGTTCACCTGGTTTGTTTACAAAACTCGCGTCCACCTGGTTTGTTTACAAAACTCGCGTCCACCTGGTTTGTTTACAAAACTCGCGTCCACCTGGTTTGTTTACAAAACTCGCGTCCACCTGGTTTGTTTACAAAACTCGCGTCCACCTAGTTTGTTTACAAAACTCGCGTCCACCTAGTTTGTTTACAAAACTCGCGTCCACCTAGTTTGTTTACAAAACTCGCGTCCACCTAGTTTGTTTACAAAACTCGCGTCCACCTAGTTTGTTTACAAAACTCGCGTCCACCTAGTTTGTTTACAAAACTCGCGTCCACCTAGTTTGTTTACAAAAACTCGCGTCCACCTAGTTTGTTTACAAAACTCGCGTCCACCTAGTTTGTTTACAAAACTCGCGTCCACCTAGTTTGTTTACAAAACTCGCGTCCACCTAGTTTGTTTACAAAACTCGCGTCCACCTAGTTTTGTTTACAAAACTCGCGTCCACCTAGTTTGTTTACAAAACTCGCGTCCACCTAGTTTGTTTACAAAACTCGCGTCCACCTAGTTTGTTTTACAAAACTCGCGTCCACCTAGTTTGTTTACAAAACTCGCGTCCACCTAGTTTGTTTACAAAACTCGCGTCCACCTAGTTTGTTTACAAAACTCGCGTCCACCTAGTTTGTTTACAAAACTCGCGTCCACCTAGTTTGTTTACAAAACTCGCGTCCACCTAGTTTGTTTACAAAACTCGCGTCCACCTAGTTTGTTTACAAAACTCGCGTCCACCTAGTTTGTTTACAAAACTCGCGTCCACCTAGTTTGTTTACAAAACTCGCGTCCACCTAGTTTGTTTACAAAACTCGCGTCCACCTAGTTGTTTACAAAACTCGCGTCCACCTAGTTTGTTTACAAAACTCGCGTCCACCTAGTTTGTTTACAAAACTCGCGTCCACCTAGTTTGTTTACAAAACTCGCGTCCACCTAGTTTGTTTACAAAACTCGCGCCACCTAGTTTGTTTACAAAACTCGCGTCCACCTAGTTTGTTTACAAAACTCGCGTCCACCTAGTTTGTTTACAAAACTCGCGTCCACACTAGTTTGTTTACAAAACTCGCGTCCACCTAGTTTGTTTACAAAAACTCGCGTCCACCTAGTTTGTTTACAAACTCGCGTCCACCTAGTTTGTTTACAAAACTCGCGTCCACCTAGTTTGTTTACAAAACTCGCGTCCACCTAGTTTGTTTACAAAACTCGCGTCCACCTAGTTTGTTTACAAAACTCGCGTCCACCTAGTTTGTTTACAAAACTCGCGTCCACCTAGTTTGTTTACAAAACTCGCGTCCACCTAGTTTGTTTACAAAACTCGCGTCCACCTAGTTTGTTTACAAAACTCGCGTCCACCTAGTTTGTTTACAAAACTCGCGTCCACCTAGTTTGTTTACAAAACTCGCGTCCACCTAGTTTGTTTACAAAACTCGCGTCCACCTAGTTTGTTTACAAAACTCGCGTCCACCTAGTTTGTTTACAAAACTCGCGTCCACCTAGTTTGTTTACAAAACTCGCGTCCACCTAGTTTGTTTACAAAACTCGCGTCCACCTAGTTTGTTTACAAAACTCGCGTCCACCTAGTTTGTTTACAAAACTCGCGTCCACCTAGTTTGTTTACAAAACTCGCGTCCACCTAGTTTGTTTACAAAACTCGCGTCCACCTAGTTTTTTACAAAACTCGCGTCCACCTAGTTTGTTTACAAAACTCGCGTCCACCTAGTTTGTTTACAAAACTCGCGTCCACCTAGTTTGTTTACAAAACTCGCGTCCACCTAGTTTGTTTACAAAACTCGCGTCCACCTAGTTTGTTTACAAAACTCGCGTCCACCTAGTTTGTTTACAAAACTCGCGTCCACCTAGTTTGTTTACAAAACTCGCGTCCACCTAGTTTGTTTACAAAACTCGCGTCCACCTAGTTTGTTTACAAAACTCGCGTCCACCTAGTTTGTTTACAAAACTCGCGTCCACCTAGTTTGTTTACAAAACTCGCGTCCACCTAGTTTGTTTACAAAACTCGCGTCCACCTAGTTTGTTTACAAAACTCGCGTCCACCTAGTTTGTTTACAAAACTCGCGTCCACCTAGTTTGTTTACAAAACTCGCGTCCACCTAGTTTGTTTACAAAACTCGCGTCCACCTAGTTTGTTTACAAAACTCGCGTCCACCTAGTTTGTTTACAAAACTCGCGTCCACCTAGTTTGTTTACAAAACTCGCGTCCACCTAGTTTGTTTACAAAACTCGCGTCCACCTAGTTTGTTTACAAAACTCGCGTCCACCTAGTTTGTTTACAAAACTCGCGTCCACCTAGTTTGTTTACAAAACTCGCGTCCACCTAGTTTGTTTACGAAACTCGCGTCCACCTAGTTTGTTTACAAAACTCGCGTCCACCTAGTTTGTTTACGAAACTCGCGTCCACCTAGTTTGTTTACAAAACTCGCGTCCACCTAGTTTGTTTACGAAACTCGCGTCCACCTAGTTTGTTTACGAAACTCGCGTCCACCTAGTTTGTTTACGAAACTCACGTCCACCTGGTTTCTTTACATAACTCCACGCCTGTCCTCTCTCATGTACAGTGGACCCCCGCATACCGTCGCCATCACGTAACGTACAATCCGCATACCGCTCGCTTTTATCACAAAAATTTTGCCTCACATACCGCTCAAAAACCCGCTCACCGCTCTTCGTCCGAGACGCGTCCAATGTGCGCCCTTAGCCAGCCTCACATGTGCCGCCGGTGGCATTGTTTACCAGCCAGCCTCCGCGGTAACATCCGAGCATACAATCGGAACATTTCGTATTATTACAGTGTTTTTGGTGATTTTATCTGCAAAATAAGTGACCATGGGCCCCAAGAAAGCTTCTAGTGCCAACTCTACAGCAATAAGGGTGAGAATTACTATAGAGATGAAGAAAGAGATCATTAATAAGTATGAAAGTGGAGTGCGTGTCGCCGACCTGGACAGGTTGTACAAGAAACCCAAATCAACCATCGCTACTATTGTGGGCAACAGAAAGGCAATCAAGGAAGCTGTTCTTGCCAAAGGTTTAACTGTGTTTTCGAAACAGAGATCGCAAGTGATGGAAGATGTTGAGAGACTCTTATTGGTGTGGATAAATGAAAAACAGCTAGCAGGAGATAGCGTCTCTCAAGCGATCATAAGCGAAAAGGCTAGGAAGTTGCATGAGGATTTAATTAAAAAAATGCCTGCAACTAGTGATGATGTGAGTGAATTTAAGGCCAGCAAAGGTTGGTTTGAGAGATTTAAGAAACGTAGTGGCATACATAGTGTGATAAGGCATGGTGAGGCTGCCAGTTCGGACCACAAAGCAGCTGAAAAATATGTGCAGGAATTCAAGGAGTACATAGATAGTGAAGGACTGAAACCTGAACAAGTGTTTAATTGTGATGAAACAGGCCTGTTTTGGAAGAAAATGCCAAGCAGGACCTACATTACTGAGGAGGAAAAGGCACTCCCAGGACATAAGCCTATGAAAGACAGGCTTACTTTGTTGATGTGTTCCAATGCTACTGGTGATTGCAAAGTGAAGCCTTAATTAGTGTATCACTCTGAAACCCCAGACTGTTCAGGCAAAAAATGTCCTCAAGGAGAATTTGTGTGTGCTGTGGAGGGCAAACAGTAAGGCATGGGTCACTAGGGACTTTTTCTATGACTGGTTACACCATGCATTTGCCCCCAATGTGAAAGATTACCTAACTGAAAGAAATTAGAACTTAAGTGCCTCCTGGTGTTAGACAATGCCCCTGGTCATCCTACAGACGTGGCAGAGCGACTTTATGAGGACATGAAATTCATTAAGGTGAAGTTTTTGCTCCTAATACCATCCTCTCCTGCAGCCATGGACCAGCAGGTTATTGCAAACTTCAAAAAACTGTACACAAAAGCTCTGTTTGAAAGGTGCTTTGTAGTGACCTCAGAAACTCAACTGACTCTAAGAGAGTTTTGGAGAGAGCACTTTAATATCCTCAATTGTGTTAACCTTATAGGTAAGGCTTGGGAGGGAGTGACTAAGAAGACCTTGAAACTCTGCTTGAAGAAACTGTGGCCAGAATGTGTAGACAAAAGGGATTTTGAAGGGTTTGAGGCTAACCCTGAGAGGATTATGCCAGTTGAGGAATCCATTGTGGAATTGGGAAAGTCCTTGGGGTTGGAGGTTAGTGGGGAGGATGTGGAAGAGTTTGGTGGAGGAGGACAATGAAGAACTAACCACTGATGAGCTGATAGATCAACTTCAACAGCAAGAGGCCAGACCTGAGGAAACTGGTTCAGAGGAGGGGAGAGAGAAATTGAAGAAGTTGCCTACTACAAAGATTAAGGAAATCTGTGCAAAGTGGCTTGAAGTGCAAACCTTCATGGATGAAAATCACCCTCACACAGCTATTGCAAGCCGTGTTGGCAACCTGTACACTGACAATGTTGTGAAACACTTTAGGGAAGTCATAAAGGAACGAGAGGTACAGGCCACTATGGACAGATATGTTGTGCGAAAGAAGTCCAGTGACTCTGAAGCTGGTCCTAGTGGCATTAAAAGAAGAAGGGAAGTAATCCCAGAAAATGACTCGACACCTCAAGTCTTAATGGAAGGGGATTCCCCTTTTATTTATTTATTTATTTATTTATTTAAAAATTTGAGCACACATACAGAGGTACAAAAAATACAGATAAGAGCAGCATGCCAAAGCCACTTATACTATGCATAGCATTACGGGCTGGCTTAAAATTAACTTAAGATGAACTAAGCAATGATGACATCAGTGATAAAACTTTAATGTAAACAGATTACTATAAAGCACAAGTGAGTATTACAAAGACAGGTCATATGGTTGTATGCATTGTTGTACATTCAGTAGAATGGAGTATTCTGTTAGGTAGTGTATTTAAAAAATAATAAAGTTAGATTGGGTTTTAGGTTTAACATTTATGTGATATAATTGTGAGAAACATTTAAGATATACAATTTATAAGTTTCATTATTCGTATTTATTTTTTAG
>NC_069445.1:24880160-25054027 GCF_026875155.1 Cherax quadricarinatus | reverse complement strand
AAAACACGGTCGTAAGTCGAGTGGTCGTAAGTCCAGCAGGTCGTAAGTCGGATGGTACGTGTATATACCAAGCGCTTTGGTATAAAACTGTCTGTACTCTGTGACTGTGACAGTGGCCTGGTATTGGATATTGTTGTATACACGGGAAGTAAAACATTGAAAGATACCAAGATGTTATTGGGGGTATTAGGTGACGTAGTGAGAAGCATGATGGCACCTTATCTTGGTAAGGGGCATACATTATACCGATAACTGGTACACAAGCCCTTTACTTGGTAATTTCTTGCGAGTGAACAAGACAGATGTGTGTGGCACAGTGCGTTCTAATCGTAAATATATGCCCAGGTTCAACGCAGGTGCTCGTGGTGATGAGGTGCAGGTGTTTACTGCCAATGACATCATGGCATTACGGTTGCATGACAAACGAGATGTCACATTGTTGACAACCATTCACTGTAACGAAATGCAAGACAGTGGCAAAGTTGATAGAATGACTAATGAACATATTTGAAAACCAGTGACAGTGATTGATTATGCACAAAACATGTGCTTGGTTGACAAATGTGAAATGCAGATTGGCTTTGTAATAATGTTGGTAGAATTACCGACAATATGTAGAGTAAAAGGACACAAGTGCAACTAATGTGACATTTTATTGTGGCAACGTTTTGCTCTCCAGGAGCTTGACAAAGCTCCTGGAGAGCGAAACGTTGCCACAATAAAATGTCACATTAGTTGCACTTGTGTCCTTTTATTTTACACAGATTGGCTTTGTTGATTGTGTTCGTAAGAGTTACAAGTGGTACATGAAACTTTTCTTCCATCTCATAGACATTTCAATGCTCAATGCATATAATATGTACCAAGTGAAGACTGGCAACAGACCACCGTATGGTGAATTTTGTTTGTCTGTTGTCCGACAACTCATAATGAAGTACCAGGTAACAACACCTGCTATACAACAACGTCCTCGAACTCCTCAGGATATACCCAAGCGTTTGAGGAGGGAAGGTGATCACATAATACAGCTTCCTGCAACTAAGAAGAAATTTGCTCAGAAGAGATGCATTGTCTGTGCAGAAACAAAACGACGGCAACAAAGACGAAAGACACTCGGTTTATGTGCGAGGAATGTAAGGTACCTCTGTGCATGGTGCCTTGTTTCAAGGAGTTCCATGAGCTCCAGCAGTTCTAAAAACATGTCCAGTTATTGTAAATATGTATATATATGATGGAACATTAGTATTATACAAGATTTGTGCATGTTTATTGTAGTAAACAAAAGTGGTAGACAATAATATGATGATAACTTTAGTGCGGCTATTGTGTTCAATACAGTGAGTTTATATATATACATTATATATAGTATTGGTCTCTCAGGACCCAAATATTAGTAGGAAAGGAAAAAAATTAGAAAAGAAAAGAAAAAACTAGAAAAAGTGTAAAATAAAGTAATGCGCGTATGTGGAAATCGTCGATGTTGCCGCCACCCAGTCATTTTGGGTCAACTTCTCGGCACTGTATCTCGGTAAGTACTGATCAGAAATTTTATTTCTTTTATTACCTTCACAAAAATATACTCTTTAATTCTGTAAGATTTTTTTTTTTTTTTTTTTTTTTCCACAATTTCTTGGACACTGGGGCACCACTTCAGTTTTTGGCCTTGGACCCTGAAAGGGTTAAGAGACAGAAAAAAGACACCAGCAATCCTACCATCATGTAAAACAATTACAGGATTCCGTTTTACACTCACTTGGCAGGACAGTAGTACCTCCCTGGGCGGTTGCTGTCTTCCAACCTGGTAGGATTGCTGGTGTCCTTTTTGCTCTCTCGTAAACATGCAAGATTTCAGGTACATCTTGCTACTTCTACTTACACTTAGGTCACACTACACATACAGATACAAGCATATATATATATATATACACACACACCCCTCTGGGTTTTCTGCTATTTTCTTTCTAGTTCTTGTTTATTTCCTCTTATCTCCATGGGGAAGTGGAACAGAATTCTTCCTCCGTAAGCCATGCGTGTCGTAAGAGGCAACTAAAATGCCGGGAGCAAGGGGCTAGTAACCCCTTCTCCCGTATAAATTACTAAATTTAAAAGAGAAACTTTCGTTTTTCTTTTTGGGCCACCCTGCCTTGGTGGGATACGGCTGGTGTGTTGAAAGAAGAAAGATATATATATATATATATATATATATATATAATATATATATATATATATATATATATATATATATATATATATATATATATATATATATATAATTTTTTTTTTTTTTTTTTTTTTTTTTTTTTTTTTTTTTTTTTTTTTTTTTTCAACAAGTCGGCCGTCTCCCACCGAGGCAGGGTGACCCAAAAAAGAAAGAAAATCCCCAAAAAGAAAATACTTTCATCATCATTCAACACTTTCACCACACTCACACATTATCACTGCTTTTGCAGAGGTGCTCAGAATACAACAGTTCAGAAGCATATACGTATAAAGATACACAACATATCCCTCCAAACTGCCAATATCCCAAACCCCTCCTTTAAAGTGCAGACATTGTACTTCCCATTTCCAGGACTCAAGTCCGACTATATGAAAATAACCGGTTTCCCTGAATCCCTTCACTAAATATTACCCTGCTCACACTCCAACAGATCGTCAGGTCCCAAGTATCATTCGCCTCCATTCACTCCTATCTAACACGCTCATGCACGCTTGCTGGAAGTCCAAGCCCCTAGCCCACAAAGCCTCCTTTACCCCCTCTTTCCAACCCTTTCGAGGACGACCCCTACCCCTCCTTCCTTCCCCTATAGATTTATATGCTTTCCATGTCATTCTACTTTGATCCATTCTCTCTAAATGACCATACCACCTCAACAACCCCTCTTCTGCCCTCTGACTAATGCTTTTATTAACTCCACACCTTCTCCTAATTTCCACACTCCGAATTTTCTGCATAATATTTACACCACACATTGCCCTTAGACAGGACATCTCCACTGCCTCCAACCGTCTCCTCGCTGCTGCATTTACCACCCAAGCTTCACATCCATATAAGAGTGTTGGTACTACTATACTTTCATACATTCCCTTCTTTGCCTCCATAGATAATGTTTTTTGACTCCACATATACCTCAACGCACCACTCTCCTTTTTTCCCTCATCAATTCTATGATTAACCTCATCCTTCATAAATCCATCCGCCGACACGTCAACTCCCAAGTATCTGAAAACATTCACTTCTTCCATACTCCTCCTCCCCAATTTGATATCCAATTTTTCTTTATCTAAATCATTTGATACCCTCATCACCTTACTCTTTTCTATGTTCATTTTCAACAGTAAACAGTAAACAGGTGATTTCAGAATATGCAAAACAACCACTCTGAAAGAATAGAGAAATTCCAAGCGCTTTCGTGACTACTCACATTATCAAGGAACTATGAAAGTAAAGCACCCAAGGAAGCTATATAAGGGGTCTGGCCAACACCTCACTATCAGATTCCACAACGGTTAAACACCTGACGCGCGCCGGCCCAACTGGACAGGCCCTTTGCTCAACTCACCAACAAACTATTCTACCCAAGAAAATTTAAAAATTATTATTTGTCCAGTGTATTATTAAAACTCTTCCCAAATTCTATTAATTATAAATGGATCTAATTTATATAAACCAAAGGAAATATTCATATTATTGTCAAAACTGCTTTTTATGAAACAAGATTCAATTATATTCCTGTCGACCATGGGCTTGCTTGATACTACTTTCTCAACTTTTTGAAAATCAATTGGATGGTTAAAATCTCTTACATGAATAAATAGAGCATTGGAATCTTGGCCAGTTCTAATGCTATATTTATGTTGTTTTAATCTTAGTTCGAGATTTTTACCAGTTTGACCGTAATAAACTTTATCGCAAATTTTGCAAGGAATCTTATAGACACATCCATCAGCATTTTGGGGGGAATTCTTTATCAGAAGTTTTTTTTACTGTATCAAGATTTTTGTGAATACAACTTTAATATTAAAAGTCTTAAGAAGAGAAGGCATATCAACCAAGTTTTCATGGTAAGGGAGAACCAACATATTTTTAGTTGAATAAGGCTGGTTGTCCCTTTTTGGATTGTAAAAAGTATTTCTAGCAACTTTAAAAGATTTATCAGTTACATTTCTTGGGTATTTTAAATCATTACCTATTTCATATATTTTGGATATTTCCTCATCTATGAACTCAGGACTACGAATTCGTAAAGCTCTCAAAAACATTGATGAGAAAACAGACAGTTTGACTCTATCTTGATGCGAAGAATAATAGTGGACATAGGAACAGTTATTTGTAGGTTTTCTGTAAATTTTAAATTTGAATTCATTATTACCCTTAATAATTAAAACATCTGGAAAAGGCAATGAGTTATTTTCTTCAAACTCAACAGTAAAGTTTATAGAATGGGCTAAGTTATTTAATTTTCCAAGGAAATGGTGTATTTCTACATTTTTGGGCATAAGACACAAAATATCATCAACATATCTGAACCATTTAGCTCTATTAGGGAGGATTGTGTTAAGCAACCTTGTTTCAAAAAATTCCATGTATAGGTTACTAAGAACAGGTGAAAGAGGATTTCCCATTGCCATACCAAACTTCTGAGTGTAAAACTTATCATTAAATACAAATTTTGCATCAACAATGCAAAGTTTAATAAGTTTAATGATAGTAGGAACTGGCAATGGTAAATCATAGTTAATGAATTCTTCAGATAAGAAACTTAATAAATCATCAACAGGAACTTTCGTAAACAAGGAAGTAACATCAAACTAACCATGTTAAAATCATTTAAGTCAGTCAAGGAGCTTAATTTATCAACCAAGTCTATGTTGTTTTTAACATTAAAGTTAGAAATTTTGCCAACAATAGGGCTCAAAATATCAACAAGCCATTTGGATAATTTATATGAAACTGACCCTATGGAGCTAATAATTGGTCTGACTGGATTCCCTGGTTTGTGTGTTTTTATTAGTCCATACATGTAAGGTAAAGATGGATTAGTGGAAGTAAATTCTTTGACTAATTCATCTTTGCCTTTCAGTAGAAGTTTTATTGTTTTATTGAAATTGCTGTTAACAGTTTCTAGGGGATTTTTCCTAAGTTTAGAATAGGTTTCAGTAGGTTACATGTATGGACTAATAAAAACACACAAACCAGGGAATCCAGTCAGACCAATTATTAGCTCCATAGGGTCAGTTTCATATAAATTATCCAAATGGCTTGTTGATATTTTGAGCCCTATTGTTGGCAAAATTTCTAACTTTAATGTTAAAAACAACATAGACTTGGTTGATAAATTAAGCTCCTTGACTGACTTAAATGATTTTAACATGGTTAGTTTTGATGTTACTTCCTTGTTTACGAAAGTTCCTGTTGATGATTTATTAAGTTTCTTATCTGAAGAACTCGTTAACTATGATTTACCATTGCCAGTTTCTACTATCATTAAACTTATTAAACTTTGCATTGTTGATGCAAAATTTGTATTTAATGATAAGTTTTACACTCAGAAGTTTGGTATGGCAATGGGAAATCCTCTTTCACCTGTTCTTAGTAACCTATACATGGAATTTTTTGAAACAAGGTTACTTAACACAATCCTCCCTAATAGAGCTAAATGGTTCAGATATGTTGATGATATTTTGTGTCTTATGCCCAAAATGTAGATATACACCATTTCCTAGGAAAATTAAATAGCTTAGCCCATTCTATAAACTTTACTGCTGAGTTTGAAGAAAATAACTCATTGCCTTTTCTAGATGTTTTAATTATTAAGGGTAATAATGAATTCAAATTTAAAATTTATCAGAAAACCTACAAATAACTGTTCCTATGTCCACTATTATTCCTCGCATCAAGATAGTCAAACTGTCTGTTTTCTCATCAATGTTTTTGAGAGCTTTACGAATTTGTAGTCCTGAGTTCATAGATGAGGAAATATCCAAAATTTATGAAATAGGTAATGATTTAAAATACCCAAGAAATGTAATTGATAAATCTTTTAAAGTTGCTAGAAATACTTTTTACAATCCAAAAAGGGGACAACCAGCCTTATTCAACTAAAAATATGTTGGTTCTCCCTTACCATGAAAACTTGGTTGATATGCCTTCTCTTCTTGAGACTTTTAATATTAAAGTTGTATTCAAAAATCTTGATATAGTAAAAAAACTTTTGATAAAGAATTCCCCCCAAAATGCTGATGGATGTGTCTATAAGATTCCTTGTAAAATTTGCGATAAAGTTTATTACGGTCAAACTGGTAAAAATCTCGAACTAAGATTAAAACAACATAAATATAGCATTAGAACTGGACAAGATTCCAATGCTCTATTTATTCATGTAAGAGATTTTAACCATCCAATTGATTTTCAAAAAGTTGAGAAAGTAGTATCAAGCAAGTCCATGGTCGACAGGAATATAATTGAATCTTGTTTCATAAAAAGCAGTTTTGACAATAATATGAATATTTCCTTTGGTTTATATAAATTAGATCCATTTATAATTAATAGAATTTGGGAAGAATTTAATAATACACTGGACAAATAATCTTTAAAATTTCTTATTTCTTGGGTAGAATAGTTTGTGGGGTGAGTTGTGCCAAGGACCTATCCAAGTTGGGTCGGCGCGCGGCAGGTGTTTAAACCGTTGTGGGATCTGATAGTGAGGTGCCGGCCAGACCCCTTATATAGCTTCTTTGGATGCTTTAGTTTCATAGTTCCTTGATAATGTGAGTAGTCACGAAAGCGCTTGGAATTTCTCTATTCTTTCAGAGTTGTTGTTTTGCATATCCTGAAATCACCTGTTTACTGTGATCTTATTGCATATATATATATATATATATTATTATATATATATTATATATATATATATATATATATATATTATATATATATATATTAATATATATATATAATATATATATATATATATATATTATATATATATATATTATATATATAGGAAAAAACTGCTGAAAATTATACATGTGCAAGAGATACATTTTACCTTTGACGTCATATCAAATGTTGTAGTAACAATATTTTGCTGTAGAAACGTCATGCGAAGATGAGATTTACATCAAAAAGTTACCAGCCTTTAGAACTATTTTTCTGTAAGCTTAACTCATTGACCACCCCCTTAAAGTTATTACGTATATTATATATAATATTTTTGTGTTTAATTACAATGGCATCTTAGGGTAGTTGTGATATAGAGCAGTTGCAAGTCTCTTACTTTAAATGCCAAAAATGATTAAACTCCGTGAGTAAGGTATCTCTGTGGCTGAGATAGGACGTAAGTGTGGTTTGGCTCACCAAACAGTTAGTACAGTTGTGAACACTGAGAAAGTGTTGAAGGAAATTAAGTGCTATCCCAGGAAGCACTGAAGTTATAAGAAGACATGATGGCCTGATTTCTACCTTGGAAAAACTTAATATAATATATACGGGGGATTACCAGTAGACCCCTGGCTGTCTTCAAGAAGGTGCTGGACAGGCACCTAAAGTCAGGACCTGGTTAGCTGGGCTGTGGTTCGTACATCAGTTTGCATGCGGCCAGCCGTAACAGCCAGGTTGATCAGGCCCTGATCCACCACGAGGCCTGGTCGCAGGCCGGGCTGTGGGGGCATTGACCCCTGAAACCCTCTCCAGGTAAACCTAATTTTTTTTTTTAACTGGCCGTCTCCCACCAAGGCAGGATGACTCAAAAAAGAAGAAACAAAATTTTTCTTCTCTTTTACATTTAGTAATTGCAAATATCAGGTTTATATATGAATTTGAAAGTGAAAAATGGTTCTGTTCCACTTTGGCAATTTTCACTATTTTTGTTGGGAGTAAGGAACCTGACCTGATGTATAAGTGGGGTCCTCCTGTACTGTGTAGGCATGAAGAACAGAACACTGACAGATATGTAAAGAGGCATAAGTGTGCAGGATGCATCTGTATCTGGATAAGGTTTTACTCTTAACCAAGCCTTTTCAAGTTATGAAGAAACTTTTCTTAGAGTTAAATATTGTGTACATACAGTCATGTTCTGCGTACTCATATCATTGTTTACGTACACTGCAGTGTTATTGTTCTATGCAAAACAAAAGTAATTATCTTTTATTATAATTTAAGAGGAGCACTGCAGTTGTCCTGCTTGCTGGTACTCAGTAGGTCCTACTGATCCCAGTCATTCCTATTTATTGACTATATTGCTGCTCTTAGCTTATCTTCCCTTCTTGCAGACTTAAAATCACTTTTTGACTGTCAGCAACTGCTTTACTATACGACTTTGACACATAGCCCTTAGCGTCCCTTCTAATCCTTTTCTCCTCTCACTTCTGATCCCATCTCCACCTGGCTGTTTATAGCCCTAGCACTATTTTCTGCCCCGCAGCACTGTATGACCCTCGTCGGTTTAGCGTTTTCTTTGATTATAATAATAATAATTGACTATATTGTCAACCCAGTGCTTTCCTACATGAGAACAAATGAGTACTGCAGAAGGTCTACTAGTCCATGCTAGCTCTTTCTACTATTACCCAACCATTTCCACTTGCATATATGTCAGACATTTTTAGAATTGTGTAGCAGTAATAGAAGCATCAAATTATTTTTCAAGGGGTCAGAGTAGTTGAAGCTTACTTTATATTTCATCACGTCCTTCAAATTGTGGTCACATGTACAGTACTGTAATGACTGGTCACCTCATTATTTTAGGTTTTCATTTGTTTAGCTCTGACACACACACACACACATTTTCTAACCCTCAGTTCCACAAACCCCCACTCTTATACATCCTCATAACTTACCACTGAATGACCCATATGAATTTACTGCTTCCTTTTTTTGTAATGTGATAATAGTAATGCACTGCTAGAGTACACAGCAGAAGTTTGTGGTATAGAAGGGTGGGTGCAGGTGGGAAGAGGAATGATGGATGGAATGACAAAGTCAAGAGGGTGGTAAGGAAGAAAAAAATTATCACTAAATTTTGTTGAGAATAAACAGTTTTGGAGAGATGAATAAATGAAGCTTGGAGAGCAAATGAACTTAGCAGATAAGACTGAAAGAGGAGAGAGGTTAAATGGGGAGGTGTAGGTCCTGGAAAGATTGAAAGCTAGTGATAAAGAAGAGGTGATGTCTTACAGTGGGCAGAGAGGAATTGCATTGTATAAGGGTTAGGGAAGAACCTGAAATGGATGTGGGAGAAGTATGTGAGGCAGTGGATGAAATGAAAGGGGGTAATGCAGCTAGAGTAAACGGGATTAGGATACATGTTAAAAACATGGGGGGATATAGTGTTAGAGTGGCTGGTGCATTTGTTCAGTGCATGCATGGAAGTAAAGGAAACTACCAAAGGATTGGCAGTGTGAGTGCACATAGTTCCCACGTATAAGGGAAAAGAGGGCAAGAGAAAATGTAAGAATTATAAGGGGATAAGTCTGTTGGGTATACTAAGTAAAGTGTATGATAGAATTACTGTATTATTGAAATGATTTGGGGTAAGACAGAAGGTAGGATTACAGAGATAATTTAGGAAGGGTAGGGGTTGTGTAGACCAAGTGTTAACCCTTTCAGGGTCCAAGGCCAAAATCTGAAGGGGTGCCCCAGTGTCCAAGAAATTTTGAAAAAAAAAAAAAAAAAAAAATTCTTATAGTACTAAAGATAATATTTTTGTGAAGGTAATAAAACAAAATTTTTTTTTTCTGATCAGTACTTACCGAGATACAGCGGTAGGAAGTTGACCAAAAATGACTGGGTGGCAGCAACATCAGCGACTTCCGCAAAATCGCATTTTTTTATTTTACGTTTTTTATACTTTTTTTATTTTCTAATTTTTTTTCTTTTTCTAGTAACATTTGTGGCCTGTGAGACCAATATAATGTATATTGTATAAATGTACACTCACTGTTTTCAACACGATAACTGCACTAATTTATCATTATATTGCTTACAAAACTTGTTTACAAGTTTATTGTAAACAAAATGATGAAAATATTAGTGTGGTTATTGTGTTGAATACAACAGTACCATATAGTACCATATGGTATAATGTGCAATGGTGCCATATGGTACAATGTGGTACAGTGGCACCATATGATACAATGGTACCATATGGTAGAATAAGGTACAATGGCACCATTTGGTACAATAGTACCATATAATACAGTGGTACCATATGGTGCAATGGTACCTTATGGTACCATGTGGTACAATGGTACCATATGGCATGCAGAATTTTATGATGTAATGAATATAGAAATAAAGGGGTTGCAAATAAGGTGCCAAACATGTCCACCCAAAATTGAACTTGAAACAGTGTAATCAAATCGCATAAATTCAAATTTAACCCTTTGAGGGTTTTGGTCGTACTAGTACGTCTTACGCGTAGGGGTTTTTGACGTACTAGTACTCATAAATTCTAGCGGCCTCAAATCTAGTGGGAGAAAGCTGGTAGGCCTTCATATGAAAGAATGGGTCTATGTGGTCAGTGTGCACAGTCTAAAAAAAAATCCTGCAGCACACAGTGCATAATGAGAAAAAAAAAACTTTGACCATTTTTTTTTAATAAATCAGCGACTTTGCAGTGTATTTTCGTATGGTATTTATTGTTGTATTCTAGTTTTCTTGGTCTCATTTTATAGAATGGAAGACATATTACAGAAATTGAGATGATTTTGACTGGTTTTACAATGAAAGGTGCCTTGAAATTGAGCTCAAAGTAGCAGAAATGTTCGATTTTTACCAAACTTCAAAAGTAAACAAATCGTGCCAAGCGTGCAATACACGTCAACTGGTGAGTCTAATATTCTTTCACAAGTGCACCAATAATATTTATACCATTTTTTACACTAATGCAGTAGTCTGCATAACAGTAAATCTTATATTTTTTGTGAAAATAAAAATTCAATGTGGAAAGCAAAAGAATATAAGAGGGGCCTTGAGACGTGACTAATGACCAGAGGAAATGTCATTTTAGTGCCAGGAATGTCTTTGTTTATTCTGGACCCTATTTGGAAATTGGCATCTTTTGAAATTTGTGTGAAATTGGCAAAATTGCTAAATTCTGACCACTGTACTGGATAGTTGAATTTCATAAATGGGTGGTTTCTTGCACCCATTCGATAGAAAAAATGGAGTTCTAGCGAAATATTCATGTTTTTTTGTCGACTAGTACAGTGAAATTGGCCAAAAATGGGGCTCAAAGTGGGCAAAAACGCCGATGCATAAACATCGCCGAGACCGCTAACTTTGCGAGAGCATAATTCCGTAAGTTTTCTATCAAATTTCAAACTTTTGGTGTCTTTATGATCGGGAAAAGATTCTCTATCTTTTCATAAGAGAAAATAATTTTTTTTTTTTTTAAATTTGGCCGACCCTGAGAAAGAGTTTCGGAGAGGGCCTGTCGACCCTCAAAGGGTTAAAAAACAGGTACAGGAAAACACTGGTTCGTCAGTAGTGCCAGGGGATGAGTGAAACAAGCTGCAAAAAATTGGACAGATACACAAGTAGGAATGGTTGGGTGAATAGGGGTAGCACCACAGTTTCTGTGCTTGGGAGTTTAGGGGCAGTAATGTTGTTGGAAGGGAAGGCTAGGAGACTTGTTCTGAAGTAGTTATAATTATTGCTGGTTTTATTTGGTGGACTGCCACTGTGAGTGAGAGTTTGAGCTGCCATGCATGGGTCAGCAGGCCTATTGCAGTGCTCTTCTGTTAATGCTTTTAAATAAGAATTAAAACACTAATTTGACTGCAAAGTAATTGCATATGACTGGAATGTGTGATTATAGGCAGGACCATCCTGGCATGACCACTAAGCCTACTGCCGTTTCTCTTTTTGTTGGGTTTGTAAAGGCCACTGACAGCTTCTGCCATAATAGAGCCTTGCTTCCCGATGTATGGAGAAGAGATATTGCCCAATGTTGGACAGTGGAAGAAAAGGGAATAAGAATCCCTTTGTAAATAGAAACAAACTAGAAACTATTAATTCAGAAACAGACTAGCCGGAGCTACCCTTCACTAAGCCCCAGCAGAGCAGGATGCCCACATACTCACCTGAGTTCACCATATGGCTTCCCACCAAAACTGTTAAGGAAATATCTGCAGAGCAGAAAAATGGAGCTGGTTAAAACCGAGCTAAGCAGGCAAAGTAAGATGAAGACAAATGCTCCAGAGAGAATGGTAAAATTTGTCACGGATGCTCAGGTGAGAGCAATATGTCCACACTCGACGAAGGCTGGCACAGAAGTCACCTACAGCAGTTCAACTCGTTCTTTATGTTCTGTTTAGGTATTGCATTTTATGGATTTCAACCCTTCACATTTTGTTATACCACATCAGTCATCTCTCACTAAGGTAGGGTAACCCCATTAAAAGAAAGAGCGTTTGCCATCATTCATTCAGTATTACACATGAATATTTTTTTTTTTTTTTTTTTTTTTTTTTTTTTATGAAAAGATTTGCCTTACAACCTCAACCTATGGGGTTAAGTACAGTGCAAAATGACATTTATTTGTTTTTTAAATTTTGAAGTGTTTTAAATGTAACTCTTTTTCCACATGTTCTTCGTTTCATGTAATATGTCATGTACTGATTTCCAAGAACATATTTCACATTATAAAAGGGTTTATTGTATAAGGAAAGTAAGGGTTACTTTTCAAATTTAGAAAGTGAAAGCTTGGTAGTTATTGTCACTTGTATTCATATGCATATTTATATTTAACTTCTGATTGCACAGTTGTCCATCAGTAAATTACTGACATCCACTTTAAAGTTACATTTCTTATGAACAACTTGTCCATCGGTTAATTGCTGACATCCACCACTACATTTCGTATGAATAACCTTGGGCACAATATTAATTTTTTATGAAGAGCTTGGCATGCTGGACATGTCCAGGTTTTCTTTCTTAGCAACAGATATTTCTTAAAAAAGACATTATGTATCATTATTTTGAAGAGAATGAATTTTTATAATTGTTACTTCAAAATGTTAATACATGCATCAGTTTTAATGTTTTCTTCTGTATCAAACTAGTATTATGTACGAGCATTGATATAGATATGCCTTTTATTTAAGCAGCCTATTAGTCCTTGCTGTAACCACCTAGTCTTTCAATTTACTATCTGCTGGTTAAGCAGTGGAAGACATGTAGATATATTTATATTAGCTCTTTAGTCATTTGTTAATGAAGCGAGTACCATTGATGTATATATCACTGATTATATAATATTGTACAGACTTTACAAATGATGAGTGCTTTTTTTATTTTGAATTTCACAATATAATGTATTATATAAATTGCATGTTCATTTGTTATGTACAAGGTTCATGCTTGAATATTTTATAAAAATTTAATAAAGAATAAAAGGGTTGTTAAAATATTTGTGTATTATTATAACTATAAAAACATCAGTTCCCCTTAACCCTTTGTCTGTTGCAACCCCAAATCCTGAGGTGTCTCCTGGTGTCGAAAAATTTTTGAAAAAAAAAATTATTTTTTCTTGTGAAATGATAAAGAATCTTATCCCAATGGTAATGACACCAAAAGAATGAAATTTGATTGAAAACTTACGGAATTATGCTTTTGCAAAGTTAGTGACCTTAGTGATATTTATGATTCGGTGATTTTGCCCACTTTGAGCCCCGTTTTTGGCTAATTCCATTGTTCCAGTCGATGAAACTCATAGCTATTTCTTTAGAGCTCCATTTGTTCTATCGAATGAGTACAAGAAACTGCCCATTTACCGATTTCAACTTCCCAATAACGTGGTCAGAAATTTGCAATTTGGCCAATTTCACGTAAGTTAAAAAATATGCCAATTTCAAAATAGGGTCCAGAATGAACAATGCAGACATTCCTGGCTCTAAAATAACATTTTCTTTGTTCATCAGTCACGTCTCCAGGCCCCTCTGATATTACTCTTGCTTTCTATTTTGAATTTTTATTCAAACAAAAAATAGAAGATTTACTATTATGTAGAGTACTGCAATATTGTAATAATTGTATAAATAATGTCAGCTCATTCATAACTGCATATTAGAATGGTTAGTTGGACATTTATTGGACAATGACATCATTTGTTTACTTTTGAACATTGGCAAAAATCAAACATTTCCCCTATTTTGAGCTCCATTTCAAGGTTCTTTTCATAGTAAAACCAATCAAAATCACCTCAATTTCTATAATATGTTTTCCATTCTATCAAATGAAACCAAGAAAAAGAGAATACAACCATAAATACTATACAAAAATGCACCACAAAGTCGGAGTTTTAATCCAAAAACATGGTCGGAGTTTTTTTTATCTAATGCACTGCGTGCTGCAGGATTTTTTTTATATGGTGCACACTGACCACACAGACCCATTCTCTCACATGTGGGCCTACCAGCTTTCTGCTGCTTGATTTGAAGCTGCTAGAATTTTTGAGTATACAAATATATGTCGAACACTGTGGCTCGTAAGACATATATATACGACCGAAACAGTCAAAGGGTTAAACGTCTTTAACTTTTTGAGGGTCCGTCCTGTAGTTCTATGCCTTTGAAGCCAGGGTACAATCTGTAGTTCTATGCCACGAGCTCGGCTCACTCAGATAAGTTGTGAGCGGTAAATTTGGGCCTAGATATGAGAATACATCTATGTGGTAAGTGGGCACCACAAAGAAATCTTGCAGCATGAGGTGCATAATAAGAAAAACTGAGACCATAATTTTGGATTAAAACAGTGAATTTGCAGTGTTTTTTTTTTTTTCCCCAGTTATATTTGCAATTTCTTGGTCTAATTTGATAGAATGGAAGATATATTACAGAAATAGGGATGATTTTGATTGGTCGTATTACTAAAAGTATCCTGAAACTGAGCTCAAAGTAGCGGAAATGTTAAATTTCCGATGTTCAACAGTAAACAAACGATGGCTCGCGTCTAATACGTGTCAGCTGGTGAGTCTGATATATGTTCATGAATATGCTGATATTATTTATACAATTATTACAATACAGTGGACCCCCAGTTCACGATGCCATCGGTATCCGATAAATCCGGTATTCGATACATTTTAATGCAAAAATTTTGCCTCGGTTCCCGTTAAAAAACCCGGCATACGCGATTCGTCCAAGACGTGTCCACGTGTGGCCTGAACTGCCCCGTGTGTGCCAGTGTTTATAAGCCAGCCAGTGTGCTCGCATCTAAGGATACATTCAGTACATTCCATATTATCACATGGGCCCCAAGAAAGCTTCTAGTGCCAACCCTTCGAGAAAAAGGGTGCTAATGACTATTGAAATGAAGAAAGAGATAATTGCAAAGTACGAAAGTGGTGTGCGTGTGTCGGAGCTGGCCAGGTTGTATACAAAACCCCAATCAACCATCTCTACTATAGTGTCCAGGAAAACGGCAATCAAGGAAGCTGTTGTTGCAAAAGGTGCAACTGTGATTACGAAACAGCGACTGCAAGTGTTAGAAGATGTTGAGAGACTGTTATTGGTGTGGATAAATGAAAAACAGATAGGAGATAGCATCTCTCAAGCGATCATTTGTGAAAAGGCTAGGCAGTTGCATGACGATTTGGTAAAGAAATTGCCTGCAACTAGTGGTGATGTGAGTGAATTTAAGGTCAGCAAAGGTTGGTTTGAAAGATTTAAGAATCGTAGTGGCATGCATAGTGTGGTTAGGCATGGTGAGGCTGCCAGTTCGGACCAAAAAGCAGCTGAAAAATATCTGAAGGAATTCAACGATTACAGACAGTGAAGACTTGAAACCTGAACAAGTGTTTAATTGTGACGAAACAGGCCTGTTTTGGAAGAAATTGCCAAGCAGGACCTACATCACTCAGGAGGAAAAGGCACTCCCAGGACATAAGCCTATGAAAGACAGGCTTACTCTTCTGATGTGTGCCAATGCTAGTGGTGATTGCAAAGTGAAGCCTTTATTGGTGTATCACTCAGTAACTCCCAGAGCGTTCAGGCAAAAGAATATCCTCAAGGCTAATTTGTGTGTGCTGTGGAGGGCAAACAGTAAGGCATGGGTCACTAGGGACTTTTTCTATGACTGGTTACACCATGCATTTGCCCCCAATGTGAAAAATTACCTAATTGAAAAGAAATTAGACCTTAAGTGTCTCCTGGTATTAGACAATTCCCCTGGTCATCCTACAGACTTGGCAGAGCGACTTTCTGGGGACATGAGCTTCATTAAGGTAAAGTTTTTGCCTCCTAATACCACTCCTCTCCTGCAGCCCATGGACCAGCAGGTCATTTCCAACTTCAAGGGATTGTACACAAAAGCTATGTTTGAAAGGTGCTTTGAAGTGACCACAGACACTATTGACTCTAAAAGAGTTTTGGAAGGATCACTTTAATATCCTCAATTGTGCAAACCTTATAGGTAAGGCTTGGGAGGGAGTGACTAAGAGGACCTTGAACTCTGCTTGGAAAAAACTGTGGCCAGAATGTGTAGACAAAAGGGATTTTGAAGGGTTTGAGGCTAACCCTGGGAATCCTATGCCAGTTGAGGAATCCATTGTGGCATTGGGGAAGTCCTTCGGGTTGGAGGTTAGTGGGGAGGATGTGGAAGAGTTGGTGGAGGAGGACAATGACGAACTAACCACTGATGAGCTGCTAGATCATCTTCAACAGCAAGAGGCTAGGCCTGAGGAAACTGCTTCGGAGGAGGGGATAGAGAAATTGAAGAAGTTGCTTACTTCAAAGATTAAGGAAATGTGTGCAAAGTGGCTTGAAGTGCAAACCTTTTTTGGTGAAAATCACCCTCCCACAGCTACCGCAAGCCATGTTGGTAACCTGTACAATGACAATGTTGTGAACCACTTTAGGAAAGTCATACAGGAATGAGAGGTACAGACCTCTATGGACAGATACCTCTTCAAGGGGAACTCCTTGGCGTGGTGAAGAGGCTCTTGGTCTGAGGAATTAGACCTGTTGGTCTCCTTCCTCAGACCAAACCTAATTACCCCCCAATCCCCCCTCCCTTATCCCATCCTCCCTTTTTCTTTTCCTCCTCCTCCTCCCCACCCCTCCCTATTACCCTTCCTCTTTTTTTTTTCCCACAGGCACACTAGTTCCTGGGTAGGGGAAAGGGTACTGGGGTCCATCCCATTCCATTGAGGTTCTTGGCGGTGGTGTAGTTTGCCGTGGAATCTGGATCACCTGGGGATGTCCCAATCCCTCTCCGGTCTCCCGGCGAGTGGCTTTGGGTATCTTTCGGGCAATGGGTGTATCACTGGAGGCTGCCTTTTGGATTCCGGGGGTGGTGGCCAAAGGAGGTATGCTTTGTGGCGGATATCTGGCCACCCTCTCTTTTGTCCACTGAGGTAGTTCGGCAGATGTGAGGCTGCTATCCCGGATTGCTGGTTTACTGGCATGATGGGTAGGGTATGGCACGGGTTCCATGCTGCATCTGCACTACTTGCGGTGCTGAAGTCCTCTTGGGCGCTGAGGAAGATTTCTGGCCCTCTCATTCCTCCCAGGAACTATCCCTCCCCGGTCCCCCCTTTTTTTATTCTTTTTTATTTTTATTTTCTTTTCTTTTTCTTTTTTTTTCTTAAAAACAAAAAGAAAGAAGTAACCTAACCATGGAAGCCCTAGTCCATGAACCTGCTACCCCCGGGCACCTTCTTGATACCACACCCCGTTCTGACCCCGCCTTGTCTTTGGACCACTCTTCGGACACTCCTAATGCCTCTGTACTTCTTGCCGGTGCTGTTTCCTCACCCGCTTCAGGTACTGAGGTCTCGACTGACTCCTTCAATTTATCTGACCTCCACTCTCCTTTGACTATGCTTCTGGCCTCTCCCTGTACGGTGTGGCAATTTTCGAATCGCCGGCCCGTTCCACGTCGGACCAACTCTGGTCCCACTCCTAAACGCCAACGACAATTACCTGCTGATGATACTTCTCCACCTTCTCGTTCTTCTCAGAAAAGATCGACACATCCTGCACTCCCTTTCCACGCTCAGTTTCAGAACGCACAATGGACTAAATTCTTCACTTTACGACCGACTTCCTCTATTGCCTATCTTTCTGACCATAGTATTGGCAAGGCACTCCTATGCCATGTTGGTAAAGATATTTCTTTTCATGCTCTTAAGAGCGGTACGCGCATCATCACTGTACAGAATGCTACCCAAGCTCATGATCTTTCTCTTCTTTCCCATATCGATACTGTTCCTGTCACTATTGAAAAACATCATTCCCTCAATTCTTGTAGTGGTACTGTCATTCTGCCCCATACCATAGTTCAACAAAATTTCCAGGCATGTGGCAATGACATTCTTGAACACCTGGAACTCCAAGATCTCCCAATCCTCAAGGTAGACACTTATGTTCTTCCTGCCCGCGGGCGGAGATGATACTCTAGCAATGTGGCTCGTTTAACTTTTGACAGCCGTGAACTCCCATCCTCAGTTTATGTAGCAAGACATCGGTTACAAGTTCAAAATGTGATCCCTACACCGCAACAGTGTAGAAATTGCTGGCGATTTGGCCATCCAGCGAAATATTGCAGATCTATAGCCGAATGCTAAGTCTAATACGTCTTGCAATCGACCTCCCTCTTGCCTTAATTGTCATGAGGCTCACCCTTCGCACTCTCGCCGTTGCCAAGTCTACTTAAATGAGCGGGAAATCCATTACCTCAAAGAGGCAAAAGGTCTCCCTTATGCCATGGCAGTTTCTCATCTCCGCCTCCAAGGGAGACTACCTCGTGTTTCTTATTCCCGTGTTTCAAAACGTCCCCCCACTTCTGGGGTCCCATCTTTTGCAGCCTCCTCTGTGGTTACCTCTCCCATAGTCACTCCTGTATCTAATTCTTTTGCTGTCCTGGGCTCAGACGTCCCTATTTCAACGCCTCAGTCTGTTCTCGCTTCTTCGTGTTCTCCCTCACAAGCCTCGGTATCGACGAGATCTTGTACGACACCTCCTCCCAGTCATCCCTCTACTTTTCAGAAGTCAAAAAAAGGTCCTTTAACCCCTCCTTCCCTTCTTCCACCTCCTCATTTTACCTTCCCTGTCTCTGTACCTAGTTCTTCCCCTCTCACTGGCTCTGTTACAAGTGTAGAGGTTCACCCTCCTCCTCGTACTGTACCTTCCTCCCCTGTTTCCTCTCAAGTTTCTTCCTCTTCTGCCACCTCCCAGGTTTCTGCCTCTTCTGCCACCTCCCCGGTTTCTGCCTCTTCTGTCCCCTTCCACGCTTCTTTTCCAGTTCCCTCCACCCTCTCGCTCCCCCTACCTTGGTACAGTCCATTACAGTTCCAATCTTTACTCATCCTCCCCCTACCATCTCCAATATTGTCTCCCATACGATGTCTCTGAATTCCAAAACACTTGAAGCAATCTCTGAATATATTGCAGAGATCAAACCATCAATGGACACTGATCCACTCTCTGTTCCTTCTCTCTCCTCTCCTCCATCTGCGCAACTCCTTTCTTCGCAGCGCACCATTCCTTCGCTGCTTGAACGCTTTCCACTGCCTCCGCATGTGGACTTTTCTAACCCCTCTAGTCCGTAGGAACCCTTACCTGCGGATTTCAGGTATCTTTATCGTTGCCAATCATGGCCTATTTACCGTGGAATATACGCGGCCTCAGGGGTAATCGGGATGAGTTTCAGATGTTACTCTCCCAGTTTTCCACTGTTGGTGTTTGCTTACAGGAACCAAAATTGCACTCTGCTGTTATCTATCCCATCTCAGGCTATAATTTATTGTATTCTAAAGATCCTTTTCCTGATGGGACCTTTAATGAAAGTTCCCTTCTTCTACACACTGATATTCCATACCATCAGCTATTTGTTCGTACTTCGCTGCATTACACAGCAGCCGGTATCCACTTGCATAGGTGGTATACGCTCTGTTCTTTATATCTCTCTCCTTCTCGGGCATTATCTATTCCAGATATTGCCTTTCTTGTTTTGTCATTACCGCCACCGCTTCTGCTACTTGGCGATTTTAATGCCCATCATTTCCTCTTGGGGGGGGGTCACACTGTGATTCCCATGGCATTCAGTTAGAGGCTTTTCTTGCTGCCCACCCCCTCCATATTTTAAATACAGGTACTCACACCCATTTTGATCCTCAGACTCACACTCTCTCTTGCATCGATCTCTCAGTCTGCTCTTCCTCTGCCGCATTAGACTTCACCTGGTCTGTTCTCCCGGATTTATATGACAGCGATCATTTCCCAATCATTTTTCCCCTTCATATTCACCACCTCTTCGTATCCCACGCTGGCAATTTGATCAGGCAAATTGGAACCTTTACTCACAACTGTTTTTAGTGAGGTTCCTTCTTCGTCCTCCATTGATGAGCTTTTACACCTCTTCTCGTCCTCCGTTTTAACCGCAGCTTCTCATTCTATACCCCAAACTTCGAGCAGGCATTCTCAGAAATGCATGCCTTGGTGGTCTGCTTGTGCTCGTGCAGTACGTTTGAAACGCACTGCATGGGGCAGGTACCGGTACAATAGAACCATGGAGAGACTTCTTGATTTTAAGCAGAAGCGTGCGATCGCTCGCCATGTCATCCATGACACTAAACGCACTTGCTGGCAAGATTGTCTCCACCATCACCTCTGCTTCCTCTATGAGTGCAGTCTGGAAAAAAGTACGAAAACTGAGTGGTAAATATTCTCCTCCTAACCTGGCTCCTGTTCTGCGGGTTGCCGGTGTTGATATAGCAAACCCACTAGATGTTGCCAATGAAATTGGCAGTCATCTGGTCCGTATTTCTCAGGGGCTCCATCTATGCCCCTCGTTTCTTTCCTCAAAGTCTGCCAGAGAGTTAGCACCCTTGGACTTTTCTTCTCTCAGAGAAGAACAGTATAATGTTCCTTTTACACTTCAAGAACTGGAGGCAACACACTCAGCTTGCTGATCATCGGCAGCTGAGCTCGACGACATTCATATTCGTATGCTACAACATTTACATCAGTCAGCCCTTGCAGTCCTATTACGCCTTTTCAATCTTATTTGGTCACAAGGAGTTCTTCCACAGCTGTGTAAATCTGCCATTGTTCTCCCTTTCCGCAAACCGGATACTACGGGACATGAAGCCTCCCACTATCGTCCCATTGCTCTTACCAGTGCAGTTTGCAAAGTGATGGAACGCCTGGTAAATAGACATTTAGTGTGGTATTTAGAGAGACACAACAGTCTCTCCACTCGTCAATATGGCTTTTGTAAGGGACGTTCTACCATAGACCCCTTACTACGCTTGGATACGTATGCTTGTAATGCCTTTGCGAATAACCACTCAGTTATTGCCATATTTTTTGACCTTGAGAAGGCATATGACACAACTTGGAGGTATATTTTGGCCCAAGCCCACTCCTTAGGCCTCCGAGGCAATCTACCATCCTTAAGAACTTTTTAACTAACAGACATTTCCGTGTTAGGGTTAATAATGTGCTCTCCCCAGACTTTATCCAAGCTGAAGGTGTCCCCAGGGATGTGTGCTGAGCACAACACTTTTTCTCCTTGCTGTAAATGATTTGGCCTCTAGTCTTGTATCCGACATTTGGTCATCACTCTGTGTTGATGACTTCACTATTGCCTGTGCAGGCGCTGACTGTCACCTCATTACAGTTTCTCTCCAGCATGTGGTCGACTGTGTTTCCAATTGGGCCACCACACATGGGTTTAAATTTTCTAGTACCAAAACTCACCAAATTATTTTCACTAGACGCTCTGTCATCTCCGATCGTCCTTTATACCTCTATGGCACCCGTATCCCTGAACGTGATAGTCAGGTTTTTAGGCCTCCTCTTTGACCGTAGGTTATCCTGGAAACCTCACATTACCTCTCTTAAGACAACTTGTCACAACTGGCTGAACCTTCTTAAAACCCTTGCTCATCTTTCATGGGGAGCTGATTTTCGAACTCTCCTTCACCTACATTCCACCCTCATTTTATCGAAACTTGATTATGGTGACCAGATCTATTCAGCTGCCTCTCCTGCTACTCTATCTAGCCTCAACCCTATTCATCACCAAGGATTATGTTTATGCCTTGGTGCTTTTCGCTCTTCCCCTGTTGAGAGCCTCTGCAGAAGCGAACATTCCATCCTTATCCGATCGCCGTGATGCCCATTGCCTTCACTACTATGTACGCTGCTGTATAGCCCTTGTGGCTTAGCACTTCTTTTTGATTATAATAATAATACTATGTATGCTCTCATGATCTCCGCAATCCTTCCATTTATAGAATGGTCACCGATATTAGACATTCTTTATTTGTTCGCCATCCCTGTTTGCTCCGTCCCTTCTCTCTTCACCTACATTCGCTCTTGTCTTCTCTTCAGTTACCACCTTTCTATGTTCATGTAGCATCTCACTTTTCCCTGGGAAGTTCCAGCTGTTCGAGTCTGTTCTTTCTCACTCCCTTGCTTGAAAGCCCAATTGTCTATGGTAGCTTCCCGCTCTCTTTTTCTTGACTACTTCCACTCTCATTTAAACATGGCTGACCGGCATCCAAACACCAGCTACTGCCAGATGTACAACTAGCGAAGTGAAATTCCATCTTTACTGACGTTCATCTGTTGACAGTCGCATCATATCTGTACCGCCATCATTTCACCTGTACCAGTGCTAACGAGAGGGAAACACAGGAGACATCGTCAAATCAACAGTACAAAACTCCGAGGTTATAGGACGGTTATCCTTCGGTACCAGTCGTGGGAAAGAAGTGAACAGTTAAACAGTCAAGGTTAATGTTTTAGTAGCTGACCTATATTCAGCTGACCAGTGTACAGTGAGAGAATCATAGAAAATGCCAAATATATCTATAAACTCAAGGAAAGTCAAATTGTAGGTGGCGTTTACTTCCCTCAGTGTTTTAAAAATGGCCGAGTCAGCAGGCCAGGTCAGGCAGTCAACAACACGACACAACCCCCGATAAATGGAATTGAGGGGGATCTGGAAGGATAAAACCATTGATTAAACCTTTTTGGTCTACCAGAATGGAAAGGAGTTAGAAGTTAATAGGTGAAGCCAGACTGTGAAGTGAGGTGGGAAGGGGAGTGTGTAATAAGGGGTTAATTGAAAGGGGTTTGTGAAGTTAAGGGAAAAGTGAGCAGTGAAGAGGGTTTTGAAGGAAATTTACTAGTAATTCAGTGGTCATTGCTAAAGCAGTTACTAGGTGTACTAGGTGACTGGAAAAGAGAAATAAATATTATTGTATATGAATAAAAGAGAGAAGAGTGAAAATGGCAGGCATTTTTTTTTATTTTATTTAAAAACGCAATACACAATTATACATGTAGACAATGTAAACAATGAAATGTACCCCTCAAGGAAGGTTCCTTGATGCTGGTGAGGGGCTCTTGATCTAGGGAACTGGATCTGTGCTCCAGTTCCCTGAGTTAAACCTGAATACCTTCCATCCCTCCCCCAAGCACTGTATAATCCTATGGGTTTAGTGCTTCCCCCTTGATTATAATAATAATAATGAAATGTAACCATTATATATAACAAAAAGCTCCACATTCCCTACCTTAGCACTAAACTTATACATAAGAAAATACACTTATTATTTTATTATCACACTGGCCAATTCCCACCAAGGCAGGGTGGCCCGAAAAAGAAAAACTTTCACCATCATTCACTCCATCACTGTCTTGCCAGAAGGGTGCTTTACACTACAGTTTTTAAACTGCAACGTTAACACCCCTGCTTCAGAGTGCAGGCACTGTACTTCCCATCTCCAGGACTCAAGTTTGGCCTGCCAGTTTCCCTGAACCCCTTCATAAATGTTACTTTGCTCACACTCCAACAGCACGTCAAGTATTAAAAACCATTTGTCTCCATTCACTCCTATCAAACACGCTCGCGCATGCCTGCTGGAAGTCCAAGCCCCTCGCACACAAAACCTCCTTTACTCCCTCCCTCCAACCTTTCCTAGGCCAACCCCTACCCCACCTTCCTTCCACTACAGACTGATACACTCTTCAAGTCATTCTGTTTCGCTCCATTCTCTCTACATGTCCGAACCACCTCAACAACCCTTCTTCAGCCCTCTGGACAACAGTTTTGGTAATCCTGCACCTCCTCCTAACTTCCAAACTACGAATTCTCTGCATTATATTCACACCACACATTGCCCTCAGACATGACATCTCCACTGCCTCCAGCCTTCTCCTCGCTGCTTATATGGGTGCTTCACACCCATATAAGAGCGTTGGTAAAACTATACTCTCATACATTCCCCTCTTTGCCTCCAAGGACAAAGTTCTTTGTCTCCACAGACTCCTAAGTGCACCACTCGCCCTTTTCCCCTCATCAATTCTATGATTCGCCTCATCTTTCATAGACCCATCCGCTGACACGTCCACTCCCAAATATCTGAATACATTCACCTCCTCCATACTCTCTCCCTCCAATCTGATATCCAATCTTTCATCACCTAATCTTTTTGTTATCCTCATAACCTTACTCTTTCCTGTATTCACTTTTAATTTTCTTCTTTTGCATACCCTACCAAATTCATCCACCAATCTCTGCAACTTCACTTCAGAATCTCCCAAGAGCACAGTGTCATCAGCAAAGAGCAACTGTGACAACTCCCACTTTGTGTGTGATTCTTCATCTTTTAACTCCACGCCTCTTGCCAAGACCCTCGCATTTACTTCTCTTACAACCCCATCTATAAATATATTAAACAACCATGGTGACATCACACATCCTTGTCTAAGGCTGTGTGATGTCACCGTGGTTGTTTAATATATTTATAGATGGGGTTGTAAGAGAAATAAATGCGAGGGTCTTGGCAAGAGGCGTGGAGTTAAAAGAAAAAGAATCACACACAAAGTGGGAGTTGTCACAGTTGTTCTAAAAAGTTTGATACCACCCCCAAAAAAAACCAACCATCACACATAACATACACTTAACTAAACTAAAGACAGCCCACATCTTCAAATACAGGTGGGTTTATTACATCCAAAATTGCAGCCATAAACACAATATGCAATATAACCCAAAGAATGTTACACGTATTTACATTTTACATAAAACTGTATGTACGAAGACATTCTCAATTATCCAAAAATTCTTTACACAATTATTATTATTGTATATTAAACTTCATATACAAATACATGATACCTCAAAAAATTACGAAACAAATAAAGGTTAGAAAATAACAATCTCCACACCTCACCACAGAAATCGTACACCAAATCCAGTCATTCCTGGAGTGGAACCACAGTCGATGGCCTCCACTCCAAACCAACAGATAAAGATACTAATGCCGGAAAAAAAATCCCCCTCCCCCAGTACCAACAATACCACCAGTCCGATGACATTCTTCTTTGCAAATATACAGGGTCTAAAGCCAGCAACAAACAACAAAATACCTTTCATCCATGGACTGCTTGCAGAGGCAAAGGCAATGTTCGCAGCTTTCACTGAGACCCACATGAGGGATCACTTGGACAACGAAATATGGATCCCAGGTTACAACCTATACCGATGTGACAGAGTGAACAGGCAAAAGGGGGGGGGAGGGTTGGCCTGTACATTGCAGAGTCACTTGTTTGCACAGAACTGCTTAATGCCTCAAATGATGCAGTGGAAGTTTGTGCAGTAAAGGTCGAACCAAAACCTATCCATGTGGTAGTCTACAAGCCTCCGGATGCAACATCCCAGCAATTCCAGGAACAGCTGTTAAAAATTGACCACTGACTGGAAAATCTTCCAGATCCTGCACCCAACATCTTGCTCCTGGGGGATTTCAACTTAAGGCACCTAAAATGGAAGAATATAACAAATAATATTGTTGCAGTAATAACACCAGGAGGCAGCTCTGATGAAAACTCACACTCACACGAGCTTTTAAATCTCTGCACAAAATTCAATTTAAACCAGCAAATAATAGAGCCTACTAGACTGGAGAATGATGATGATCTGATAAGAAATGTCACCATATCAAAAACAGTATACTCAGGTCACAACATAATTGAGGTTCAGACATGTATGCGTGGAGCCCCAGACCGACATAATGAGACTAGTCACGAGGGAGCATTCACCAAATTCAACTTCAGTAACAAAAACATAGTGGGACCAAGTAAACCAAGTCCTAACCGATATAAGCTGGGAAGATATACTAAGCAACACAGACCCCAACTTATGCCTAGAACAGATTAACTTGGTGGCACTTGATGTATGCACAAGGCTTATTCCTCTAAGAAAAAGGAGGAGTAGATGTAAAATAGAAAGAGACAGGCGCTCCCTTTACAGGCGACGGAAAAGAATAACAGAGCGGCTAAAAGAGGTCAATATATCTGAAATGCGTAGGGAGACAATGGTCAGAGAAATAGCAAGCATCGAACTTACGCTAAAGGAATCTTATAGGAGTCAGGAATCGCGGGAAGAACTAAAAGCCATAAATGAAATCGAAAGAAACCCAAAGTATTTCTTCTCCTATGCAAAATCAAAGTCGAGAACAACGTCCAGTATTGGGCCCCTACTTAAACAAGATGGGTCCTACACAGATGACAGCAAGGAAATGAGTGAGCTACTCAAGTCCCAATATGACTCAGTTTTTAGCAAGCCGCTAACCAGACTGAGAGTCGAAGATCAAAATGAATTTTTTATGAGAGAGCCACAAAATTTGATTAACACAAGCCTATCCGATGTTATCCTGACGCCAAATGACTTCGAACAGGCGATAAATGACGTGCCCATGCACTCTGCCCCAGGGCCAGACTCATGGAACTCCGTGTTCATCAAGAACTGCAAGAAGCCCCTATCACGAGCCTTTCCATCCTATGGAGAGGGAGCATGGACACGGGGGTCGTCCCACAGTTACTATAAACAACAGACATAGCCCCACTCCACAAAGGGGGCAGTAAAGCAACAGCAAAGAACTACAGACCAATAGCACTAACATCCCATATCATAAAAATCTTTGAAAGGGTCCTAAGAAGCAAGATCACCACCCATCTAGAAACCCATCAGTTACACAACCCAGGGCAACATGGGTTTAGAACAGGTCGCTCCTGTCTGTCTCTCTGCTGTATAACCCTTGTGGCTTAGCGCTTCTTTTTGATTATAATAATAAATCCTGTCTGTCTCAACTATTGGATCACTACGACAAGGTCCTAAATGCACTAGAAGACAAAAAGAATGCAGATGTAATATATACAGACTTTGCAAAAGCCTTCGACAAGTGTGACCATGGCGTAATAGCGCACAAAATGCGTGCTAAAGGAATAACAGGAAAAGTCGGTCGATGGATCTATAATTTCCTCACTAACAGAACACAGAGAGTAGTCGTCAACAGAGTAAAGTCCGAGGCAGCTACGGTGAAAAGCTCTGTTCCACAAGGCACAGTACTTGCTCCCATCTTGTTCCTCATCCACATATCCGACATAGACAAGGATGTCAGCCACAGCACCGTGTCTTCCTTTGCAGATGACACCCGAATCTGCATGACAGTGTCTTCCATTGCAGACACTGCAAGGCTCCAGGCGGACATCAACCGAATCTTTCAGTGGGCTGCAGAAAACAATATGAAGTTCAACGATGAGAAATTTCAATTACTCAGATATGGTAAACACGAGGAAAAATTAAAATTTCTTCTTTCAAGAAACAAAAAAAATTCTGGCCACAAAATGACAAACCCAAAACTCAAAGACCTGGGAGTATCATGTAGGGGATCCACCTTCAAGGACCATAACTTTGTTCAATCGCTTTCTGCTAAAAAAAATAAAAGGGGTTTGGATAAGGGAGAACCTTAAAAAACTGGGAGGCCAAGCCTATGATGAAAACTCTTCATTATTTTTTCTATCTAGGCGGGAAAATTTTGCTGCACACTAACGGGCACCTTTCAAGTCAGTGAAATTGTGACCTAGAAAATTTAAAAGAAACCTTCACGGCCGCTTTAATTGGAGAAAAACACCTAAATTTTTAAACTGGGGAGGGGGTTTGGGAAGGTTTCCTGAACCTGAAATTCCCTGGAATGCAGGGGGGAGAGATACTTGTTTATTTTCCCACCTGGAAAACCCTTTAAGAGGGATGGGTTTACCTGGATTTTAAACCTGGGAGGCCCCCGGGGGTACCCCCCCCGGGGCCCCGGCTGTGCCCAGGCCTCCTGGTGGATAAAGACCTGACCCAACCAGGCTGTTGCTGCGGCTGCACCCCAAAAAACGAAAGAGCCACACCCGGGCTGATCGGGAACTGATTTTTAGGTGCTTGTCCATCCCAGTTTGAAAAAACTGCCAGGGTCTGTTGGTAACCCCCCCAAATGTGTGCTGGGAGGCATTTTTGAACGTCTCGGGCCCCTGAAAATTTTTGTAGGGTTCTTTTAAACATGCATTTGACACCCCTCTTTTCTTTGGGGGGGATGCTCCCATCGTCTGTCAAGTTTTTTCCCTTTCGTAGTGAGTGATTTTTCGGTGCAAGTTCGGTACTGGGCCCTCTGGGGTTTTTCCCCAGGGTATTAATCACGTATCTCTCCCCCCCTGGTTCCAGGGAAAAAAGGGGTTTGGGAAACCTCAAGCGCCCCAAAAATTTGAGGTTTTTTTAACCCCTTTATGCGCGCCGTGGAAATTCTCTGAAACTTTTTTCCTAGGTGGCAATTTCCCCTGCCTTAAAAAGGTGCTGTTAGGTGAAAGAAAATTTTCCACCCTAGTTTAGAACAAGTAAACCTGAAGAGGGGCATCAGGGGTTTTGGGCCCCCCCCAAATTTTTTAAAGGGTTTTTCACAAATTAACCTTTCCTGTAAATTTTTCTAGAAAATGCGATTAAATACAATTTTTAAGGGTCCTTAAAGGTGAAAATCCCCGACATGATCCCCCCACGAACACGAGAACTACGAAAGAAAAAGACTTGGCGGGACGATGCAACACCCCCCCCAATAAAAAGCGGGGGTGTCACTAGACTTCAAGGACCATACAATAAGTGTAAAGGGGCCCCGGGAGACTGTTCAACGGGCCATCCCAGCATACATAAGGGGATTCCCCAAAAAACCCCCTTGGCAGTTTAAAGCTGGCACTGGACAAGCACCTGAATTGGGTTCCGCCACCCGGGGCTGTGGCCATTTTTTGGGTTTTTGCGTGCAACCCAAAAAGGCAACAGCCGGGTTTGATCGGGCCTCTGACCCACCAGGAGGCCTTGTCACAGACCGGCCCCGGGGGGGCGTGCCCCCCGGAACTCTCCCCAGGAAAATTTTCCGGGCCGGGTAAAAAAATTCCCCCCAACTGTTTTCCGCACTTAGTTCTAAAATTGTTCCCGTTTAAAACCCGGATTCTGCTTTTTACCTTAAAACATGCCTCATACCCCGGGGGCACATAAATATAATCGGCTACACATAGGGACACTGCACATTGTACACAAAAAGTAAAACCCCACCCACTAAAAAAACCCCAAACCCCCTAAGAAACCGACAAACCTCCCCCCCCCCCCCATTCGAAAAACCCTCCAAAAACCACGCACGTCCCTTTTACCTAAATCTTCACAGAAAATACACAAACATGAAACGTTTGATTCGTTCCCCCACAGCTGAACAACTCTGGTCCTCCTTTAAAACCGATTGACAACACCCCCTTTGGGGACGGAGAATCCTGTGCAAAAAAATTTAAAAAAAACCCCTTCGCTACCCCAGGGAAAGGGGATGTAACTGATTTAATCCCCTTTTCCCTAAAATCACACCACGGTGTACATGGGGAAAAATTTCCCGGGAAATCTAAACCCCAACTTTCCCCAACCCAAAAACCCCCCCCCCCCCCCAAAATACTCAATTTTTTAACCCCCCCTCCCGCACGTTCCCCGCAGCACCCTAACACATGTAGCATCGTACCACCGATTAAATCTTTCCTCCCCCCCCTGCGAAGGTCCGATACATTTCTGTTTGAACCACCATGCCTGCCAAACCCCCTCGGAGAAAAAGAGCCCTTTACATAACAAGCAAAGGGCTCGGTCTCTTTTAAGGGGGCAAGACCTAAACCCCCCTTTACGCATTGGGTCTCTCCCCCCGCTCTTGTGAGCCAGTCGCACCCCCGACCCCCAAAAAAAATTTAAAACTCCATTTTAAAAGTTTTTTTTGAAATCCCCCCGTAAAATTTGTGGATAAGTGCAGCAACGTGCCAAAAATTTACTATTTAAAAAAAAAAAAACATTAAAAAACTATCGCCCTTGGGGGCAGAGTTAAATGTCGTTTACCTGAGGGCTATTTATACACCTCAAAAACACTATTTAACCCCCCCTCCCCGAATTACAAACCCTCGTCTTATCAAACCTTTTCTCGTATTTCGTATACCACATATGTTAACCATAGTCCCAACCACCGTCCACGTCTCTATACTTTTCCCTCTCGCCCAATCCCCCAACTTTATAATCTTTTTATTTTTTTTTGTTTAAACCCCCAAACCCGTTGCCCTACCAAATTTCATTTTTACAAATTTTCCCCAAAAAAACTCCCAAATTTCTCCCCGTACGTAAAAAGGACATTGTAAACACCTACATAATCTAAATATGGGCTCGATCACAACCCCAAAACCCCACGACGAAAACTAATCCCCCCCCAAAAAACTGTCCAATAAAAAGGGTTTCCCGCATGCAAGCAAAAGCATTTGAGCATAGGCATCCCTGTCGAATGTCCTTATTCAATTTTACAAAGTCTCCTAACTTCCCAATTTAAATTTTTACTTTAAAAAACCCCGAAACCCTTTAACCAAAAAACGAGCCCACGTGATGATTCATTACCAAAACCCTGCCAAACTCATAAAATTTCCACAGCAATTCCCCTTTTTACACCCCTTTAAAACAGCTTGGCCCGTTAAAGCCAAAAACCCCCCCCGCCCCTCGGGTTTCCCCACCCCCCTCGACAAAAAATCCCTTTAAAATTCCCCAAAACCCTCATACATCGGGCCTACCCTTTGGGACGCCAAATGAAACCTTTTTGTTTTTCCCTTTTCAAACACTTTCTTAAACCCCCATTCATTAAAATTTTTGAAAATTTAAATTTTTTTAAACCCCTACATATTTGTGATTAAATTTGGGCGGTTTAAACCTTAAGTGGTTTCGGGTTTTTGTACATTTTTTTAAAATAACCCCCAAAACCCCAAAGTACTCTGAGACAAACCAAAAAATCCCCCCCCTTTCATGATTGATTTAAAAGTTTCCAGAAAAAATCCCTTTTTGACCCCCCCAGTTTTTGAATATAAAATTCAAAAAACGGAATGCCAAACAAAAAACCGACGCCTTGCCCTTGACATTTCCCCGCAAAGCCTCCCACAAACCTTTAGCTTAAGTTATGGGGCCCCCCCAGAAATTAGTTAGTTAGTTTAATATGTTTTTTTGAACCCCATACCCATCCTGTGGGCGGTAGGCAAAAGATTTCAGAGGGAAATTTAAAGGGGCCCGGGACTGGGCCCCCAAAGTTTTGATAGCTGAGCCCAAATTACCCGAGGTAATGAAAAATTTACAATTTACCCAAAGGGGAAAAGAACTCACAAAATTTTTTAAAAGGTTTTTGAACTCCAGGGGGGTCTGTCACAATAAGACAAGTTACAAAAGGGATTTTTCAGATTCCCGAGGGGGACACAATGGGGGCCAGGGACCGGGCTCCCAAAGTTTTGATGGCTTTAACTAGGTACAAAGGGAATGAACTCACAAGTTCAAAAAGGGAAATGAAAATCCAACAAAAAAATTTACAAAGGTAATGAAATGTAAGAATGGTTTTTTACGTTTTAAAAGGCTGCAATCTTTAACAAATTTTAGAGTAATGAGCAATTCACACTTCCACACCCGGTCACAACTGTAGTGAGTTATTGGTGCAAATGTTGATTGCTGAGTCTCTCTCTCTCCACACACACACACACACACATACAAATTCATACAACACACACACATAAACACACACACACACACAAACTCATACACACACACGCAACAACTCATACAACACACACACTCATACACACACACACACTCATACACACACACACACTCATACACACACACACACACTCATACTCACACACACACACACACACACACACACACACACACACACACACACACACACACACACACACACACACACACACACACACACACACTCATACACATTACACACAAACCACACACACACACACACACACACACACCCACACACACACACACACACACCCACACACACACACACACACACACACACAACACACACACACACACACACACACACACACACCACACATGCACATATGTGGTAATGCTTTATTTACAGCTAGCAAAGTCAGGTATTTCTCCAGAATGGTCTGTAATATACCACTGTGGATAAAAATACTTAGCCATTTCTTGAACACTTCTGAATGAGTTGTTTCTAAATTCATTAATTTATCGCACTCCAGTACATAATGACGCAGGGTGTGACAATATCCATCTGGCAAAAGTTTACATTTCGTTTGGTCTACATCTGGTGGTGGTGATTTAACCTGCCAAAGATACTTGTAACCCAGCCGGAGCCGGGCGGTAGTGACATCCAAGAGTCTGCTTATTTTGTTGGATGCACCATAGACATGTGGCTCCTCCTGCATGATAGAATGATGTAGATGGACTCACGTCAAGGTCCTAAATGCACTAGAGAAGACAAAAAGAAATGCAGATGTATATATAGAGACTTTGCAAAAGCCTTCGACAAGTGCTTGACCATGGCGTAATAGCGCACAAAATGCGCGCTAAGGGAATAAACAGGAAAGTCGGTCGATGGATCTATAATTTCCTCACTACAGAATCAGAGTAGATCGTCCAACAGAGTAAAGTCCGAGGCGTACGGGTGAAAAGCTATGTTCCACAAGGCACCAGTACTAGCTCACCATCTTGTTCCTCATCCTCATAGCCGAATAGACAAGGATGTCAGCCACGCACCGTGTCTTCCTTTGCAGAGGACACCCGAATCGCAAACATGACAGTGTCTTCCATTGCAGACACTGCAAGGGCTCAGGCGGACATCAACCAAATCTTTTCAGTGGGCTGCAAGAAAACAATATGAAGTTCAACGATGAGAAAGAAGAAATTTCAATTACTCAGATTTGTGTAATCATGGAGGAAATTACAATCTTCATCGTGTAACAATACAAATTCTGGCCACAAATAGAGCGAAACACAACGTCAAAGACCTGGGGTGATTAGTCGGGAGGATCTCACCTTCAAGGACCATAACATTGTATCAATCGCATTGCTAGAAAAATGAAGGTTGGATAAGGAGAACCTTCAAAATCTAGGGAGGCAAGCCCATGATGACATCTTCAGGTCACTTGTTCTATCTAGGCTGGAATATTGCTGCACTCTAACAGCACCTTTACAAGGCAGGTGAAATTGCCGACCTAGAAATTGTAAAGTGAACTTTACACGGCTGCGGCATAACGGAGATAAAAAAACTCAATACTGGGAGCGCTTGAGGTTTTCTAAAACCTGTATTCCCCCGGGGAACGACGGTGGGAGAGATACTTGGATTATATAACATGGAAAATCCTAGAGGGAACTAGTACCGAACTTGCACACGAAAATCACTCACTACGAAAGCATAAGACTTGGCAGACGAATGCCTCAATCCCCCAATGAAAAGCGGGGTGTCACTAGCACGTTAAGAGAACCCATACTTTAAGTGTCAGGGGCCCGAGGAATGTTCAACTGCCTCCCAGCACACATAGGGGTGATTACAACAGACCCCTGGCAGTCTTCAGTGGCAATGACTAAGCACCTAAAGTCAAGTTCCTGATCAGCGGGCTGTGGCTCGTACGTTGTTTGCTCGTATGCAGCCAGCAGCAAACAGCCTGGTGATCAGGTGCTGAAAAAAATAAAATCCACCAGGATGGCCTGTCACAGACCGGGCCGCCAGCGGGGGCATTGACCCACCGAAAATCTCTCCAGGTAATCCAGGCAGTTTTCATCATCATCATGTCTGGTGTCAATCTCCCTGAGCCTTAAGTCCATAAAATTCAGCTGAAGTTCTTTTCGTATTATTGTTCTCCAAACTACTTACCTGACAAGCCAAGATTGTAATCTACTCCCTCTTTGAAAAGCATACAGCTTAGCCATTTTATCAGTTCTATCATGCATCTGAAGACCTTTGTGAGATGGAATCCACCAGCCTGGCACTAGACTCCACTGTCCACAATCCTACCCATACCTGTGTTGGCTTCTGACACTAAGCATGCCACAATTTATGCTTCTAAGGAGTTGAGCAGCATTTATGGATGACAGAGAATCATTTACAATTAAACTGTCAATCTTTGATACATAGATGCATTTCAGTGCAAAGAGTATGGCAAACAGTTCTGTCTGAAGGGTAGAGGCCCAATTATTGATGCGTGCTCCAATTTCTTTAAGAGAGCCATCACTCTGTACGACAACAGCAGCACTACCAGCTGCACCAGTGGATTGGTGAACAGAACCATCAACGTAAATAATTTGCGAGAGTGTGTGCTGTGTGACTAAGTTATCAATACAGCTTAAGGCCTCATGTTTGGCTTCAAGGCGAAGTTGAGAAAGCGATCATTATCATTCAACTCACACCGTACATTCCGCCCCAATTCCCGTATTGCATCCACGCTTACATCATTATTTAGCATTTTGAGATTAAACCATTTATCAACATAATAACTTATTCCTTCAGTTGTTGTTACAACCTGACCCTCACTATACCCTTCAATGCCATCCTGCGCCACTAAACTCACGATTTCGGTCGCCTTCCTCCTTTGTGTCTGACTACGTAAGACACAAGCAGACCCCCCCCCCCCCCCCCCCCCCCCCCCCCCCCCCCCCCCCCCCCCCCCCCACAGCTTATCACCCCCACAGCCTCCTGACTCACTCAAAATAAAGCCCATCAAAAACCGTATTTTTCAGCAACCTGGATATGTTCCTTTGATTGTCAATCTCAGTCCACCGGGTAAATTCCAGATACCTCTCCTTGCGCCATTAACAGTGCTGTAAAGAACCTCCAGGTACCTCAAAAATCCATACCCAATCAAGAGGCATCCTTACCCGATGTCATAAAATCCTAATTCGAGGGCTTCATAACCTGTCCCATTGTCGCACTAAATCACTGCCTTCCAAGGAGTCTACTCATAGACGTCCATAAGTGCGTGAGAGTGTCTTATCTTCCGCACTTTGAAGTAAACGAGTATGTTAACTTCCTATATCTCTTTAAAAACGAGTTGCGAGCACTCTCCAGTCAAGCTCTACGAGAAAACCGCGATGGTCAGAGAAAATACAAGTCTAACACACGCACTTTGGTGTACAACTACCCGCCGAGACACATCACCCTGTCTAAGCGACAGCATAGTCCTTAGCAGAAAAGTGTGCTCAATCCTCTAAGTCACTGCTTCCACTTACATCCACCAACCCCCCCCCCACCCCCCCCCCCCCCCCCCCCCCCCCCCCCCCCCCCCCCCCCCCATCCCAGGAACAAACAAATCAACCAAATGATAGTGAATAATAACCCGTCCCCCGGTTTTCTCGTCTTTACGGGACATCCACACAGTTCCAGTCGCCACCAGCACAATGTTATATTACCTGGAGTTGTTTACCTGGGACGAGAGTTTCGGGGGTTCAACGCCCGCGGGCCCGTCTGTGACCAGGCCTCCTGTGGATCAGCGCCTGATCAACAGGCTGTTGCGCTGGAGGCACGCAAACCAACGGTACGTGCCACAGCCCGGCTGATCAGGAACTGACTTTAGGGTGCTTGTCCAGTGCCAGCTTGAAGTCTGCCAGGGTCTGTTGGTAACCCCCTTATGTGTGCTGGGAGGCAGTTGAACAAGTCACGGGCCAATGACACTTATTTGTAGGTCTCTAAACGTGCTAGTGACACCCTGCTTTTACATTGGGGGGTGGTGCATCGTCTGAGTCTTTTGCCTTTCGTGTGAGATGATGTTTCGTGTGCATAGTTCCGGTACTAGTCCCTCTAGGATTTTTCAGGGTGTATATAATATGTATACTATCCCTCTGTGTTCCATGGGTATACAGGTTTAGAAAACTCTAAACTTTATTGTGGACTGTATATATTATATTATTTTAGCTGAATGAAGGGGGGGGGGTAGTTAAAATGGATACATCCATCAAGGAAAACATTTGTACATAATCCCCACCACTTACCAGCTGTTCTCTGGTGCGTTCACTTGATGTAGCTGGATCACTCATAACCTATCCAATTACAACATAACATAATCGGCCAAGCATGAGTCTGTTATAACTAGAAGGGTTTACTTAACTGTGGGTGATTGTTACTCCTTATTTTCTCCTTTCCACCACTCATTTCGATGTCCTGCTACACGTCACGGTTCTCATTCCGGCAGGACGAGGTACCGGTCGGCCTACTTGTCCCGGTTCAGAAGTCGCGATTCATAAATCTTCATTATCCCCAGGTACGAGAGTCACACGTTCACTCGAGAGCAGGGCATTCGATTTCAATCCCATGCATTCTCTTAACTCATATTATTATCACTGATTACATTACCCATTCACAAGACGATTTAACGTTATCATAACTATTATTAACGTTAGAGTCACTCATTAAGTTCTCGAGACCGGATGAGTTTGATGATTTAAAACCAAGGGTAATTTTCCCCGAGGACTCAGCCATGGTGACGCGCCGTCACCATCGGTCCTACCCTTATTCATCATTTTAAAAACTCTATTACCGTGGTCCCGTAAATCACGTTCCATCACTCTCCACCAGGAACAGTTACGACACTTACTTTTAGGAAATGCGATGGCCTATATTAAATCCGTAGGCCGCAGTGAATGTCAATTTCGTGGTTCCTTGATTACCCAGCTTCTCACCACATTCAAAACAATCCGCCTCTGTCATGGCCCGTGTCGCCCCAAACCCCCCGCACAATCTGCGCTATGCGCAAAGGGAACTCTTGGTATATTACTCTATTTCAAAATACAGTTTTGACCCATATATGACAGCAATAAACACCTTATTAGGGCACTTTAGTTTCGGAAATATTAATTGATTTTTCCACACTGCGGCCCGGGGGAGGTCATTGCTAGACGACTTACATAATGTGGTGTACAATTTTTTCCCATCTTCAATGGCCACCTGCGCTAGCTTGGGAACTCACAACATTGACATGATATTTACATAATCAACCATTATTTCTTTCCACCTGTTAACTCCTCAGGTTGGGGCTACCATCCAAAAGCACAATTAAGCCTCCATGCTTATGTGTATTAAACAATTTCCCTATTTATTGTAAGGTACGACACTAAGTCTTTGCTTCGGGGCTAAATTTGGTGGATGAATACTGGAATTATGAGATCTTTACAATAACAAGTCTCTTCGTATCCAAGTCAGCCCAAGACATTACTGCATATAGGCACCAACTCATGGCCATCCATATTTTTTGAACCTCATAAATGGACTAATTAGTGTCTCCATTTCTCTCAGGGGCATATGCCTATGCTCCCTGGATATTAATTTATTGGGCATACTGAATTATGAGACTTTAACAATAACAAGTCTTCTCTATGTATCCCAAGTCAGCCCACAGCACCATTACTGATTATTTAATAACACCTTCAATATTTCCTCATGTGTTCCTCTTTCTGTTGACGTCACACCGGAATTTGTCCACAATAAGATTATTTACCCTATTACTTGCTCAGTGGACCACATGTTGCACTTAAGGGTGTGCATTTATCGTCGCCTGATGTAAGAACAATTTATTATGTAACTGTTTAATTTAATTATATCATTATTAGAAGTCAACTTTTTGGTGTCTTGCTCTGTTCGCAGAGCTGGGCACTGTAACTGTCACTTACGCCATCCTATATTAGATGGTAATTCTGGGACGGTCGAGCATCCACGGAAGTCGCACCCAGTATAGGTCCAGATTCACCATTTAGAATCCTTCAGGTATTTTCCTGAGTAAAGGAATCATTTGGACTTTCCCTCATTTATAATAATCCCTATGCTGTCCAGCTCCCACAATTAGGACTGGTTAACATTTCATTCTCGTCTAGAAGAATACTCTGTACTGGGATGACCTTTCATGAGTAAGACCCGTGACAGATATTCACTAATTCCTTAGTCATTATTTACTAGGCGGTAGTCTGCCATATATTACATGGCCCGTACCAGTGTTTGAGGAGAGTGACGCCGATGGTTTTGGATTTAAGCCTCTTTATACTGAATTATTACATCCAACACCGGATAGGCTACCTCAGCTAGCGCCATCATTATTTGCCCATTAGCTGCAACTTACATCGTCACTGTAGTGTCAGGGTTATTAATTATCATAATGGTCCACCAATTATTATTAGAATCAAACATACAACCCTGAACATAAACTGTATGGGCTCTTCCCTTGATGCATTGATAGCAAATGTTCAATTTGGTATGACAATCCTTTAAGTTATGATTGTCTAGCATCTGCTGATAAATCTGTCAAGTTACTTTCTACTCTCCACTTTAAGTTCCCACGAATTATAGGCATTACAATTTTTAGTGAAATGAGTACCCTGGCAGAAGAGGCAGTCTCTCTTTGTCCCTTGCCTGAACTCTTATTAACTGGGTTACCAATTAACTGACGGTACTCTATTCCTCTTACCTGGATGTGAGGAAAAGCCACTTATTACTGATTCCGGACTTGATGTGTTGCCTATTTAACTCTTAACTATTGATTATTACCACGGGGATTATTTTCCACAATTTTGAGACTTGACAGATACTGCAGAGTCATTATGTGTTATATCTTACGAAAAACTGTTTGGCTGACTGGTCTGACAAGTCCGTCTGAACAATTAATTCCTGCCGGACCTAGTATGATTGCCTCCAGGATCCGTACTATGGTGGTTTTGGCCAACACCCACATTTGCATTAATAGGTGATCAACTGCCTGGGCTTACACCTTAATTTATTCAATGCCTTACTTTTACATGAACAGTTTTTCTTCCAATTCGTATGTTGATATTTAAAAACATTCATTTTCCAGTCCATCTGCACAATTTCTCAGCAGATCTCTTTCACAGTCTTCTTTAAACCAACAATTTGTACAATCAAATCTTACTCTCTAAAAATCTAATATAACTTTAAATTCATTAAGGTTCACGGTTACTTTGATGCACTAAATCACATGCCTTAGTCACATGGCCTTTTAAATAGCCTGTAATGATGCTTTCATTATCTAAAATTCATAGGACTAGTCAGCCACATTTTAACTCCATTATGATCAGTCATGGTTTTATGAGAATTATTAAAACACTGAATTATACAAACTTAAGTAGGCCGCCTTATAAAGCGTTATTCTTGCACTTTTACTCTTGTATAAATCCTAGCCACACATGTGTAGCAATTATTGGGATAATTATCAATCCATAACACGATCGATTAAACTTGTGCCACCCTACACCCACTTCTTCATTCAGTCACTTATTATTAAGTAATTAATTCAATTAATTTTTTACACTGATTGCCTCCGGTTCAGGAAGGACAACGGGCAGATATGGAAATTTTTAGGTGCTTACCTGTATGTACATCAACATTATCTTACATACCAGTAATTCATTGGGAGTCAACATTATTGGTTTACCGTTAGTCACCCGTGTAGGACATGTGAGAAAACTTAACCAACTATGGTCATACAGGTGGCCATTCGACCTTCAATCTTATCCATATCTATCCGGACCAGTATGGATTGGATAGCACCCACAAAGTACGGTGCTACGAATTATTTGGGGGACTGTATAATATTATATAGTTTAGCTGAATGAAGGGGGGGGGGGTTGGTAGGAATACACATGGTAAATCCCATCAGGAAAAACATTTGTTACATAATCCAACCACTTACAGCTGTTCTCTGGTGGTCACTTGAGTAGATGGATCATCATAAAACCTATCCAATTACACATAACCATTACTGGCCTGCATGAGCTGTTATAACTAGAAGGGTTACTTATCTGTCGGGTGATTGATACTCCTTATTTCCTCCATTCACCATCTCATTTCGATGTCTGCTACACCGACACGGTTTTCTCATTTACGGCAGGACGAGGTATCCGTCGGCCTGTCCCGGTTCAGAAAGTCGCGAGTACCATAAATCTTCATTATCCCGGTAGAAAGTCACCAGTTCACTCGGAGCAGGGCGTTTCTATTTCAATCCCGCTTTCTCTTAACTCAATGTTATTATCACTGATTACATTACCATTCACAAGATGATTTAACGTCTCCATAACTATTATACACGTTAGAGATCACTCATTAGATCTAATGAGGAACGATGTAGTGATGATTAACAAGAACAAGGTAATTTTCCCGGGGACAACGGGTCCATGGTGACGACCCAGTCCACATCGGTTCTACCCTTATTCACTAATTTTACCTCTCTATTACCGTGGGGTCCGTAAATCACGTTCCCTCACTCTCCACCAGGATCAGTTACGGACACTTCTATTATGAAATGAGGCCTATATTAATCTTTTTAGGCCGCCGTGAATGCTAATTTCGTGGTTCCATGCTTTCCCAGCTTCACTCACCACTTCAAAAACAATCCGCCTTGTCATGGCCCGAGTCGCCCCAAACCCCCCGCCACAGCCGCGCATGCGCAACGGGAAACTCTTGGTTTTGCATAACATTTTACTCTATTACCAAATACATTTTAGACCCATATGGAACATTTCAAAACACCTATTAGGCACTATAGTTTCGGAAAATTAAGATATTTTCCACAATTTATATCGCGGATGATCTTCGGCTCCAACACATTATTCGATGTGTGGGATGTGCCCTTTATGAGGTCAATACAAACAGTATTAAACTCTCGGCGCGAAACCAGTCACCATTGTTGGTTGTCGTCTCAAATCCTCCACCAGGTGTCGAGACTGAGGAGAGACAGCTGATGACAGCTCTGCACAAGCGTCTGAGCTGAGAAATGTTTTTGAAAAGGATATGAGGGAGGTGGCCTGTATATACATAGCTGGCCATTGTGAGTGTATATGCATTTGTTCAGTAAGTTGGCATGTGGACATGTATTTATCCGTTAAATCCATATGAGAAGTGTATATTAACGCTTGTTGTATATAGATATATTGGGGTTCTGGATATGGATTGGGTTAAGAGGGATGTGTCAGGGCCGGATTACCGCATAGGCTAAACTAGCATTTGATAGGGCCCACACATTGGGGGGCCCACGGTCATAGGGTTCAGGGGGCTCATCCAAGACTGTGCACTTGGTGCAAGTGCAAAGGGGTCCTACCTAAAAAAGTTCAAGGTTTGGAGAGTAAAAATTGATTTTTAAAAATTATCAAAACAAAATATAAATAATTGAAATAAAATAAAATAAAAAATAATATTAAACTAACCATAGTTGGCAACACTCAACACGTCTTTGTTTAAATCAGAACAGCTGTGTTTTCCCGCTAAATGGGTGAGTATGGGATGATTCCTCTCCAATTGTCTGTTGTTAATTAAACGCTGTAGCATTAGAAGTGTACTGTGACATAAATTACGGAAATGTTGGTGATAGACAGTGATGTGTATGGATAAATGTTTGTTTTTTCTCGCCTCTAAATGTTAAGGAGGTACTGGAATGTAGGGGTTACTTCGACCAGTAAAGGATCAGAACCTCCAATGGACAGTAAAGCGCATTTTTGGGAAAAATACTATAAAGAAAAACCTAAAAACGCAAAACTGACTTCCGGTTGTAGGTTTTTTAATAAGCATTTTGTCCTGTCTTTAAGTTCTTTATCATTTCAATAACAGATCTCAATTGATTGATGTTCTACATCACTTCCGTAGCTAATGCTTAGTTTTCAAGTTGTGATGGAAGTGATGTAGAACATCAATTAATTTACTAAAATTCCCCAGAAACACATAAGCTACATCAGAAAATCGTTGGTTGGGTGAAACTGAAAAAATTTTCCCTGCATTCTTTAATCTCATGTCCTTTTCTATGGTGGTAGGGCCCTATATGATGGCAAAACATGATTAGTTTAGTTATGAAAATGGAAATATAAATACCATTGTGCATTGTTCTTGGACTCGGTATGATTTCTGTTTAAGTAAATTGGAGAACAAGGAGAATTAATTAGTAAAATATTCGTAGCCAAATTACTAACCTAATCTATGGTAAAAGTTCTGTATATGACTCCCTTTCCCGGTAACGTTTTTGAATTTTTAGATGCGCAGCCAGAGGAAAGGGGGCTACAAGGGCCATATCCCCCCAATTGACAGAATTTTTTTTTAATAATAATTAAAAAATTAATAATAATTGATAATGAAAAATTTGTATTTGCATGATTACAGACAGTGATACATCCTCATTATGGCATCTCGTGAACGTGATGTTGGACGTTCTTATGCGAGTGGGTCACAGAAAAGAAAGAAGAAAATTCAAGAAGAAGAACAGAAAAAGAAAGATGTAGGAAGCTGCAGAAAGATCACAGACATGCTCACGAAAACAGTTTCTGATGTTACCAGTACAGTTGAATCTGCAGATACGTCAGATCATACAGGAAGCCCTCCCTCCATTATTTCTCAGCCAGCATCTACTTCTTTTGTGTCACCTCTCAATGTCTCAACGACTTTTCATCCACAGGATTTGTCTTAAAAGATCCTGCCTCATGGCCAAATGCAATCCCAGATTCTCTACGTAATGCTTTCATTGCAGAAAACTTCAGTCAAACTCTGAACATTGACTTTAGGAAATCAGCAAGGATTATGATGATTTGGGAAATCGTCGTTGTTTAAAATCATCGTTTTATAGGAAGCTTGCAAATTCAGAAACTAAAAATCATGGTGGGGGAAATCTGAATGCTCAGGGAAAAGTGTACTGTTCAGCATGCAACTATTTTCACCAAAGAAAATCCTTCACACAGGGGTTTAATGACGGGAAAAAAAAAATTTTTTTTTTTTTTAAAAAAAAGGGAAAAAAATTGGAAAAAAAAAAAAAAAATTTTTTTTTAAAAACCGTTTTTTTGGAAAATTTTTTTTTTTTTAAGGGGGGGGGGCCCCGGGGGGGCCCCCCCAAAAAAAAATTTTTTTTTAAAAAATTTTTTTTTTAAAAAAATTTAAAAAATTAAAAAAAAATTTTTTTAAAAAAGAAAAACCCCCCAAAGGGGAAATTTTTTTTGGCCCCCGGGGGGGTTTAAATTTTGGGGGGGGAAAAAAAAGAAAAAAAAAAAGAAAAAAAAGAAAAAAAAAAAAAGGGGGAAAAAAAAAAATTTTTAAAAAAAATTTTTTTCCCAAAAAAAACCCAAAATTTTTCCCCCCCCCCTTTTCCCCCCCCTTTTTTTTTTTTCCTCCTTTTTTCCCCCCAAAAAAGGGGGGCCCCAATTTTTTTTTTTAAAAAAAAATTTTAAATTTTTTTTGGGTTTGGGAAAAAATTTTTAAAAGGGGGGAAAAATTTTTTTTTTTTTTTTTTTTAAAAAAAAAAAAAAAAAAAAGGGGGGCCCCCCCCAAAAAAAAAAAAAAAATTTTTTTTTTTTAAAAAAAAAAATTTCCCCCCAAAAATTAAAACCCCCCCAAAAGGAAAAAAAACCCCCCCCAAATTTTTTTTGGGGTTTTTTGGGGAAAAAATTTTTTGGGGGTTTTTTAAAAAAAAAAAAAGGGGGTTTTAAAGGGAAAAAAAAAATTTGGTTGCATTTTAAAAATTTTTTTGGGATTTTTTTAAAAAAAATTTTGGGTTTTTTAAAAAAAAAATTTTTTTTTAAAAAAAAAAAAACCCCCAAAAAAAAAATTTTTTCCCCCCAAAAAAAGGGGTTTTCTTACATGCCCCCAAAAATAAATTTATTAAAGGATGAAAAAAAGGGGGGTTTCAATAAAAAAAAAAAAAGGGGAAAAAAAAAAAAATTTTTTTTTCCCCCCCCCCGGGGGGGTTTTTTTTAAAAAAAAGGAAAAAGGGGGGAAAAAAAATTTGGGGGGTTTTAAAAGGGTTTTCCTTTTTTTGGGGTTTTGGTATTTGTAGTATTTTAAAAAAAAAAAATTAAAATTTTTTTTTTTTTGGGGGGTAAAAAAAAAGGGGGGTTTTTTTTTTAAACTTTTTTTCCATATTTTTTTTAAAAAAAAAAAATTTGGGAAAAAAAAAATTTTTACAAAAATTTTTTTCCGGGGGATTTTTTAATTTGGGGGAAAATTTTTAAAAAAACCCCTTTTTTAAAATTTTTTTAAAAAAAAAAAAGGGGGGGGGGCCCCAAACACACCCGGGGGGTTTTTCCCCCCGGGTTTTTAACCCCCGGGTTAAAAAACCCCCCCCCCCCCAAAAAAAAAAAAACCCCTTTTTAAAAAAAAACCCCAAAAATTTAATTGGGGCCCCCCCCCCCCTTTTTTTTTTTAAAAGGGGGTTTTTACCCTTTTTTTTCCGGGGCAAACCCCTTTTTTAAAAAAAAAAGGGGGGGTTTCCAAAAAAATTTTTTTTAAAAATTTTTTTTAAAAAAACCCCAAAAATTTTTTTTTTTTTAAAAATTTTTTAAATTTTTGGGTTTTTTGGGGAATTGGGGAATTTTTCCCCAAAAGGGCCCCCCTTTTTTTAAAAATTTTTTGGGAAAGGGGGAAAAAAACCCCGGGGCCCAAAAGGGGGGGGGGTTTGGGGAAAGGATTTTTGGGGGTTTTATTTTTTCCCTTTTTTTGGGGGGGGGAAAAAAAAATTTTTTAAAAAATTTTGGGGTTGGGGGGGCCCCCTTTTTTAATTCCTTTGGGCCCCCCCCTTTCCATTGGGGGTTTTTTTTCCCCGGGGGGTTTTTTTTTTCCCCCCCCAAAAAAATTTTTAAAAAAACCCCTTTTAAAATTTTGGGGGGGAAAAAAAGGAAAAAGGAAAAAAAAAAAAAAAAAATTTTTTTGGGGGGAAAAAAAAATTTTTAAAAAAAAAAATTAATTTTTTTTTTTAAAAAATTTTTTTTTTTTTGGGGGGGGTTTAATTTTTTTTTAAAAAAGGGGGGGGGGTTTTAAAGGGGTTTCCCCGGGGGTTTTTTTTCCCCCCCTTTTTTTTTCCCCCCCCCTTTTTTTGGGGAAAATTTTTTTTGGGGGGGGGCCCCCCTTTTGGGGGGGAAAACCTTTAAGGGGGTTTTTTGGGGAGGGGGGGGGGAAAAAAAAAAAAAATTTAATTTTTTTAAAAGGGGTTTTTGGGCCCAAAATTAAAAATTCAAAAATTTGTTTTTTTTTTTTTTTTTTTTTAAAAAGGGGGGGTTTTGGAAAAAAGGGGAATTTTTTCCCCCTTTTTTTGGGGAAAAATTTTTTTTGGGTTTTTTGGGGGGTTTTTTTTTCCCCAAAAAATTTTCCCCCAAAAAAATTTTTTCCGGGGGGAAACTGGGGGCCGGGAAATTAAAAGGGGGTTTTTTTTTAAAAGGAAAAAAAAAAAAATTTTTTTTTTTAAAAAATTTTAAAAAACCCCCCCCAAAAAAGGAAATTTAAAAAAAAGGGGTTTTTTTTTTTAAATTTTTTTAAAAATTTTTTTTTAAAATTTAAATTAAAAAAATTTCTTTTTTTTTTAAAAAAAAAATTTTTTTTTTAAAAAAAAAAATATCTCCCAAAAAGGGGGGAAAAAAACCCCCGGGGAAAAAAAAAATTTTTGGGGGTTTTTAAAAATTTAAAAATTTTTTTTTTAAAAAAAAAAAAAATTTTTTTCTTTTTTAAAAAAAACCCCTTTTTTTTTTTCCCCTTTTTTTTTGGGCGTTTTTTTAAGGGGGGGAAAAATTTTTTTTTTAAATTTTTTAAAAATTTTTTTTAAAATTTCCCCAATTGGGGGGTTTTAAAGGGGGTTTTTTCCCCCGGGGGGAAAAAGTTTTTTTTTTTTTTTTTTTTTTTTTTTTTTAAAAAAAAAAATTTTTCCCCCCCCCCCTTTTTCAAAAAAATTTTTAATTTTTTTGGTTTTTTTTTCCAAATTTTTTTTTTTTTTCCCCCTTCACTTTTTTTTCCCCCCCCTTACTTTTTTTACCCGGGTTTTTTTTTTTTTTTTGGGGGTTTGGGGAAACCTTTTTTTTTTAAAAAAAAAAAATTTTTTTTTGGGGGGGGGGGCCCCCGGGTTTCAGGGGTTTTTTTTTAAAAAATTTTCCCCCCCATTTTTTTTTTCCCCGGGGGTTTTTTTTTAAATTTTGTTAAAAAGGGGGGCCCCTTTTTTTAAAAAAAAAATTTTTTTCCCCCTTTTTTTTTAAAAAAAAAAAAATTTTTTTTTTTCCCAAAAAAGGTTTTTTTTCCCCCTTTTTAAAATTTTTTTTTAAAAAATTTTTCTTTTTTTAAAAAAAAAGGGGGGTTTTTCTTTTAAAAACCCCTTTTTCCGGGGTTAATTTCCCAAAAAAATAGAAAAAAAAAAAAAGGGGGCCCCCCTTTTCCCGGGGCTTTCTTTTTTGGGGGTTCTTTTTTTTGTTGGGGGTTTTTTTTAAAAAAAATTAAAAAAAATTTTTCCCAAAAAATTTTTTTTTTTAATTTTTTTGGAAAAAAAAAAACCCCCCCCAAAACCCCCCTTTTTTTCCCGGAAAAAAAAATTTTTGGGGTTTTTTGGGTTTTTTTTTTTAAAAGTTTGGGGGAAATTTTTTTTTAAAATTTAAATTAAACCCCCCCCCTTTTTTTTTTTAATAAAAAAATTTTTTTTTTTTTCCCCCTTTTTTTTTTTTAAAAAGGGCCCCTTGCCCCCCCGGGGGGGTTTTTTGTAAGTTTTTTTTTTTGGGCCAATAGGGTTGACATTTCCCAAAAGGAACCATTTTTTAAAAAAAAGGGGGTTTTTGGGGTTTTTTGGGGGGTTTTAAAAAGTTTTTTTTTAAAAAAATTTAAAAAATTTTTTAAATTTTGGGGTTCCCTTTATTGGTAAAAGTAAAAGTTTGAAAATTACAGATCTGTGTTAAAGGTAAATTTTATGGCAGCTGGTAGTTTACTTACTATTTTTGATTTCAAAAAGATGTGTAGTAGGAATTAAAGCAATTTTCCACCTTAGATGTTTCGGGGAAACCCCATTATCGATAGGGGGAGTACTATTTTTAACCTATCACTGGCTTATGGCTATACCCCCAATTTTTTTTAGTTGTTGCCAAAAGCTTTCTGGGGTTTTGTTTTTATTTTTTCAATTTTTTTAGCATAGTGCTTTGCCCCTTTTCTCCTTTTATAAGCCTCTTATTTTGTTTCCCCACCCTTTTTGGGAATTTTATTTGTGCTGCAATATCCCGTTTTGGGTTTGGGTTTAAAACTTTTTTTGCAAACTGGCTCTGAATTTAAATTAAACTAATTTCTCAGTAGTCTTCCCGGGTTTTAGTTCTTCGTTTAATTTCCAACCTCTTTAAAGGTGGGAATATTATTAAGAATGGGAGTGAACATTTTTTTTTGAATTTTTCCCGCATCGTTTTTTGTCCGTGCAACTTTTTTATCTCTGTCCCGTCACAATTTTGTCCCTATTTACCAGTGTTTTTTTTTAAATGTAGTTTTTTAGTTGAAACCTCTTTTTTTTGCCCCGTGTGGCCTAACCTATCCCTAGTGATTTTTTCCCGGTGCAGAAAAAAGATGAAAAGATCAAATAAGACCTTTGGTAAAGACGCCTGCCCCGACTAATGTTCTAAGCGCCAAGTTTCAAAGTTTTGTGGTCAATTAGGTGGCTGGAACGTGTGTTTCCCGGGGGTTGGTTTTTTTTAATTAGTTTGGGGGAGCCCATTTAATCCTAGAAATTTTCCCTTTTACCTTTTGCATAGCCCGTTATTTTGTTCTGAAAAAAGATATTGGAAATGCCCAGTATTATTGTTTCGCAATTTGGGTTTCAACCCCCGGACAAGAATCTGTAATGCATCCCTTTTCCCCTTCGAAGGTAGGGGCTCATTTAATTGGGTTTAACTTTCCGGGGTTTTTTTTTGTCCGGGTTTTAGAGTATGGGGAAAGCGGGTTCTGCTTCCTTTGTCACAGGAAATGTGGTAGCCCGTCAAGGGGGGGCTTTAATTTTAATAGGTTTTTAATCCCTTTTTGAGTAATAAGCAAAAAAGGGCCCAAAAGTTCTTTGGGGTGGGCTTTTTTTTTTTTTTATTTTTAGGCATTGGGAAATTCCCGTAGAGGTCATAAGGTTTAGGGTCTGGGAATTTTTGAACCTCCTTCCCACTTCATTAAACCCGGGGGGCTAACCTTTTAGTTGAAAAAAATGCACTTTTTCCCCCAGGGGAACTGATATTTTTTTTCCTTTTGGGGGCCCCCCCAAAAAAAAACTTATCAGGGTTTTCATCATGTTCCTTCCCGGGGCTTCCCAAATGGTAACATTATCTAAATATGCGTAAGTTCCCCTGAGTTGCTCCCTTTTGAATTTAGTAATCCATAATTGTTTTGGGAAACAAGGGTACCCCATTGGGGACTCCAAAAGGGGCTCTGGGGAAATGATACGGCCTCCCCTAGCCTGAAACGCTGTGTATGGGGTTTTTCTTCATTCCTTTATAGGGACTTTTTGATAGGCACTCTGTAGATCAATTGTGCTAAAACAAAGGAATGAGCAATTTTTGTTTTACTGTATCTCAATTCCCAAGGGAAAAGGGTACCCATCAAAAAGTGTAAAAATTTTTTGATTGTTTTAGATAATTTGATTTGCCAATTTTCCCTTTTCCCATAAAACCCTTTAACAACAAAACCTGTGCACGCAAGGGGAATCACTGGTTCTATAATACCCTCCCTTTAGCAGCCTCTTTGGGTTTTTTTTCTCAATGAAAACCCAAACCTCATAAGAATTGCGGCGTGACTTAGCTGTTTTAGGGGTGGCAACCGCGGTAAGATTTTCAAACAGCTTGGTGGGTCTACCCCTTTAAAGGGGCTAAGTCCCAGCAAAAAAGAGGAGGCCCGTTCACCTCCAAATGGTTTTAAGGGGACACTACCAAAGCAGTTCAAAATCCTGCCAAAGGGTAACATCAGAGCACAGTTTTTGGGAGAATACTAAATGAAATTTTTGAAAATCCTTTCCATTAAACCCCAAAAACCCCAAGGTCTTTAATAGAAAAGGGGAAAGTTTATGCCCTGGAACGGTACCCGAAAGGAATTTTTGTAGAAATCAAGGAGAGCCCTTTAAATAAGTCAAGGTTTTAAGAAACTTCTGACTGCCACTACAAAAGGGCCATCTTTCTTCTGTTCCTTTGATTAATTTCTTTACAAAATGCCTTTGACAGTGAATTTGGGGGTAGCCGCAGAAAAACACTGTTTCTAGAGTCGCATGATCACGGGAAAGTGTGGAGGAAAATTCTTTGGTTGATGCTTTGCACGACATACTTTACAAAATGGGCCTTTCTTGGGGGCAATTTTTGGCACAAAAACTTCACGGGGCAGGACATTTGGACGTGGGGGGTCTTGAAAAACCACAAAAGAAAACACCGTAAAATGCGCTTTCTGTCACTGAGGAAAGGGTTTCCCCCAGTAACTTCTTTTCACGGGGTCTTGGTCAGGAATTGCAGCACTTACCACTCCGGGAAGGCTGAGTGGTACCGTATACTTAAAAAATTTTTTCTGGGGTGGGAAACTAGAGCCTTTCCTGGTCAAAGGGGGGCGCAAAATCGAGAGTTTTATTCCCCCAATAAACGCTGCCTTTTTATTGGGGGATTGCAGGCCACTGATTAAAAAACATCCCTGATGGGACTCTTTTACAATACGGGCGCGCCCTGCTTGGAAGTGACAGTCCTTAAAACCAAAATTTTCCCTTTCTTGAAAGTATTCCTTTTAAAGATTTATCAATCTGCTGGGGGCGAGTTTGGGAAAGGGGATAGCGGCCAAAAATTTCATTTGTTTGGGTTTTTTTTTACTGGACTTGAGGGTTTTTTTAGCATCTCGGAAAGGGATTACACTTTAGAAAAAGCCTATTTTATTTTTTAGGTTTACACAAAATTGATGTGCAGACTTTGTTTTAAACTAGATTTTTTTCTTTAGGAAGGGCCCCAAGGAAATTTTTTGAAAGTCTTTAAAAAGTTTCTTCCCTTCCTGAGCAGCCCTTGATAAGCCCGGGGGCACAGTTAGCCTCTCAGGTTTTTAGTAAACGCTCCAAAGTTGTGAAGTGTTAGCTCCGGATCCCACCCGGTAGCCCAGGATTCCCAATTTTTTAAATTGTTGTGATAAAAAAACACAGGCCTTTTCTCTAGGCTTTATTGGGAAAATTGAATCTTTATATTTCTTCTGCAACAACAAAAAAATAAAGACTAAATACATCTAATAATGGTTTACAGGGAGGTTTATTTTTTGCTTTTGTCAAGGGAAAAGTTATAACTAAAGGGGCCCCAAATTTAAACTCACCATGTAATCTGCATCCCGATAAATTTGGGTATATAGGGGAGTTTAACACCCCATTTTTGGCGCCCAAGACACACACCAAACTGTTGTTGTTTTTAAGGGCCCCAAGAGGTGGTGCAGTATTTTCCCCTGCTGCTCCCCCCCCCAGGACCGTATCACACCCAAAGGGAAAATTTTAAAAACTATTGTTACCCAAGTAATTTGCTTTTTAAATTTTCCCTTTTTTATGTCGAAATTTAAATTTCTCTAACCCAAAATTTTATTATTTTTTTTTTACTACTACTACTACTACCACTATGAACATTTGAAAAGGGACCTAATTGTATTTCACCTCACTCAGAGCCTTTTTATACCTTTTTTTTGTTTTCCTTTTATTGGGTTTTTAAAGGCTTGGGTTTTAAAACCCTGGGGAGCGAAACGTTTTCCACAATAATTTTCACATTAGTTCACTTTTTGTCCTTTTACTTTACATATTGTCGGTAATTCTACCAAAATTTTTTTCAAAATCCCTAGCAGCTGTGGGAAAAAGAGAATACTTTGCAATAATTTTAGATTTAACACCCCAAAATTTCACAAAAAAACCAAATTTTCATTCATTGGGTTTGCTTTCTCGAATCCAGTGGAAAACCTTTGAGCACTTTATAAAATTCATTCCTTTTCCAGGGCCAAAGATTTGGGGAAAAAAAATGTGAAAGAGTACTGGATACTCCCGCTTGAACCCTGATCTCCCCTTTATGGATTCCGTGGCCAGAGCTACGACAATGCAAGTAACATGTCGGGTAAATATAATGGATTGCAAGCCCGTGTCAAGCAAATCAACCCACTTGCTGAATATGTGCCCTGCTCAGCACATTCTCTTAATCTTGTTGGGTCATGTGCTGCGGAGTGTTGTGTCGCTGCAGTTTCATTTTTTGGACTTTTACAAGCACTCTTTAATTTTTTCTCTGCTTCAACGCATCTGTGGAGTATACTCAAGTCAACCATTCATGGAGATGTCATCAAATCATTATCAACAACAAGGTGGTCAGTGCAGCATGATGCAACACATGCTTTGAAAGACAGCTTTGCTGAAATACGTTCTGCTTTGATCCAAATAGCAGAGGATGAAGACCAGACAGCAACTACAAGAAGCGAAGCAGCCAGCTTAGCATCAAAATTGGAAGATTTTGAATTGACCTTACTCTGTGTGCTTTGGGACTGTATACTGGAACGGTTAAGCGACAGAATCGCATTACACTTGACTTGCAGTTTACCACTGACGACAGGTGCAAGGGCTAGCTTGGACGAGTCATTGACTCTCCCATTTGCTGGTTTGATCTTTACCCCGTTCGAGAATTGCATCGTGGAGTGATGCAAACTAAAGGTTCCCCTCCCTGACGGAGATCGAAGGGATACTTCTTGTGTAGCTGTGGTGGAGTGCTACAGGTAGCGATGGTGGTAACTCTGGAGTGCTACAAGTAGCAGTGGTAGCTGTGGTGGTGGAATGCTACAGGTAGCGGTGGTGGTGGGGTGCTACAGATAGTGGTGGTAGCTCTGGAGTGCTACAAGTAGCGGTGGTGGCGGTGCTGGAGTGCTACCTGTAGCACCGCTACCTGTAGCGGTGGTAGCCCTGGAGTGCTACAAGTAACGGTGGTAGCAAGGGTGGGAGCGCTGGAGTGCTACAAGTAGCAATAGTAGCAGGGGTGGTGGAGCGCACAGGTAGCGCTGGAGTGCTATAAGTAGCCGTGGTGGTGGAGCGCACGAGTAGCTTTGGAGTGCTATAAGTAGCGGTGGTAGCGGTGGTGGTAGTGGCAACAAGGACCCAGCAGAAGCAATGTAAACATGGAGGTGAAGGCAGACGACACTGGCGGTGGTGGAGGTACTGATAATGACGCACACACCTCCAAGATCATCATCATCGGTGCTGGCATGGCAGGATTGTCAGCAGCTAACCATCTCTTGAAGAATAATATTGATGACTTTGTTATACTTGAAGCAAGGAACAGAGTGGGAGGAAGAATCATTGCTATTACCATAGGTAGGAAGGAAGAAATATTCGTCAGTAATAATGTGTCGATAATATTTTTGTTGCCATCATCATGGCACTCCTTCATGGTAATGCCATGATGATGGAGGGATCTTGATGCAAGGAATCCGAGCTACTCTGCTGTTCCTTACATCAAACCTATTTAATCCCAAATAATATGTGTTTTGCCCCTCCCTGTAAATTCAAATTCAAAGTTTATTCTCTATAAAGATTACAATGTTGAATTTACAGAATTTGGTTATTGTGTGGTTTACATGTAGTTAAATAATGATTACAGAGTGTACCACTAGAACTCCTACCATGGCTAGGCATTTCGGGCAGACTTAGTTTAATTCTTTATTTTAAAATATTACAAATTATGAGGTAAGTTGGTATTATGGCTAAGTGACCAAATACTAGTTTGTGAGTTTAGCAATGTGAATGCTTTTGTTTTGGCACAGTACATAGTTTCAGTATTGGAGTATCATAGGATTCATTATTTTAAGATTGAGATTAATATATCTGTTTATGGCCAAATGAGTGAGTGAGTGTAAGTGTGAACCACCAGGTGGTATTCGTGTAGTTAGTTGATGGGGTTTATCAGGGAGATAAGATGTTTTCTAATGGTAGTTTTGAAGGTGATGAATGTGTCTGCAGTTCTAGAGTTCTCAGGTAGGGTATTCCAGATTTTAGGGCCTTTGACATACATTGAATTTTTGTAAAGGTTTAGTCGGACATGGGGAATGTCGTAGAGATGTTTGTGTCTGGTGTTATGCCTGTGGGTTCTGTCACAACTATCAAGAAAGCGTTTTAGGTCAAGGTTGATATTGGAGTTTAAGGTCCTGTAGATGTAGATTGCACAGTAGTAAGTGTGGATGTACTGAACAGAGAGTAAGTTTAGATCTATGAAGAGTGGCGGGGGGGTGTTGCCAGGGATGGGATTTAGTGATTATTCTTACTGCAGCTTTTTGTTGGGTTATTATTGGCTTTAGGTGTGTTGCTGCAGTTGATCCCCAAGCACAAATAGCATAGGTGAGGTATGGATAAATAAGTGAGTGGTATAGTGTGAGAAGGGCATTTTGCGGCACGTAGTATTGTATCTTGGAGAGGATCCCAACCGTTTTGGATAGTTTTTTGGTTATATGCTGGATATGGGTGCTGAAATTCAGGTTGTTGTCAAGGTATAGGCTTAGGAATTTGCCCTCATTATGTCTGGTAATTAGAGTGTTGTCGATCTTAATGTTAATTTGTGCATCTCCTGCTCTGCTACCAAACATAATATAATAGGTTTTGTCAGTGTTAAGTGTAAGTTTATTGGCTGTCATCCAAGTTGATATTTTGATCAGCTCCTCGTTAACAATGGTGTTGAGGGTGGCAAGATTAGGGTGAGAGATGACATAAGTCGTGTCGTCAGCAAAGAGAATGGGTTTGAGGTGTTGGGATACATTTGGAAGATCATTGATGTATATGAGGAAGAGCAGGGGACCAAGGACACTTCCCTGCGGAACTCCAGTATCAAGTGGCCGTGTCGTTGATGCTGTGTGTTTAATGGTAACATACTGATACCTATTAGTAAGGTAAGATTTGAAATAAGCAAGCGCATGGCCTCTTATACCGTAATGGTCAAGTTTGTGGAGTAGGATGTCGTGGTCTACTGTGTCAAAAGCTTTTCTTAGGTCAATAAAAATTCCTAGTGGATATTCCTTATTTTCCAATGCTGTGTAAAGCAGATCTAGCATTTTTATGATTGCATCATTAGTGCTTCTATTTTCCTAAATCCAAACTGGCAGGGGTTGAGTATGTTTTGTGCTATTATAAATGAATATAGTCTCCTGTGCAAGAGTTTCTCAAAGATTTTGGATAGCAATGGTAAGTTTGATATTGGCCTATAGTTGTTTAAGTCTGTAGGGTCACCACCTTTATGTATTGGTGTAACCCTTGCCATCTTGAGTAGTTTCGGGAAGGTGCTAGTTTCTAGTGACTTGTTAAAAAGTAATGAAATAGCACGCGAAAGGATATGGGCCGCTCACTTGTACAGTAATGGTGGGACATTAGACAGATTCCCCGAGTTGTTTTTAAGTGACTTTATAATCTCGGTGACTTCTGAGGGCTCAGTTGGTGCAAGATAGAAGGAATTTGGGAAATTCCCATCTAGGTAGTCCCCGGCATGGGCATTAGTATGTGGGATTTTATTGGCTAGATTAGATCCTATGGTTGAGAAGAAGTTGTTTATCTTGTTAGCTGTGTCAGTGGGATGTAGTGGTGTTTCATTAGGTTTAGTTAGGACAATATTCTTGTTTTTTTTCAGTTTGTGGGTCCCTAGAATCTGAGAGAGTGCTTTCCAGGTCTTTTTTATATCTCCTCTAGTGTCTGTGAATCTACTGGAGTAGTATAGTTGTTTGGCTTTCTTTATTACTTGGGTGAGAACTGATGAATAATGTTTAAGAATATCTTTGTGTATTAAGCCCTGTCTATATTGCTTTTCATATTGGTGTTTCTTGTCAATGGATTTCAGAATGGTGCTGGTTAGCCATGGGCAACCAAGCCGTTTGTTTGTGATCTGTTTCGTTTTTATAGGACAATGTTTGTTGTATAGTCTAAGTAATTTGTTAAGAAAAATGTCTGTCCAGTCATCAATACCATTGGCCTTGGAGAATTCTGTAGGCCAGTCAACAATCTCTAGGTCAGTTGTGAACTTCCTTATTGAGGCCTCGTCATGGAGTCTAAATGAGACTTTGTTGTATTCAAGTGGTGGTTTATTAATGTTTGTCAGGAGGAAGGTAGGGTAGTGGTCTGTAGTGCTATCTGTGATTATTCCCTGGCAATTGGGGGGGTATGAAAAACTACTCTTGTAAGTTGTTATTTAGGCTTCATATAGTTTTCCACTTCTAAAATAGCTCTGTATAATAATTAAGTGGAATTTATCATGGGATAACTTGGTAAGGGCATTGTGCTTTTTTTTTATTGGAGCCCTTGCACTGACTAAGGGTCAACAATCTATATGAATTTTTATGACCAAAACTCAAAATTTGGTTAATTCAATAATTTCTGACATAATCCTAACACTGCAGGACTTTGAAAAAGCAATAAATGACATGCAAATGCACTCTGCCCCAGGCCTAGACTCGTGGAACTCCATGTTCATCAAGAGCTGCAAGAAACCCCTTTCAAGTGCCTTAAATTCCCACATTCACAATGGATGTAGTCCCACTCCACAAAGGTGGCAATAAAGCAATTTCAGAAAATTACAGACAAATAGCACTAACATCCCACATCATTATTACAACCCGGGAATTCAAAGACCTGTTATCCTGGGTGTAAAGGGAGCAAAATAAACAGCAGAAAATCTTTTGACATATTGTACACCAAATAAGAACAGAAGTATGTACACCAATAGCTCTGACGTCCCACATCATAAAAATCTTTGAAAGATTGCTAAGAAGCAGGATTGCAAATCACCCGGATTCCCAAAATCTGCACAATCCAGGGCAACATGGGTTCAGGGCAGGTCGCTCCTGCCTCTCACAACTACTGGATCACTATGACATGGCCTTGGATGCACTGGAAGAAAATCAGAATGCAGATGTAATATACACAGACTTTGCAAAAGCATTTGACAAATGTGATCATGGCGTAATAGCCCATAAAATACGTTCTAAAGGAATAACTGGGAAAGTGGGGAGATGGATCTTCAACTTCCTAACAAATCGAACACAGAGTAGTGGTCAACAGAGTTAAATCGGAGGCTGCCATAGTGAAGAGCTCTGTTCCACAAGGCACAGTACTCGCCCCCATCTTATTCCTTATCCTCATATCAGACATAAACAGAGATGTACACCACAGCACCGTATCATCCTTTGCGGATGATACTAGGATCTGCACGAGGCTGTCATCTGCTGAGGACGCGGTTAACCTCCAAGAAGATATAAACAAAGTTTTCCAGTGGGCAACGGTAAACAATATGATGTTCAATGAGGACAAATTCCAACTACTCCGTTATGGAAAACTGGAGGAGATAATAACTAGAACAGAGTATACTACTGACTCCGGCCATACAATAGAGCGGAAAAATAATGTAAGGGACCTGGGAGTAGTAATGTCTGACGATCTCACTTTCAAGGATCACAACAGTGCCACGATCGCACGTGCAAAGAAAATGATAGGATGGATAATGAGAACTTTCAAAACGAGAGATGCCAAGCCCATGATGATCCTTTTCAAATCACTTGTTCTCTCTAGGCTGGAATACTGCTGTACATTAACATCTCCATTCAAAGCAGGTGAAATCGCAGATCTAGAGAGTGTACAGAGATCCTTTACTGCACGTATAAGTTCTGTCAAGCACCTTAACTACTGGGAACGCTTGGAAGCACTTGACTTGTACTCGTTGGAACGCAGGAGGGAGAGATATATCATAATCTACACTTGGAAAATCTTGGAAGGAATGGTCCCAAATCTGCACACAGAAATCACTCCCTACGAAAGTAAAAGACTGGGCAGGCGATGCAATATGCCCCCAATAAAAAGTAGGGGTGCCATTGGTACACTAAGGGAAAACACCATAAGTGTCCGGGGCCCAAAACTGTTCAACAGCCTCCCATCAAGCATTAGGGGAATTGCCAATAAACCCCTGGCTGCCTTCAAGAGAGAGCTGGACAGATACCTAAAGTCAGTGCCGGATTAGCCGGGCTGTAGCTCGTACGTTGGACTGCGTGCGGCCAGCAGTAACAGCCTAGTTGATCAGGCCCTGATCCATCGGGAGGCCTGGTCGTGGACCGGGCCGCGGGGGCGTTGATCCCCGGAATAACCTCCAGGTAACTATATACACTATGTACAACAATAGGTATTAGTGCACTCCACAGTAAGCAAGGCAGAATAGAAGCGACTAGAGAGCAGACCGTGCTTCAGCCAGCTCTAGAATGGGAATGACAAGGGCAGACAGGCGAGTAGTACCCACAACACCTCTGCGATTGCCAAAACCATCTTCTCGTTGGCTTGAACCTGGATACTGATCGAACGATGGGGCCCAATCGTTCGACCCTAGTACTGGTTAGCTGGTTAGGGGAGATAGCCTTTCAATGAGGGCGTGTACATGCCCCCGAATAAAGGTTACATACTCTTTGCATGCCGCACACCCACCCTGAGAGGGCTCAGGATTAGGCTCCCACCTCCCATTGGTAACCGTGCCACCATGGCACCATATAATGGGACCGCCTTTCCTCTCAACCATCCAGCTCTTAGATAGAGGTCAGCTTTATTCATGACATAAGCCAAACCCTAAACTTAGAGCGAGACAGCAGACAGTAGGGCTAACGTAGGTCCAAGGTATGGGCGGACGGTATCCTACACCCCATCATTAAAAAAACCCACACAAGGAGAAATAGAGCTAAAACCGGTTACCACAGGCCCCAAACACATCCTAACCTAATACATGTAAAATTTAGACTCAAGATAGAGAGTCTGCCAACTTATTTTCTTTACCAGGGATATGTTTTACCCTGATACTATAAGGTTACAGCCTAAGTGACCACCTCATAATTCTTGTGCTGTGATTCTTCATATTTTGAAGATAAATTAGAGGGTTGTGGTCAGTGCAGTCTGTGACCACCTGCAAAGTCTGGCCCACATATATATCGAAGTGCTCCAAGGCCAGTATCAGCGCAAGGGCTTCTTTTTCAATTGTTGAGTAGGCCCTCCGATGTGGCTGGAACTTTGCTGAGAAGAAGGCCACAGGCTGCAACCCCTCGTCCCTGTTTTGCATTAGTACTGCCCCAACCCCAGACTCATAAGCATCAACCTGTAATGAGAAGATAAGATAAGATTTCGTTCGGATTTTTAACCCCGGAGGGTTAGCCACCCAGGATAACCCAAGAAAGTCAGTGCGTCATCGAGGACTGTCTAACTTATTTCCATTGGGGTCCTTAATCTTGTCCCCCAGGATGCGACCCACACGAGTCGACTAACACCCAGGTACCTATTTGCTGCTAGGTGAACAGGACAACAGGTGTAAGGAAACGTGTCAAAATGTTTCCACCCGCCGGGAATCGAACCGGGCCCTCCGTGTGTGAAGCGGGAGAAAGGTTTGGAGAAGTCTGGAGACAAAAAATGGGTGCAGTACATAATAATCTTTTTGCTTTTGTAAAAGCATTTTGACTTTCTGGGGTCCAATTAAAGGGAACTTTGTGACTGGTAAGAGAGGTAAGGGAGGCTACAATATCTGTAAAATTTTTGCCAAATTTTCTGTAAAACCCTGTCATGCCTAGGAAACGTTGAAGAGATTTTCTATCATGGGGAATTGGGTAATCTTTAATGGCAAGAACTTTAGCAAATTTAAGAGCAACTTTGCCACTACCTACTTCATGGTCCAGAAAAGTAACAGTGGCCTGGCCAAAATAAGACTTAGATAAATTAACAGTTAAATGGGAACTCTGGAAGGTCTCAAAGAGAGCCTTAAGCCTAAACAGGTGTTGATCCCAAGTATCAGACACTACCACAATGTCATCTAGATAAGCTGCCATGCTTTCAAGTCCTTTACTAGCCTGATGGATAAGTTTCTGGAATGAAGAGGGAGTTTTTCATTCCAAAGGGGGTAACTGTATATTGATAATGACCTCCTGGGATTACGAAGGCAGAGATTTCCTTAGCCTTATCCATTAAAGGGTTTCTGACGTACTAGTACGGCTTATGCACCAGGGTTATTGACGTACTAGAATGCCTAAATTCTAGCACCTTCAGATCTAGTGAGAGAAAGCTGGTAGGCCTATATATGAGAAAATAGGTCTATGTGGTCAGTGTGCACAGTATAAAAAAAATCCTGCAGCACGCAGTGCATAATGAGAGAAAAAAAACTCCGACCGTGTTTTGGTTTCAAACTGTGACTTTGAAGTGTATTTTCGTATGGTATTTATGGTTGTATTCTAGTTTTACTGGTCTCATTTTATAGAATGGAAGACATATTACAGAAATTGAGATGATTTTGACTGGTTCAATTTTTACCAAATTTCAAAAGTAAACAAATCATGCCAAGCATCCAATACACGTCAACTGGTGAGTCTAATATTCTTTTACAAGTGCACTGATATTATTTATACCATTTCTACACTAATGCAGTAGTCTGCAGTACAGTAAATCTATTTTTTGTGAGAATAAAAATTCAAAGTGGAAAGCAAAAGAGATGTAAGAGGGGCCTGGGGATGTGACTAATGAACAGAGAAAATGTTATTTTAGTGCCAGGAATGTCTGTCTTGCTTATTCTGGACCCTATTTGGAAATTGACATCTGAAATTTGTGTGAAATTGGTAAAATTGCCAATTTCTGACCACTTTATTGGATACTTGAAATTGATAAATGAGTGGTTTCTTGTACTCATTCGATAGGAAAAATGAAGTTCTAGCGAAATTGATATGATTTTTGTCGACTAGTACCCTGAAATTGGCCAAAAACAGGCCTCAAAGTGGGTGAAATCGCTGATTAATCAACATCGTTGAGAACATAATTCCGTAAGTTTTTCATCAAATTTCATACTTTTAGTGTCATGATCAGGAAAAGATTCTCTATTATTTCATAAGAAAAAATTATTTTTCTTTTCCAAAAAATTTTCGACCCTGAGAATGAGTTTAGGAGAGGGCCCCTCAACCCTGAAAGGGTTAAGGAGATCTAACTTGCACACAGAAGTAGCCTTACCCACAAAGTTGATTACGTCATCCAGACGAGGAAGAGGGTAGGCATCTGTGTTTGTGACCTCATTCACCTTAACGGTAGTGTGTACGCATGCGAAAACCTCCATCAGCTTTTTTAACAAGGAGGCACAGTGAAGCCCATGGACTAGATGACTCCTCCACTAACCCATGCTCTAATAGAAATTCTACCTCCTGCTGAAGTAGCTTCTGCTTTTCAGGATTAGCTCTGTAGGGGGAGAGTTTAAAAGGTTTAGAGTTTCCCACATCTACGTCACGATAACCTAACTACATTTTTTCGGCACATCCGAAAAAATATCAGGGTATGACTGTAGAAACGCAGTTAAACTTGTTGCTTGAGTTTCAGATAGCTCCCACCATTAAAGGGCTAGGGTCCTTGAGGAGGACAGAGTTTGGAAGCTTGACATTAATTTTAAAAAGAGAGTGCAGTGAGTCAGAGTCGTCCTCAGAGGTAGAGGACAGAGTCATTACTGGGACTTTATCTGGTGTATGAAAAGATTTTAATTGATTAATGTGGTAAGTTTTAGTTTTTGAGGTCTTATCAAGGGGAGATACCACATAATTTACATCAGATAATTTACTTACAATTTGCATAGGTTCCGTAAATCTAGCTTTCAAGGTGTGGCCAGGTATAAGTTCCTGTACCATCACCTTGACTCCTGGATGGAAGGAGTGAAATTATGCATTTCTGTCATACCTCTGTTTCATCTTGTTTTGAGCTGCCTTTAAGTTAGCCTTGGCTAACTGACGTGCCACCTGCAACCTTGAAAACGGGTTGTAGAGTGTTGAGCTAACATCTTCTCCCATCCATCCTTCTTTGAGCACCCGAAGAGGACCTCGTACATTGTGCCCAAAGATCAGCACAAACGGACTATACCCGGTAGACTCCTGCACAGTTTCCCTTATTGAAAATGGCAACAAAGGTAGTGATTCATCCCAGTCTGTAACAAAATGCACACAAAAAATTCTCATCATGGTTTTTAACGACTGATGGAATCTTTCCAAGGCACCTTGGGACTGAGGATGAAAGGCAGTGGATAAGTTGTGGATTATCCCTAACCTAGTTAATGCTTCCCTAAATGCTTTGACAGTGAAGTTAGTACCTTGATCACTTTGAATAGATTTAGGAATGCCAAAACAGGAAATAAATCTGGTTAAGGCCTTGAGAATGGCTTTAGTATTAATACTGCACATGAGAATTGCTTCTGGATATCTAGTTACTCTATCCATAATGGTAAATAAGTACTGATTTCCAGACTTTGACTTAAGTAGTGGACCTACACAATCTATAATTAATTTTGCGAAAGGTTCTCCATCAGCAGGTATAGGATGGAGGGGTGCAGGTTTAACGGATTGTCCAGGTTTCCCTACTTGCTGACATTCTCAGCAACTTTGGATATGATTCTTCACATCCTGCCTTAATTTTAGCCAATAGAATTCTTTTGTGATTCTATATAATGTTTTAGTAATTACTAGGTGACCTCCTGATGAAGTATTATGAGCTATATTCAATATTTGAGGTCTAATGTTACACTTAACCACTGTATTTTTTTGTACTTCAATGTATCATGTTCAAATTAATAAATAAATAAATAATTAAACTTTGTTGGAACCACTAACCCGTCTGACAGTTGCCGGCCCTCTATTTCCTTACCAATCTCAGTGCAAATCAAATAGTCGTTTTTAAGTTTATACTTGACTGGATGATCCAAAAAGGATTTACCCATGGCTGCCTGAAAAGCGAAATTCAAAGAAGGGTCTTTTTGTTGTTCCTCCCAGAAGGACAGTCCCTTGGGCATGGAAACAGAGATATCTGGCAATCCTGCAACCTTGGAATAGGGAGGCAATTGACACGCAAAGTTTGTGAAGCGTTGGCAAAGCTAATGCAATGCCAGACAGCAAGCTACACAATGTTCCTGCTTCCAGCGTCACCCTAGGCTTAGCCCATGCTCTAAGTCCAGCTCCAGATCCCGGACAGGCCCCCATATTACAACCTAGGAATTCAAAGTCCTGTTATCCTGGGTGTAAAGGGAACAAAATAAACACAGCAGAAAAACTTTTGACTTATATTATCCTTCACCAAGTAAGAACAGAAGTATGTACACTATACATGTATACACTATGGACAACAATAGGTATTAGTGCACTCCACGGTTAGCAAGGCAGAATAGAAGCCACTAGAGAGCAGACCATGCTTCAACCAGCTCTAGAATGGGAATGACAAGGGGAGACAGGCATGTGGTACCCACAACACCTCTGCAATTGCCAAAACCATCTTCTCATTGGCTTGAACTTGGGTACTGATCGAACGATGGGGGCCCCATCGTTTGACCCTAGTACTGGTTCGCTGGCTGGGGGAGATAGCCTTTCAGTGAGGGTGTGTACATGCGCTGAATAAAGGTTATGTACTCTTTGCATGCCACAATCATAAAAACCTTTGAAAGGGTTTTAAGAAACAATATTGCCAACCACCTGGTCACCCAACAGTTGCACAACCCAGGGCAGCTTGGGCTTAGAGCAGGTTGCTCCTGCCTCTTGCAACTACTGGACCACTATATGGTCTTGGATGCACTGGAGGACAAACAAAATGAAAATGTAGTATACACAGATTTTGTGAAAGCCTTCGACAAGTGCAGTCATGGTGTAATAGCACACAAAATGTGTGATAAAGCAATAAGAGGAAAAGTGGGTAGATGAATCTGTAACTACCTAATAAACAGAACACAGAGTAATAGTAAACAGAGTAAAGTTAGAGGTGGCTACAGTGAAAAACTGTTTCACAAGGTACAGTACTCTCATCTTTTTCCTCATCCTCATATATAATAATAATGATATCTTTATTTACTGCAAGTACATGAACATGGTACAGTGGAACCTTGACCTAGGAGTTTAATCCGTTCCAGGAGCTAGCTCGTAACTCAATTTACTCGTATATCAAATTAATTTTCCTCATTAAATTAACTGAAAAGCCATTAATTCGTTCTTGCACTCTGGAGAGACGAGAAAAAATACTTGAATATGACACTATTATCGACTGTATGGCTTATTTATCTATCACAATTCATCTAATATGACATAATAAACAATATAATTAGCACAGAAACATGATATATACTGTAGAATGAATGAAATAGGCCATAATATGGTGGCAGAGGCAGCGGCAGCAGCAGAGGCATCTGCCATTTCTGTCCCAATTTGACTATAGTATGTAGGTAGTAGGTTGGTAGACAGCAACCACCCAGGGAAGTACTACAGTCCTGCCAGATGACTGTGAAACAGAAACCTGTAACTGTTTTGCATGATGGTAGGATTGATGGTTTCTTTTTCTGTCTCATAAACACTCTAGATAACAGGGATATCTTGCTACTCCTACTTACACTTTCGTCACACTTCACAGACATGCACATGCATATATATATACATACATCTAGGTTTTTCCCCTTTCTCTAAATAGCTCTTGTTCTTCTTTATTTCTTCTATTGTCCATGGGGAAGTGGAAAAGAATCTTTCCTCCGTAAGCCATGCGTGTCGTATGAGGTGACTAAAATGCCGGGAGCAATGGGCTAGTAACCCCTTCTCCTGTAGACATTTACTAAAAAAGAGAAGAAGAAAAACTTTATAAAACTGGGATGCTTGAATGTGCGTGGATGTAGTGCGGATGACAAGAAACAGATGATTGCTGATGTTATGAATGAAAAGAAGTTGGATGTCCTGGCCCTAAGCGAAACAAAGCTGAAGGGGGTAGGGGAGTTTCGGTGGGGGAAATAAATGGGATTAAATCTGGAATATCTGAGAGAGTTAGAGCAAAGGAAGGGGTAGCAGTAATGTTGAAGGATCAGTTATGGAAGGAGAAAAGAGAATATGAATGTGTAAATTCAAGAATTATGTGGATTAAAGTAAAGGTTGGATGTGAAAAGTGGGTCATAATAAGCGTGTATGCACCTGGAGAAGAGAGGAATGTAGAGGAGAGAGAGAGATTTTGGGAGATGTTAAGTGAATGTATAGGAGCCTTTGAACCAAGTGAGAGTAATTGTGGTAGGGGATCTGAATGCTAAAGTAGGAGAAACTTTTCGAGAGGGTGTGGTAGGTAAGTTTGGGGTGCCAGGTGTAAATGATAATGGGAGCCCTTTGATTGAACTTTGTATAAAAAGGGGTTTAGTTATAGGTAATACATATTTTAAGAAAAAGAGGATAAATAAGTATACAAGATATGATGTAGGGCAAAATGACAGTAGTTTGTTGGATTATGTATTGGTAGATAAAAGACTGTTGAGTAGAATTCAGGATGTACATGTTTATAGAGGGGCCACAGATATATCAGATCACTTTCTAGTTGTAGCTACACTGAGAGTAAAAGGTAGATGGGATACAAGGAGAACAGAAGCATCAGGGAAGAGAGTTTAAAATGTAGGTTTAAAATGTAGTGTAGTGTTTAAAAGTAGGTTTAAAATGTAGTGTTAGAGTGTTCAGCAGAAGTTTGTGGTTACAGGAAAGTGGGTGCTGGAGGGAAGAGGAGCGATTGGTGGAATGATGATGTAAAGAGAGCAGTAAGGGAGAAAAAGTTAGCATATGAGAAGTTTTTACAAAGTAGAAGTGATGCAAGGAGGGAAGAGTATATGGAGAAAAAGAGAGAGGTTAAGAGAGCGGTGAAGCAATGTAAAAAGAGAGCAAATGAGAGAGTGGGTGAGATGTTATCAACAAATTTTGTTGAAAATAAGAAAAAGTTTTGGAGTGAGATTAACAAGTTAAGGAAGCCAAGAGAACAAATGGATTTGTCAGTTAAAAATAGAAGAGGAGAGTTATTAAATGGAGAGTTAGAGGTATTGGGAAGATGGAGGGAATATTTTGAGGAATTGTTAAATGTTGATGAAGATAGGGAAGCTGTGATTTCGTGTATAGGGCAAGGAGGAATAACATGTTGTAGGAGTGAGGAAGAGCCAGTTGTGAGTGTGGGGGAAGTTCGTGAGGCAGTAGGTAAAATGAAAGGGGGTAAGGCAGCTGGGATTGATGGGATGAAGATAGAAATGTTAAAAGCAGGTGGGGATATCGTTTTGGAGTGGTTGGTGCAATTATTTAATAAATGTATGGAAGAGGGTAAGTACCTAGGGATTGGCAGAGAGCATGCATAGTTCCTTTGTATAAAGGCAAAGGGGACAAAAGAGAGTGCAAAAATTATAGGGGGATAAGTCTGTTGAGTATACCTGGTAAAGTGTATGGTAGAGTTATTATTGAAAGAATTAAGAGTAAGACGGAGAATAGGATAGCAGATGAACAAGGAGGCTTTAGGAAAGGTAGGGGGTGTGTGGACCAGGTGTTTACAGTGAAACATATAAGTGAACAGTATTTAGATAAGGCTAAAGAGGTCTTTTTGGCATTTATGGATTTGGAAAACGGCATATGACAGGGTGGATAGGGGGGCAATGTGGCAGATGTTGCAGGTGTATGGTGTAGGAGGTAGGTTACTGAAAGCAGTGAAGAGTTTTTACGAGGATAGTGAGGCTCAAGTTAGAGTATGTAGGAAAGAGGGAAATTATTTCCCAGTAAAAGTAGGCCTTAGACAAGGATGTGTGATGTCACCAAGGTTGTTTAATATATTTATAGATGGGGTTGTAAGAGAAGTAAATGCGAGGGTCTTGGCAAAAGGCGTGGAGTTAAAAGATAAAGAATCACACACAAAGTGGGAGTTGTCACAGTTGCTCTTTGCTGATGACACTGTGCTCTTGGGAGATTCTGAAGAGAAGTTGCAGAGATTGGTGGATGAATTTGGTGCAAAAGAAGAAAATTAAAAGTGAATACAGGAAAGAGTAAGGTTATGAGGATAACAAAAAGATTAGGTGATGAAAGATTGGATATCAGATTGGAGGGAGAGAGTATGGAGGAGGTGAATGTATTCAGATATTTGGGAGTGGACGTGTCAGTGGATGGGTCTATGAAAGATGAGGTGAATCATAGAATTGATGAGGGGAAAAGGGTGAGTGGTGCACTTAGGAGTCTGTGGAGACAAAGAACTTTGTCCTTGGAGGCAAAGAGGGGAATGTATGAGAGTATAGTTTTACCAACGCTCTTATATGGGTGTGAAGCATGGGTGATGAATGTTGCAGCGAGGAGAAGGCTGGAGGCAGTGGAGATGTCATGTCTGAGGGCAATGTGTGGTGTGAATATAATGCAGAGAATTCGTAGTTTGGAAGTTAGGAGGAGGCGCGGGATTACCAAAACTGTTGTCCAGAGGCTGAGGAAGGGTTGTTGAGGTGTTCGGACATGTAGAGAGAATGGAGCGAAACAGAGTGACTTCAAGAGTGTATCAGTCTTTAGTGGAAGGAAGGCGGGGTAGGGGTCGGCCTAGGAAAGGTTGGAGGGAGGGGGTAAAGGAGGTTTTGTGTGCGAGGGGCTTGGACTTCCAGCAGGCATGCGTGAGCGTGTTTGATAGGAGTGAATGGAGACAAATGGTTTTTAATACTTGACGTGCTGTTGGAGTGTGAGCAAAGTAACATTTATGAAGGGGTTCAGGGAAACCGGCATGCCGGACTTGAGTCCTGGAGATGGGAAGTACAGTGCCTGCACTCTGAAGGAGGGGTGTTAATGTTGCAGTTTAAAAACTGTAGTGTAAAGCACCCTTCTGGCAAGACAGTGATGGAGTGAATGATGGTGAAAGTTTTTCTTTTTTGGGCCACCCTGCCTTGGTGGGCCACCCTGCCTTGGTGGGAATCGGCCAGTGTGATGAAAATAAAAAAATATAATAAAAAATGTTCCCATGTTCTTACTGTAAGAGAAAACAAGAGTATTTTTGAGGCTAACTGCAGTAGATCCTCCTCCTCCACCACCACCTCCACCACCACCACCCCATCCTCCACCCCTCCACCACCTCCACCACCTCCACCACCACCACCACCCCCACCTCCACCACCCCCACCCACCACCACCACCACCCCACCACCACCACCACCCCCACCACCACCACCACACCACCACCACCACCCCACCCACCACCACCACCCCACCACCACCACTCACCACCACCACCACCCACCTCCACCCCACCTCCACCCCCCCCCACCACCACCACCACCCCCACCACCACCTCCACCACCACCACCTCCACCACCACCCCACCAAACCCCCACCACCACCACCACCACCACCCCCACCCCACCACCTCCCCCCACCACCACCCCCTCCACCACCACCACCACCACCACCCCCCCACCCCACCACCACCTCCTCCACCACCCCCTCCACCACCCCCCACCACCACCTCCCCACCACCTCCACCACCACCTCCACCCCCACCCCACCACCACCCCCCACCACCCCTCCCCCACCACACCACCCCACCACCACCCCCACCACCACCCCCTCCACCACCACCACCTCCACCACCACCACCACCACCCCCACCACCCCTCCTCCACCACCTCCTCCCCACCCCTCCACCACCACCTCCACCACCCCCACCCCCCCACCACCACCCCCCACCCCCTTTTCCCACCCCAAACCACCCCTCCCCACCACCTCCACCTCCACACCTCCCCACCACCTCCACCACCACCACCACCACCACCACCACCACCACCACCACCTCCTCCTCCTCCTCTTCCTCCTCCTCCTCCTCTTCCTCCTCTTCCTCCTCTTCCTCTTCCTCTTCCCTCTTCCTCCTCTTCCTCTTCCTCTTCCTCCTTTACTTCCACATATCCAAAACATTTCTGGTACCTCTTAATACTTTGTATATATTCCAAGGCAGGTGTAAATGTCCACCTGTCATTGTGTTTGAGAATTTGAGTACAATTTCAGTACCTAATACTGGTGTCAGAACAAAGATTGGTTATGAAATAACAAGAAATACTATAAATTGTAATTATCAGAACACAAAAATTATATAAAACAATTTGAAAAATAGAAAAAAAAGGTATATCGGCAATGCTTCTGCAAGTGGCAGGACTCCATGGTGCCATCACGTGAGCCTACACTGCCAACAGCTCCTCCTCATACCTCTGTAAGTACTGACCCTAATTTTTTTATTCTACAACACTTAAAAAATGTGCTCTTTTTTCTCAATTTTTTTTTTTTTTTTTTTTTCCAAAATATTTGGGGGGCGGTGGTGCGAGGACGTATGTATTGTTTGGACCGTTTAAGGGGTTAAAATTTCCCAAAATGTGGATTATTAGTCTAAAGAGAGTGGTCATGGGGAATGTAAACAAACCAAGTGGCCCGTGCCCTATTTTTAAAGACCACTTTTCCGTATTTAAAATTTTGGGCTAATTTGAGGGGCGCTGTATAGCAGAACGCTGTAAGCAAAATGCCGAAAAGCAGGACCCTAACTTTGTATACAAGTAATTATAGGTTCCAGCAATGTTTTGGATATGTGGAAGTAATAGAAGAAGAAAAGAAGAGCAGAAGAAAGGAGGAGCAGAAGAAGAGGAGGAGCAGAGAAGAGAGGAGCAAGAAGAGGAGCAGAAGAAGAGGAGGAGCAGAAGAAGAGGGAGGAGCAGAAGAAGAGGAGGGAGCAAAGAAGAGGAGCAGAAGAGGAGGAGGAGCAGAAGAGGAGGAGCAGAAGAGGAGCAGAAGAAGAGGAGCAGAAGAGGAGGAGCAGAAGAAGAGGAGGAGCAGAAGAAGAGGAGGAGCAGAAGAAGAGGAGCAGAAGAAGAGGAGGAGAAGAGGAGAGAGAGAAGAAGAGGAAGAAGAGGAGAAGAAGAGGAGAGGAGAGAAGAAGAAGGAGGAGAGAAGAAGAGGAGAAGACAGAAGAGGAGAAAGAAGAAGAGAGAAGAGAGAGAGAGGAGGAGAAGAAGAGGAGGAGGAAGAGAGGAGGAGGAGAAGAAGCAGAGGAGAAGAAGAAGAGCGAGGAGAAGAAGAGGAGGAGGAGAAGAAGAGGAGGAGAAAGAAGTGGAGGAGAAGAAGAGGAGGAGAAGAAGAAGAGGAGAAAGAAAGAAGAAGGGAGAAGAAGGGAGGGGGAGGAGAAGAAAAAGAGAAGAAGGGAGAAAGAGAGAGGAGAGAAGAGGCAGAAGGGGGAGAAGAAGAAGAGGAGAAAAGGAGGGGGAAAGAGGAGAGCAAAGAAGAGAGAGAAGAAGAAGAGAAGAAAAGAAGAGAAAAAGAGGAGAAAGAAGAGGGGACAGAAGAAGAGGAGGAAAAAAGAAGAGGGGGAGCAGAAAAGGGAGAGCAGAAGAGGGAGAAGAAAAGAGGAGAAAGAAAAGAAGAAGAAAAGAAAGCAGAAAAAGAGAAGGAGGAGAAGAGAAGAGAAAAAGGAGGAAGAAGAGGAGAAGAAGAGGAAGGAGAAGAAGAAGAGGAGGAGAAGAGGAGAGAGAAAGGAGAAGAAGAATAGGAGAAGAGGAGAAGAGGAGAAGAGGAGAAGAAGAAGAGGAAAGAGGAGGAGGAGGAGAGAAGAGGAGAAAAGAAGAGAGGAGAAAGAAGAAGAAGAGAAGAAGAGAAAGGAAGAAGAGAAGAGAAGAAGAAGAAGAAGAGGAGAAGAAGAAGAGAAGAAGAAAGAGCAGAAGAAGAAGAGCAGAAGAAGAAGAGCAGAAAAGAGGAGCAAGAAAAAAGAGGAGCAGAAAAGAAGAGCAGAAGAAAGAGAAGAGAGAAGAGGAGCAGAAGAAGAGCAGAAGAGGAGCAGAAGAAGAAGGGGAAAAAAAGAAGAGGAGCAGAAGAGGAGGAGCAAAAAGAAGAGCAGAAGAGGGGGAGGAGCAGAAGAAGAGGAGAAAAAGGAGGAGAAGAAGGAGGAGAAGAAGAGGGGGAGAAAAAGAGGAGAAGAGGAGGAGGAGAAGAAGAGGAGGAGGAGAAGAAGAGGAGGAGAAGAAAAGAAAAAAGAAAAAAGGGAGAAGAAGAGGAGGAGGAGAAGGGAAAGAAGAGGGGAGGAGAAGAAGGGGGGAGAAGAAAAAGGAGAAAGGAGGAGAAGAGGAGGAGGAGAAGAAAGGAAAGGGGGAAAAAGAGGAGAAGAAAAGGAGGAGGGGAAGAGGGGGAGAAGAGGGGAAAGGGGGAAAAAGGGAAGGAGGAGAAAAGGGGGGAGAAGAGGGAGGAGGAGAAGAAGGGAGGGGAAAAAAGAGGAGAAGAGGGGAAAGGGAAAAAGGAAAAAGAGGAGGAGGAGAAGAAAAGGAGAAGAGAAGAAGAAAAGAAGAAGAGAAGAGAAGAAGAAAAAGAAGAAAAGAGAAAAGAAGAAGAAGAGGAGAAGAAGAAGAAGAAGAAGAAGAGGAGAAAAAGAAAAAAGAAGAAGAGAAAAGAAGAGAAAAGAAAAAAGGGGGGGGGCTCCGCCTGCCCAATTTCCTCTCCTTTTTTTCGGGGTTTTTTGGTTTTTTCCCCCCGGGGGGGGGGGGGGGGGGGGGGGGGGGGGGGGAAAAAAAAGGGGGCCCCCGGGGGGAAACAACCCAAAAAAGGTTTGGGTCCCCGCTCCCGGGCGGGGGGGGGGGGGTCCCCCAAAAAAAAAAAGGGGGGGGGTTTTAAAGGGGGGGGGGGGGGGTAAAAAAGGGGGGGGGGGGGGAAAAAAAAAGGGGGGGGGCCCCCCGGGGGGCCCCCCAAGGGGCCCCCAAAAGGGGCCCCCCCCCCCCCCCCCCCCAAAAAAATGGACGCAGAAAAGAAGAATAGTAGTGGTGGTGGTGGCATCGCCGCCGCTGCTGATCATCATCATCATCATCATCATGGGTTATTATCGAGGTTTTTTGGTATTTCCTCGACCACTTGTGATTCAGTAAGTCAGACAAGCCATTCAGTAAGTCAGACAAGCCATTCAGTAAGTTAGTCAGTCATTCAGTCAGTCAGGTCAGTCACTCAGTCATTCAGTCAGTCACACAAACTCATGTTTACCCCTCTTTCTGTGTACAAAGTAACACTTCATTATGGCTACAGGTTATGTCTTGTCTAATATCTTCGTTTCTTTGTTAATTCTAAGACTTAAATGCTTATACCTTTTCTTGCCACTTTCAGCAACACTGGTAAGGCTACTGGGTGTCATGATTACCCAGCAGATACAAGATATAGTAATTAAACTACCATAACACAATTAACAAACACAGCTAGCTTGTAGCAGAGACAGACTGAACACGTATGAAATATGAACGTTGGGATTGTGGGGTGGTGTCGGGGAGTGGTAGGGGATGGTGTGAGGGCTCCCCAGCCGCTCCACAACAAGGCGGCCACTTGAGCAAAACAGAATTTTTTTTTCCTTCCCACAAACTGAACCGTGTTAAATTAATTTTACGACGTGTTATATAAAATTCTGTCACAGTTCTTCAATCGTGCAATACCCGAATTATGCCAAATTCTCTTGCTAAAAGATGGTGTACTGTATTACGTTTTATATGAAAGTTTGAGTGAAGCTCTGTGCATACTGAATACCACGTCATTTTCTATTGTCTCTGCCAACAGCATAATGTTGTTGACTCAGCCTGTAGATGCAGAAGTGCCTCAAGAAAGTGTCCTTGGCCCGTTGCTTTTTCTCATTTACATCAATGATCTCCACAATGCACCTCATCTCCTTGAACTTGTCTTGTTTGCAGATGACACGACTAATGTCTTTTCTCACTCAAACCCAACTATCCTCAGCGAGACTGTTAGTGATGAACTCCTAAAAATGTCTGTGTGGATGACTACCGTGAACTCACCTTAATAGTATTAACAAAACCTACTACATGATGTTTGGAAATAGAGCTTCAGATATCTAACTAATCATAATGATCAGTGGTTCTTCCACTGCAAGACACAGTGAGGGCAAATTCTTAGGTCCACATCTTGACTTCAGCATGATATATAATACATACCCACAATCCAACACAGCCAAGAAGGTCTCCAAAGCAGTAGGCATCCTCTCTAAGATAGGTTACTGTGTACCTCAAACAGCACTACTTAAATTATACTACTCTCTAATCTAACCTTACCTCACGTACGGTATTTGTGCCTGGGGATCTACTACACCAAATTGCCTAAAACCATTAACCTTTTGAGGGTCCGTGCTGTAGTTCTACGACTTTAAAGCCAGGGTCTGTGCCGTAGTTCTACGTGATGAGCTCAGCTCACTCAGATAAGCTGTCAGTGGTAAATTTAGGCCTGGATATAAGAGAATGGGTTGATGCAGCAAGTGTGCACCTCATAAAACTAATCCTGCAGCATGTAGTGCATAATGAGAAAAATAAAAACTGCAACCGTGTACATTAGTACAGCAGACCCCTGGGTTACGACATTAATCCGGTCCAGAGACCATATCTTATACCAAATCTGTCGTAATCCAAATTAATTTTCCCCATAAGAAATAATGGAAATCCAATTAATCTGCTCCAGACACCCGAAAGTATTAAAAATAATTTTTTTACATGAAATATACATTTTCCTGCACAGAAAACAATGAGACATGCAGAATAAATGAATAATAAAGTGACACTTACCTTTATTCAAGACATATTGATGAGTGATGAGACGAGAGGAGGGGAGAGGATGGAGGTTTACTAATGTTTGGAAGGGGAATCCCCTTCCATAAGGACTTCAGGTACCAAGTCCTTATCTGGGGTTACTTCCTTTCTTTGCTTTTTAATGCCACTAGGACCAGCTTCAGAGTCACTGGACCCCTGTCGCACAAAATATCTGTCCAGAGAGCTCTATTTCTGGCATCTCTTTAAGATTTCCCTAAAATGAGACACAACATTGTCATTGTAGATGTCAGCACAACCTGCAACAGCTGTGTCAGGGTGATGTTCATCCATAAATGTTTGCACATAAAAAAGGAACACTGCAACAGGCCTGTTGGCCCATACTAGGCAGGTCCTTCACAAACCATCCCACTAACAGAATCGTATTTGCCCTACCCAATTTTCAATGCTTCCCAGGCAGTAAGCTTTGACAATTCTATTCACTCATGTGCAAGTCCCAATCAAATCAAATCGTGTGTGTGGGGAAGTACCCTGGCTGGTATGTGGGGAAGTACCCTGGCTGGTATGTGGGGAAGTACTCTGGTTTGTGTGTGGGGAAGTACCCTGACTGGTATGTGGGTAAGTACCCTGGCTGGTGTACATAAGAAAGCAGGAACACTGCAGCAGACCTGTTTGCCCATACTACCACCCTCTACCACCATCACTACCACCTTCACTACCACCCTCTACCACCACCACTTTCGTATCTTTCTACAAATTTTTTCTTGAATTCTATAGTGTTTCTCACCCTCTTTACCAAAGGGCTGACACTAGAAGCTTTCTTTGGGCCCATGGTGGCTTGTTTAGCAGGTACAAGCACTAAAAACAATGGAATAATACAAAATGTATTGCATGTATGCGTGGAATCATCCTCACTGGCTTGTAAACATTGGCAGTGGCTGTACATGGACTGTCTGGGCCGCTCATGCCACGCGGACACATTCGGGACGAATGACTTTAACCGAGTTTTTTGTCGTTAACCGAGCCAGTATTTTGATGCAAAAATGTTACTTAATCCGAATTTTACGTAATCCGATGGTGGCATAATCCGGGGGTCCACTGTACCTCGGGATACGAACTTGAACAATTATGCAAGTGTATTTTTGTAAGTGCTTTTGTAAGTGTATTTTTGGGGGTCTGTAATGGATTAACCCTTTCAGGGTCCAGAGGCCAGATTTCAAAGTGTGCACCAAGGTCCAAGAATTTAAAAAAAAAATTTTTTTATTTTTTCTTATGAAATGGTAGGGAATATTTTTCTGAAGGTAATAAAACAAAAAGTACGAAATTTGATGGAAAATTGACAAAATTATGCTCTCACGAATTTTGGTGTGTCAGCGATATTTACGCTGACTCCCATTTTGGGCCAATTACATTCTTGCAGTCGACCAAATTCTTAGCTATTTTACTAGTATTACTTCTATTCTGTTGATTGAGCACAAGAAATCACCTAGTCAACTGTTTCAACTACAAAATAAAGTGATTGAAAATTGGTAATTTGGCCAATTTAACACAAAGTTCAAAATATTCCCATTTCAAAATAGGGTCCAGAATAAACAGTGCAGGCATTCCTGGCACTAAACTAACATTTCCTCTGTTCATTAGTTATGTTTTCAGGCTTTACAAATGAATTCCATTTTGTTTTTTTATTCACATAATGAATTTTTATTCAAACCAAAAAAATAGAAGATTTACTGTTATGCAATATTGTAATAATTGTATAAATAATATCACCACATTTGTGAACATACATTAGATACACCAACTGGCGTGTATTAAACGTGTGGGGTCATTTGTTTTCTCTTGAACATCGGCAAAAATTTAATATTTTCACTAATTTGAGCTCAGTTTCAAGCCATTTACATTATTAAAACCAATCAAAATCATCTCTATTTCTGTAATATATCTTCCATTCTATAAAATGAGACCAAGAAATAGCAAATACAGCCATAAAAAAACATACAAAAAACACTGGAAAGTCGCTGTTTTAATCGAAAATTACGGTCTCAGTTTTTTTTTCTCTCGTGCACTGTGTGCTGCAGGATTTGTTTTATGTGGTGCACACATACCACATAGATGTATTCTCTCATATCTAGGCCCAAATTTACCGCTCGCAGCTTATCAGAGCGAGCTGAGCTCATGGTGTAGATCTACAGTTTGGACCCTCAACTCAAAGCCATAGAACAGTACGGACCCTGAAAGGGTTAATCTACTTTACATTATTCCTTATGGGAACAAATTCGTTCAGTACTCAAACAGATCAGCACTCAAACTGCCTTCTGGAATGAATTAGGTTTGTATCCCAAGGTACCACTGTATTTGATTTAAAACAAATTTGCAGTGTATTTTTAAATGTTTTTTATGGTTGTAGTCTCGGTTTCTTGGTCTCATTTGATAGAATGGAAGATATATTACAGAAATAGACAAGATTTTTGATGGATTTTAGGACTGAAAATAGCATGAAATTGACCTCATAGTAGCAAATGTTTGTTTTTTGCCAATGTTCAAGAGTAAACAAATCACGTCACTCGTCGAATGTTTGTCTACTGGTGGGTCTGATATGCATTCCCAAATGCACTGATATTATTTATACAATTATTAAAATTTTGGATAACAGTAACTCTTCTATTTTTTGTGTGAATAAAAATTGTGAATAAAAAATAAAAATGGAATTCATGTGTAAAGCCTGGAAACGTAACTAATGAACAAAGGAAATATCATTTTAGTGCCAGGAATCCCTGCTATGTTTATTGTAGACCGTATTTTAAAATTGGCATACAGTGGACCCATGGTTATCAGCCTTTCCGCTTATCGGCTGGTTTTTCGTCTTCCGGTTATTGGCCATTATTTCGCTTATTGGCCGTATGGTACGCTGCCACCAGCCGCTCGTGCATCAGTCTGGCTTTGTCTCTGGGCAAGTGAGGAAGCTTCTGCTCATATATCCATACATTTCGCTGTAATAGATTGTTTTTTGTGGTTATTGATTAAGTGCAGCAGCGAAATAAGTAACCATGGCCCCAAAGAAAGTTCCTAGTAAAGTCCTTTGGTAAAGAAAGTGAGAAACATGATGGAATTTAAGAAACAAGTTGTTGAACAGTTTGAGAGTGGTTTTTGAGTGCTAGAACTTACCAGGATGTATGGGAAAAAACAAATCAACAATCACTTCTATCCTGGCAAAGAAAGAATAAATCAAGGAAACTGATGTGACGAAAGGAGTAAATGTACTAACCAAACAAAGGTCACCAGTAATGGGAGATCTGGAGTAGCTGTTGGTTTTGTGGATCACCAAAAAACAATTAGGGGAGAGTGTTGCAGAGTCGATGATTTGTGAGAAGGCAAGGCAGTTGCATGTGGATCTTGTAAAGAAAATGCCTGGAACAAGTGCTTCTGTTAGTGAATTTAGAGCCAGCAAAGGTTGGTTTGAGAGATTTAACCCTTTGACTGTTTCGGCCATATATATGTCTTACGAGCCAATGTTTTGGACGTATATATACTCAGTAATTCTAGTGGCTTCAAATCAAGCAGGAGAAAGCTGGTAGGCCCACATGTGAGAGAATGGGTCTGTGTGGTCAGTGTGCACTGCATAAAAAAAATCCTGCAGCTCGTAGTACATAATGAGAAAAAAAACTCCGACTGTGTTTTTTGATTAAAATGCCGAGTTTGAGGTGTATTTTCGAATAGTATTTATTGTTGTATTCTCGCTTTCGTGGTCTCATTTGATAGAATGGAAAACATATTACAGAAAGTGGTGATTTTGATTAGTTTCACGACTAAAACGACCTTGAAGTTGAGCGCAAAGTAGGGGAAATGTTCGATTTTTACCAGTGTTCATGAGTAAACAAATCACACCACACGTCCAATACACATCAACTGAGGAGTCTAGTATTCTTTCACTAGTGCACTGATATTATTAATACCATTAGAAGAGGGGCCTGGAGATGTGACTAATGAACAGAGGATATGTTATTTTAGTGTCAAGAATGTCTGCATTGTTTATTCTGGACCCTATTTTGAAATTGGCATCTTTTTTAATTTGCGTAAAATGGCCAAATTGCCAATTTCTGATCACTATTGGGTAGTTAAAATTGGTAAATGGGCAATTTCTTGTACTCAGTTGATAGAAAAAATGGAGTTCTAAAGAAATCGATACGAGTTTGGTAACCTGGAACAATGGAATTGGCCAAAAATAGGGCTCAAAGTCGGCAAAATTGCTGATGCGTATACATGTATATCGCCGAGATCGTTAACTTCGCTGGAGCGTAATTCCATAAGTTTTCAATCAAATTTTGTACTTTTGGTGTCATTACCATCGGGAAAAGATTCTCTCTCATTTCATAAGATTTTTTTTTTTTTTCAAATATTTTTCAACAAAGAATGACAGTTTCAGAAAGGGGCTTGCGACAGACAAAGGGTTAAGAAACATAGTGGCATACACAGTGTGGTAAGGCATGGGGAGGCTGCAAGTCCTGACAAATGTGCGGCTGAAAAATTTGTGCAGGAATTCAAGGGGTATGTAGAGGCTGAAGGATTCCTCCCCCCAACAGGTTTTCAGTTGTGATGAAACAGGCCTCTTTTGGAAGAAAATGCGAAAGAGGACCTACATTATGCAGGAGGAAAAAGAACTGCCAGGACACAAGCCTTTGAAAGACAGGCTTACTCTTTTGTTCTGTGTTAACCCTTTCAGGGTCCAAGGCCCAAATCTGGAGTCACGCACCAGTGTCCAAGAATTTTCAAAAAAAAAAATTGTTATTTTTTCTTATGAAATCGTAGAGAATCTTTTTGTGAAGGTAATAAAACAAAAAGTACGAAATTTGGTGGAAAATTGACGAAATTATGCTCTCGCGAATTTTGATGTGTCAGCGATATTTACGAATCGGCGATTTTGCCGACTTTGACTCCCATTTTAGGCCAATTACATTATTCCAATCAACCAAATTCTTAGCTATTTCACTAGTATTACTTCTATTCTATCGATTGAGCACAAGAAATCGCCAAGTCAACTGTTTCAACTACAAAATAAAGTGATCGGAAATTGTTAATTTGGCCAATTTAACACAAAGTTCAAAATATTCCAATTTCAAAATAGGGTCCAGAATGAACAATGTAGGCATTCCTGGCACTAAACTAACATTTCCTCTGTTCATTAGTTATGTTTTGAGGCTTTACAAATAAATTCCATTTTCATTTTTTATTCACATAATGAATTTTTATTCACACCAAAAAATAGAAGATTTACTGTTATGCAATACTGTAATAATTGTATAAATATCATCACCATATTTGTGAATGTATATTAGACCCACCAGCTGGCGTGTATTAGACGTGTGAGGTCGTTTGTTTACTCTTGAATATCGGCAAAAATTTAACATTTCTGCTACTTTGAGCTCAGTTTCAAGCCATTGCCAGTGCTAAAACCAATCATAATCATCTCTATTTCTGTAATATGTCTTCCATTCTATCAAATGAGACCAAGAAATCGCAAATACAACTATAACAAACATACGAAAAAACACTGCAAAGTTGCTGTTTTAATCGAAAAATCATGATTTCATTTTTTTTCTCTCATTATACACAGTGTGCTGCAGGATCTGTTTTATGTGGTGCACACATACCACATAGATGTATTCTCTCATATCTAGGCCCAAATGTACCACTCACAGTTTATCAGAGTGAGCTGAGCTCATGGCGTAGATCTACGGTTTGGACCCTGAACGTAAAGCCGTAGATCTACGGGACGGACCCTGAAAGGGTTAAAGCTATTGCAGATTTCAAAGTGAAGCCTTTAGTAGTGTATCACTCTGAAAATCCCAGTGTGTTCAAGAAAAACAATGTCGTCAAGAATAGATTGTGTGTGAAGTGGAAAGCTAATAATAAGGCATGGGTCACAAGGCACATTTTTGAAGAGTGGTTCAATGATGTGTTTGGCCCCAGTGTGAAGAAATACCTCCTGGAAAAAACATTGGCACTCAGGTGCCTCCTGGTACTCGACAATGCTCTTGCTCATCCTCCAGACTTGGAAGACCAATTGTTTAGGGACTTCAGTTTTATAACAGTGAAGTTTTTGCCTCCTAACACCACTCCTCTCATCCAGCCCATGGACCAGGAGGTCATTTCTAACTCCAAGAAAATACACAAAAGCAGTATTTCAAAGGTGCTTTGAAGTGACCTCTGACACTGACTTGACCCTAAGAGAGTTCTGGAGGAATCATTTCAATATCCTCCACTGCATAAGCCTTATGGGTAAGGCTCGGGAGGGAGTGACTTTCAGGACTGAATTCTGCTTGGAGAAAATTGTGGCCAGATTGTGTCCCAGAGAGGGATTTTGAAGGGTTTAAGGACCGTATGCCTGTTGTACAATCTATTGTGGCACTGGGGAAGTCCATGGGGTTGGATGTGAGTGGCGAGGATGTGGAAGAGTTGGTGAAGGACCACAGGGAAGAGCTAACAACTGAAGAGCTGCAAGACCTTCAACTGGAGCAGCAACAGACTGCAACTGAGGAAATTGCTTCAGAGGAGGAAGAGAGAGGGGAGAAGGTGCCTTCAGTGATTAAGGACATGTGTGCAAAGTGGAATGAGTTGCAAAGTTTTGTTGAAAAGTATCACTCTGACCAAGCTGAAACAAGCCATATCTGCAACATGTTCAGTGACAAACCTTGTCCCACTTAAGGAAAATGTTAGAGATGCCAGAAACAGATCTCTCTGGACAGATTTTTTGTGCAACAGGGGTCCATTGACTCTCAAACTGGTCCTAGTAGCATTAAAAGATGAAGGGAAGTAACCCCAGAGAGGGACTTGTTACCTGAAGTCATTATGGAGGGAGATTCCCCTTCCAAACAATAACTCCCAACTCCCTTTCTCCTTCTCCCTATCTTACATAAGCCAAGAAGAGTCTTCAGTAAAGGTGTGCAATATTTAGTTATTTAGTTCTCATTGTTTTGTGTATGTAAAACTATGATCTTTAAAAAAAAATTTTTTTTGGGTGTCTTAAACGGATTAATTGTATTTACATTGATTCTTGTGGGAATTATTATTTCAGTTTTAGGTCAACCTTCTGGAACGGATTACGGCCGGTAACTGAGGGTCCACTGTATATTGAAATTTGTATGAAATTGGCCAAATTACCAATTTTTGATCACTTTATTGGGTAGTTGAAATAGTTGATTGGACAATTTCTTGTGCTCAGTCAATAAAATGGAGCTCATACCAGCAAAATAGCTAAGAATTTGGTTTAATGGAATAGTGTAATTGGCCGAAAATAGGACTCGAAGTGGGCAGAATTGCCAGTGCATAAATATTGCTGACACAGCAAAATTCATGACTGTAATTTTGTCGGTTTTTGATAAAATTTCACACATTTTGTTTTATTACCTTCAGAAGAAGATTCTCTACCATTTTATAAGAAAAAAATAATAGTTTTTTTATATTCGTAGACCCTTTAGGGAATTTTCAGATTGTGGGTCTGGACCCTCAAGGGGTTAATAACCCAACAAAAAGCCTTTGTGCAGACTGTCACCCTGTCCATTGCAAGATAACACACTCCTCCACTCTTCAAAAGCTTGACCTTACTTAACCCTTTGACTGTTTTGGTCGTATATATACGTCTTAGGTGCCAGTGTTTTGGACGTATATATACTCAATAATTCTAGCGGCTTCAAATCAAGCAGGAGAAAGCTGGTAGGCCCACATGTGAGAGAATGGGTCTGTGTGGTCAGTGTGCACCACATAAAAAAAAAATCCTGCAGCACGCAGTGCATAATGAGAAAAAAAAAAGTTTTTTTGGATTAAAACGCCAACTTTGAGGTGTATTTTCGTATAGTATTTATCATTGTATTCTCGTTTTCATGGTCTCACGTGATAAAATGGAAAATGTATTACAGAAATAGAGATAATTTTGATTAGTTTCACAATGAAAACGACCTTGAAATTGAGCTCAAAGTAGCAGAAATGTTCGATTTTTACCAATGTTCAGGAGTAAGCAAATCACACCACACGTCCAATACACATCAACTGGGGAGTCTAATATTCTTTCACTAGTGCACTGATATTATTTATACCATTTATACCATTTATACCTCCTAGGAAAGGTTGGAGGGAGGGGGTAAAGGAGGTTTTGTGTGCGAGGGGCTTGGACTTCCAGCAGGCATGCGTGAGCATGTTTGATAGGAGTGAATGGAGACAAATGGTTTTTAAATACTTGACGTGCTGTTGGAGTGTGAGCAAAGTAACATTTATGAAGGGATTCAGGGAAACCGGCAGGCCGGACTTGAGTCCTGGAGATGGGAAGTACAGTGCCTGCACTCTGAAGGAGGGGTGTTAATGTTGCAGTTTAAAAACTGTAGTGTAAAGCACCCTTCTGGCAAGACAGTGATGGAGTGAATGATGGTGAAAGTTTTTCTTTTTCGGGCCACCCTGCCTTGGTGGGAATCGGCCAGTGTGATAATAAATAAATATATAATAATAATATTTTTACAATAATGCAGTAGTCTGCATAACAGTAAACTTTGTATTTTTTGTATGAAAAAAATCAAAATGGAAAGCAATAGTAATATAAGAGGGGCCTAGAGACGTCACTAATTAACAGAGGATATGTTATTTTATTGCCAAGAATGTCTATATTGTTTATTCTGGACCCTATTTTGAAATTAGCATCTTTTTTAATTTGGGTGAAATTGACCAAATTCCCAATTTCTGACCACTTTATTGGATAGTTCAAATCGGTAAATGGGCAGTTTCTTGTACTCAACTGATAGAAAAGATGGAATTCCAAAGAAATAGTTATGAGTTTGGTCAACTGGAATAACAGAATTGGCCAAAAACAAGGCTCAAAGTTGGCAAAATCGCCGATGTGTATATGCCGCCGAGACCGCTAACTTCATGGGAGCATAATTCTGTGAGTTTTGAACTAAATTTCATACTTTTGGTGTCATTACCTTCGGGAAAAGATTCTCTATCATTTCATAAGAAAAAATATTTTTTTTTTTTCCAAAAGTTTTGCAACATAGAAAGGGGCTTGTGACAGTCAAAGGGTTAATATGCAAAATATGCACTCGTACTACTGAGTGTAACACATCAGCACAACAAGATGCAAAACCACCTTTGACATTCCCAGTGTCCGACTCGACCTATGCAAAAATTCATTGCCTGAATCATCGAAAGGCCGCCTGTCTCCGAATCATTCCAGAGTAATTGTTAAAAAATACCCGATTTCTCTCTAACAGAACTAAACCAGCAATACGGCATGTCAAACAAAACCAGCTCATCCAACTGCTATTCCAGTCTTCCTCCAACTCCAACTCCTACTCATCTTGGCCCATTATATTTCTACTGTAATTAAGTAGTTTTCTGTATCTTCACCATCTCTATTCAGTCACTCCACAAAACTGAAGATCATTGAATCTGTGAAATAATAAGTTATACTTTTAACCCCTTGACTGTCGCGGTCGTATATATACGTCATGGGAGATACCGTGTTTGACGTATCTATACGCATAAATTCTAGCGGCTTCAAATCAAGCGGGAGAGGGCTGGTAGGCCTACACGAGAGAGAATGGGTCTCAGTGGTCGGTGTGCACCCCGTGAAAAAAATCTGGGACTCAGCGGTGCATTGTGGGAACGCCATCTTGGTAGTCCATTTTCACCATGCCTCGCGGTAAGAAGTTCCTCACTCCTCGGCGGATTGGAGGTCTTTTGTTCCCAAGTGTTAGCTCAAACAGTGATGAAAGTGTCAGTGAAAGTGAATTCTCTGGTTTTGAAGCGGGTGTGACCAAAAAAAAGTGCCCAGGATAACATAATTAGTGATGAAAACCCAGATGACCCACAACCTTTCACCTCTGGTGCTGGGCCGGCTCCTTCATGTTCACCTGTACCAGGACGAAAGAGGAAACTATTTGCCCATGTACAAGACTCAGATGTGAGCAGTGCAAGTGATAGTGATAGTGATTTCAAGGTTATTGAAAGCAGTTCTAGTTGTGACAGTGAGGGTGAATATTCCCCAGTGAAGCGGCAGTATATACGATGTCGCATGCGGTCTGGTAGTGTGCCATATGCTCTTCCAAGAGGAAGGAGTACATCTCGGAGCACATCCCGTGGCCCTACACCACGTCCTGATAGTGAAGATGACGATATTGTTATGATGGGTATCGTGATGATAGTGATGGTGGCGTGAGTCATGCGACACCAGCAGCGGGCCACGCTACTACCTGCGCTGCTGACTCTGCACAACTACAACCAGCCTCACCCAACCCCACACTCCCACAACCTGCACAACCACAACCACGTTACAATATCCAGAACGCACCAGCTGACCACATCTGGGATTGGCAGCAAGATGACGAGTTTGTTCCCAGTCCCCATGACTTTGATGGAGGACAAAGTGGAATACGGCCATCATGTACACTTGAGAACAATCCCACTGAACTGGAATGCTTTCAGTTGTTCTTCGATGAACCCCTGATGAACATTATTGTCAGGGAAAACAATACATACTATGAGTACACCATGGCAAACACTATTGTCACCAAGATCATGCCTACACCAGTGGAAGGACACAACTGTGGCAGAGATGTATCTGTTCTTTGCCACAATAATGCTTATGCCACATGTGTATAAGCATAGTGTCAACACATACTGGGCGACAGACCGCCTGATATCAACCCCTGCTTTCAGTGACATTATACCAGTGAATAGATTTGTGTTACTGTTACGTATGTTACACTTTTCAGACAAAACCAGGCCTGACAGAAGCGACAGGTTATATAAGATCAGACGTGTGTTTATGTACCTGAAACAAAAGTGCTGTATGTATTTTTATCCCTTCAGGAAGCTTGTTATTGATGAGTCTTTGATTTTGTTCAAAGGAAGACTCTCATTCAAGCAGTATATTCCAAGCAAGAGGAAACGCTTTGGTATAAAGTTATTTGTTCTGTGTGATTGCAAAACTGGTCTGGGTTTGGATATAATTGTGTACACTGGCGGTAAAACATTGGAAGATACCAGAAAGTTACTGGGTATCTCTGGTGATGTGGTTAGAACAATGATGGAGCCATATCTTGGTAAGGGGCATATTTTATATACTGACAACTGGTACACAAGCCCTATACTCAGTGATTTCTTGCGAGTGAACATGACAGATGTGTGTGGCACAGTGCATGGAAATCGTAAACATATGCCTAGGTTCAATGCTGGCAGTCGTAGAGGTGAAGTGCAGGTGTTTGCTGCCAATGACATCATGGCATTTCGGTGGCATGACAAACGTGATGTCACACTGCTGACATCAGTTCACCGAAACAAAATGGTAGACACTGGCAAGCAGAATAGAGAGACCATTGAACCCACTGTAAAACCTGCAGCTGTGATGGATTACAACCTCAATATGCGCTTAGTGGACAAATGTGACATGCAGATTGGGTTTGCTGACTGTGTTCGCAAGAGTTATAAGTGGTACATAAAACTGTTTTTCCATCTTCTTGACATTTCCATGCTGAATGCTTATAATATGTATAAGTTGAAGACCAACAAGAAACCCAAATATGGTGAATTTTGTTTGTCAGTCATCAGACAAATAATATTCAAATACCAAGGAACAACACCTGCAATAGACCAGCGCCCACGAAATTATCAACACATGTTCTCTCGTCTGAGGCCTGGTGATCACTACCCCATACCACTGCCTGCTACTACTGCCAAGAAAAATGCTCAGAAGAGGTGTTTTGTCTGTGGACATACCACAAAATGCCCACAAAATTGCAGAGACACTCGTTTTATGTGTGAGGAGTGTAAGACACCATTGTGCTTATACCCATGTTTCAGAGAATTCCACAAGCTGCAGCAGTTCTAGAAACGTGTCCAGTGATTGTACATATGTATATATATTATAGAACAATCATAATAAACATTTGTTTACATTGTTTGTTTGTGTAGACAAGTTTTAGCAACATTATAACGATACGAGTGTTTTTGCTATAATTGTGTTACATTCAACGAGTGTATATTTGAACATTGCACAATAATTTGGTCTCATAGGCCACAAAAGTTATGTGAAAAAATAAAATAGTGAAAAAAACAAGAAACCATCGAATAGAAGTAAAAGTTTACCGGGTGAGCGGCAGTCGCCGCTGTTGCCGTTCGCAGATCAATTTCAGCAAACTTCAGGACTCTATATCTCGGTAAGTACTGATGGGAAAAATTTTTTTTGGACTAAAACAATCAGAAAAATAATCTTTACATTTTCATAAGAAAAAATAATTTTTTTTTTTTTTCAAATATTTTGCGACACCAGGAGACACTTCAGGATTGGGCCTTTCGACAGTCAAAGGGTTAAAAATTGTACCATTGTTCACTTAGCTACCTCTTATTGTACATATACAGTGGAACCTCGGCTTACGAACTTGATCCGTTCCGTGACTTTGTTTGTATCCTGATTTGTTTGTATTCTGAGTCAATTTTCCTCATTTAAATTAACCCTTTCAGGGTCGAGAGGCCCTCTCCAAAACTCGCTCTCAGGGTCTAAAATTTTTCGGAAAAAAAATTATTTTTTCTTATTAAAATAGAGAATCTTTTCCCGATTATAATGACACCAAAAGTTTGAAATTTGATTGAAAACTTACGGAATTATGCTCTCGCGAAGTTAGCGGTCTCGATGATGTTTACGCAGTGTTGATTTTGCGCAGTTTGAGCCCTATTTTCGGCCAATTCCAGTGTACTAGTCGACAAAAATCATAACTATTTCACTAGAACTACAATTTTTCTATTGAATGAGTACAGGAAACCACCCAGTTACCAATTTCAACTTTCCAATAAAGCTGTCAGAAATTAGCAATTTTGTCAATTTCTCACAATATTCAAAAGATGCCAATTTCCAAATAGGGTCCAGAATAAACAAGACAGACATTCCTGGCACTAAAGTAACATTTCCTCTGTTCATTAGTCACGTCCCCATGCCCCTCTTACATTTCTTTTGCTTTCCACTTTGAATTTTTATTCTCACAAAAAATAGAAGATTTACTGTTATGCAGACTACTACATTAGTGTAGAACTGTTATAAATAATATCAGCACACTTGTGAAAGAATATTAGACTCACCAGTTGATGTGTATTGGACGCATAGCATGATTTGTTTACTTTTGAAATTTGGCAAAAATCGAACTTTTCTGCTACTTTGAGCTCAATTTCAAGGTACTTTTCATTGTGAAACCAATCAAAATCATCTCAATTTCTGTAATATATCATCCATTCTATAAAATGAGACCAGGAAAACTAGAATACAACCATAAATACCATACAAAAATACAGTGCAAAGTTGCTGTTTTAAACCAAAAACACGGTCAAAGTTTTTTTTTTTCTCATTATGCACTGTGTGCTGGAGGATTTTTTTTATACTGTGCGCACTGACCACATAGACCCATTCTTTCATGTGTAGGCATACCAGCTTTCTCTCGCTAAATTTGAAGGCGCTAGAATTTAGGCGTACTAGTACGTCAATAACCCTGGTGCGTAAGCCGTACTAGTACGTCGGAAACCCTGAAAGGGCTAATTGAAATGCAATTAATCCATTCCAGCCCCTCAGGAGGCATGACAAAATAATGCTAATATCAACTCTACGGCTTAGTTATTTATCAAAATTCATCTAATATGACATAATAAACAATATTAATAACATAGAAACATGATACATACTCTAGAATGAATAAAATAGGCCATAATATGGCTAGTGATGGCAACGCTGGAGGCAGCATCCTGCCGCCATTTACTCTCCCACTCTAGTATCTTCCCAGTCCATAACCCCACACCTAGCTTGTGTTTATCCATGATTAGTGGTGAGGTTGTCACATGTAACCACAGGTGTGGTCACGACAGATGTATATATAGGTGAAGACGTGATCACGGTGGTGTTGGCGGTGGCGGCCACAGTGGTGGTGGTGGCCAGCTGCTTCACTCTATGCTGCTGCTGCCTTCATTTCTCTAGCTTTTTTCATAGTTTCTAATCACTTCCTGAGCTTCTTGCTGATTGTACGTGAATACAGTCTCTTTGGGTGAGGCATTGTGTAAGAAATTTGTACAATGTAAGACAAAATTATGCATCCCAAGGGTCTGCTGCGGTCACTCAGAGCGGCTCACCTCCACTTCCTTTTGACCCTTGGTTGGCACTGAGATAGCCTTGGTCTAGGTGGTGGCCCGGTGGCCTGGTGGCTAAAGCTCCCGCTTCACACGGAGGGCCCGGGTTCGATTCCCGGCGGGTGGAAACATTTCGACACGTTTCCTTACACCTATTGTCCTGTTCACCTAGCAGCAAATAGGTACCTGGGTGTTAGTCGACTGGTGTGGGTCGCATCCTGGGGGACAAGATTGAGGACCCCAATGGAAATAAGTTAGACAGTCTTCGATGACGCACTGACTTTCTTGGGTTATCCTGGGTGGCTAACCCTCCGGGGTTAAAAATCCGAACGAAATCTTATCTTATCTTATCTTAGCAACTGTACCTACACCCACCCAGAGGGTTACCAATTTGTATTTTGAAGCATTTGGCACATAAATATGAAAAAAAATTATTAATTATTAATTTAGGGAACTGGAGCACATATCCAATTCCCTAGATCAAGAGCCCATCACCACATACATACTACTACTAATAATAATTAGTATGATAATAATAATAATAATAATAGTAAGGAGAAACTTGAAAAGGCTGCCAGTAGTTGGCACCACCATCAGCAAAATATTGGTAACCACTACTAGTACACTTACCACCTGTTTAGACTTCAGTAGTCTATTAGTATTAGGTTAAGTCTGCCCGAAATGTCTCGGCATGATAGTGGCTTTCTTTACTCCAATCATATTATGATATGTAAACACACATTGTAACCTTTGCAAAGAAATAAATATTTTATTTATTTACTTATTTAACCCTTAACCCTTTCAGGGTTGGTGCCATACACTATAGTATGGCTTGCACGCCAGGGTTGGTGCCGTACTAGTATGCATAAATTCTAGCGCCTTCAAATCTTGAGAGAAAGCTGGTAGGCCTACTTATGAAAGAATGGGTCTATGTGGTCAGTGCGCACAGTATAAAAAAAATCCTGCAGCACACAGTGCATAATGAGAAAAAAAAATCTGACCATGTTTTTGCTTTAAAACAGCGATTTTACAGTGTATTTTTGCATGCTATTTATGGTTGTATTGTGGTTTTCCTGGTCTCATTTTATAGAATGGAGGACATATTACAGAAATTGAGATGATTTTGATTGGTTTCACAATGAAAAGTACCTTGAAATTGAGCTCAAAGTAGCAGATATGTTCGATTTTTGCCAAAGTTCAAAAGTATACAAATCATGCCACTCGTCCAATACATGTCAATTGGCAGGTCTAATAATTTCTCACAAGTGTGCTGATATTATTTATAACATTTCTACACTAATGCAGTAGTCTGCATAACTGTAAATCCTCTATTTTTTTGTGAGAATAAAAATTCAAAGTGGAAAGTAAAAGAAATGTAAGAGAGGCTTGGCAACGTGACTAATGAACAGAAAAATGTTACTTTAGTGCCAGGAATGTCTGTCTTGTTTATTCTGGACCCTATTTGGAAATGGGCATTTTGAAATTTGTGTGAAATTGGCAAAATTGAAAATTTCTGACCACTTTATTGGACAGTTGAAATCGGTAAATGGTTGGTTTCTTGTACTCATTCGATAGAAAAAATGGAGTTCTAGCGAAATAGTTATGATTTTTGTCAACTGGTACATTGGAATTGGCCAAAAAGAGGGCTCAAAGTGGGCAATGCGTAAACGTCATCGAAATCGCTTACTTCGTGAGAGCATAATTCCGTCAGTTTTCCATCAAATTTCACACTTTTGGTGTCGTTATGATCAGGAAAACTTTTTCTATCATTTCATAAGAAAAAAATAATAATTTTTTTTTTTTTTTTGAAAAATTTTCGACCCTGAGAAAAAGTTTAGGAGAGGGCCTGCCGACCCTGAAAGGCTTAAACTGTCCAGTCATAGAGCTGCGTTCATGTGCATAGCGCTCCAACCTTGATTTTCTCCATTTGAAAGCATGTAAAGGAAATGCAAATCTACGTTTGGAGACTGCCGCATGCCAACGTATATCTACATGTGGACAGTTTAAGAGTTAAGGAACCTCTGTTGAGAAGGCAGTTCACATCCTGAAATTTCGTCCATATCCAGAAGCAAAAAATCCCCTGAATGACAGTTCGTATCCTGAAAAATTCACATGGTGGGGCATTCGTAAACCAAGGTTCCACTGTAATTGTAATTAGCTGTATAAAAAAATCCTACTTAATAGTCTATATCTAATTCTTAAGTATTCTTTAATCCTTTGACTGTCGCAACCCCAAATCTTGAGGTGTCGCATGGTGTTACAAAATATTTGAAAAAAAAAAAAAAAAAAATTATGATAGAGAATCTTTTCCTGATGGTAATGACACCAAAAAGTACAAAATTTGATGGAAAGAAAACTTGGGGAATTACGCTCTCGCGAAGTTAGCGACCTCGGCGATATTGACAAATCGGCAATTTCGCCCACTTTGAGCCCTATTTTCAGCTAATTCCATTGTTCCAGTTGACCAGACTCATAACTATTTGTTTAGAACTCCATTGGTTCTATCAACTGAGTGCAAGAAACTGCTCATTTACCAATTTCAACTACCCAATAACTACCCAATAAAGTGGTCAGAAATTGGAAATTTGGCCAATTTCATGCAAATTAAAAAATATGACAATTTCAAAATAGGATCCAGAATGAACAATGCAGACATTCCTGGCTCTAAAATAACATTTTCTTTGTTAATCAGTCATGTTTCCAGGCCCCTCTGATATTACTCTTGCTTTCTATTTTGAATTTTTATTCAAACAAAAAATAGAAGATTTACTGTTATGCAGTCTACTGCAATATTGTAATAATTGTATAAATAATGTCAACCCATTCACAACTGCATATTAGAATGGCTAGTTGGACATTTATTGAACAATGACATCGTTTGTTTACTCTTGAACATTGACAAAAATCAAACATTTTCTCTACTTTGAACTCCATTTCAGGGTCCTTTTCACAGTAAAACCAATCAAAATTACCTCTATTTCTATAATGTGTTTTCCATTCTATAAAATTTGACTATGAAAACGAGAATATAACCATAAAAACTATACAAAAATACACCTCAAATTCGGCGTCTTAATCCAAAAACACGGCCGGAGTTTTTTTCTTATTACGCACTGCGTGCTGCAGGATTTTTTTATACTGTGCAAGTAAGTAAGTAAGTTTATTCAGGTATACACAAATACAGTTACATAGATTATCATACATAGCAGCATATGTGTAGAGAACCTAGGATAACCCAAAAAAGTCAGAGTGACTTATTTACATTGGGGTCCTTTTACCTTATTATAATATAAAGGTTATAATATTTTATTATTCTATAATGAAGATAACATCTTATTATCATACTAAAAAGCCTATCTACTACACGAGGGTCATTAAGACTACAATACGAGGGTCATTACTAGGAATAAGGTAAAATTACACGTGTGTTAGCTAAAAAATAAGAAATCATTCCCCTCCCTTTCTGTAGCTACATTCATCAGACACCTTTTGGCACTTTTCTTGAACTGGTTCATGCTATGACTGGCTTTGACATGTGCGTGCAGTCTGTTGCATTCCTTTATTGCTGTACAATAAAAGGTGTTTGAAGCCTGGCCACTGACTGTGGGTATTACAAAGTTGTGCTCTCTCCCCCTAGTACTATGATTGCTTTGGTTCCCAACCTTGACAAAATTGGCAGCAAGATATTCTGGACACTGTGAGCAATTTTATAAACATGATTCAACTTCAGTTGTTTTACTATGTCTTCAACATTCAGCATATCCAACTGCTGTAATTCATTCTGGCCTACATGCTCTCTTGGGCCCAGGCCCAGGATGAATTTTACAATTTTGTTCTAGGTGATTTGCAGTCTATCTTTCAGTTTTTTTTGTCAAGGCAGAGTACCATGAAGAGCAAGCATAATCCATATGACACTCTGAGGGCTAGACATAGGGTCCTGGGAGCCTCAGTAGGTAGACACTGTACTTGTCTATAGAGGAAAGTCAGTCTGGCATTCGCTTTCTTTACTACACTGTTCCCTATCAATTCTCCTGACATGCATGGTTCTGAGGGGATTCCCAGATATTTTACTGATGAAACCAAAGTGATGGGCTCCCCATTACACTGGACATTAAAATTATTTACCCTTCTCAGTTTATGTTTCGTGCCAAAGAGAATGGCTTCAGTTTTCCCGAGGTGTAATGATAGTTTGTTGTCTACTAACCATTTGCTGCAGGACTCCAGTTCCAGTGCTAATACATTAGATATATCTTGAGAGTCTTTACCTGACACTAACAGAGCACTGTCATCTGCATACAGTAGGAGTTGCACTTGACACTGATAGGCATGTCATTGACGTAACATAAGAATAATAAGGGACCCAGAATACTACCTTGGGGAACTCCACATGCTATCGGCAGGGGTTCTGATTCCGTTTTGTTGATTTTGACAATTTGTCTCCTGTTGCTAAGGTAGGACTTAAACCAGTCTACAGAACCTATACCGATAGCTTGAAGTTTCTTACATAATATATTGTGATTGACAGTATCGAAGGCGTTTTGCAGGTCTAAGGTTACCATATCTATGAGGTTCTCCATTAACATTTCAGTTCTCAGGTAATCCATCAGATTAATTAGGGAGGTGTCGGTTGAGTAAGATCTTCTAAAGCCCAATTGATAGCTATGGAGAATGTTGTTGTCATTAAGGTACTTAACTACTTTACAGTACACTGCCCTCTCTAGAATTTTGGATATTATACTGAGTATACTAAGAGGCCTATAGTTGCTTACATCAGACCTACTATTTTTCTTGAAGATAGGAGTAACTCTGGCCTCCTTGAACCCCTCTGTTACGGTATTAGTGGTGATTGACAGATTTATTATGTGAGCAATAGGGATTGACAAATCAGAAGCACCATCTTTTAGGAACTTAGACGGGATGTTATCTGGACCAGTGCTCTTAGCTGGGTTTAACCTGCTTAGTTCTTTTTGAATAAAGTCATGAGATACACTTACTAGTTGACAACTGTTTGGGGTTACCCCTTTATTGGTACCTGGAGTTTACCTGGAGAGAGTTCTGGGGGTCAACGCCCCCGCAGCCCGGTCTGTGACCAGGCCTCCTGGTGGATCAGAGCCTGATCAACCAGGCTGTTGCTGCTGGCTGCATGCAAACCAACGTACGAGCCACAGCCCGGCTGGTCAGGAACCGACTTTAGGTGCTTGTCCAGTGCCAGCTTGAAGACTGCCAGGGGTCTGTTGGTAATCCCCCTTATGTATGCTGGGAGGCAGTTGAACAGTCTCGGGCCCCTGACACTTATTGTATGGTCTCTTAACGTGCTAGTGACTCCCCTGCTTTTCATTGGGGGGATGTTGCATCGTCTGCCTAGTCTTTTGCTTTCGTAGTGAGTGATTTTCGTGTGCAAGTTCGGTACTAGTCCCTCTAGGATTTTCCAGGTGTACATAATCGTGTATCTCTCCCGCCTACGTTCCAGGGAATACAGTTTTAGGAACCTCAAGCGCTCCCAGTAATTGAGGTGTTTTATCTCTGTTATGCGCGCCGTGAAGGTTCTCTGTACATTTTCTAGGTCAGCAATTTCACCTGCCTTGAAAGGTGCTGTTAGTGTGCAGCAATATTCCAGCCTAGATAGAACAAGTGACCTGAAGAGTGTCATCATGGGCTTGGCCTCCCTAGTTTTGAAGGTTCTCATTATCCATCCTGTCATTTTTCTAGCAGATGCGATTGATACAATGTTATGGTCCTTGAAGGTGAGATCCTCCGACATGATCACTCCCAGGTCTTTGACGTTGGTGTTTCACTCTATTTTGTGGCCAGAATTTGTTTTGTACTCTGATGAAGATTTAATTTCCTCATGTTTACCATATCTGAGTAATTGAAATTTCTCATCGTTGAACTTCATATTGTTTTCTGCAGCCCACTGAAAGATTCGGTTGATGTCCGCCTGGAGCCTTGCAGTGTCTGCAATGGAAGACACTGTCATGCAGATTCGGGTGTCATCTGCAAAGGAAGACACGGTGCTGTGGCTGACATCCTTCTCTATGTCGGATATGAGGATGAGGAACAAGATGGGAGCGAGTACTGTGCCTTGTGCAACAGAGCTTTTCACCGTAGCTGCCTCGGACTTTACTCTGTTGATGACTACTCTCTGTGTTCTGTTAGTGAGGAAATTATAGATCCATCAACTGACTTTTCCTGTTATTCCTTTAGCACGCATTTTGTGCGCTATTACGCCACGGTCACACTTGTCGAAGGCTTTTGCAAAGTCTGTATATATTACATCTGCATTCTTTTTGTCTTCTAGTGCATTTAGGACCTTGTCATAGTGATCCAATAGTTGAGACAGACAGGAGCGACCTGTTCTAAACCCATGTTGCCCTGGGTTGTGTAACTGATGGGTTTTTAGATGGGTGGTGATCTTGCTTCTTAGGACCCTTTCAAAGATTTTTATGATATGGGATGTTAGTGCTATCGGTCTGTAGTTCTTTGCTGTTGCTTTACTGCCCCCTTTGTGGAGTGGGGCTATGTCTGTTGTTTTTAGTAACTGTGGGACGACCCCCGTGTCCATGCTCCCTCTCCATAGGATGGAAAAGGCTCGTGATAGGGGCTTCTTGTAGTTCTTGATGAACATGGAGTTCCATGAGTCTGGCCCTGGGGCAGAGTGCATGGGCATGTCATTTATCGCCTGTTCGAAGCCATTTGGCGTCAGGATAACATCGGATAGGCTTGTGTTAACCAAATTTTGTGGCTCTCTCATAAAAAATTCATTTTGATCTTCGACTCTCAGTCTGGTTAGCGGTTTGCTAAAAACTGAGTCATATTGGGACTTGAGTAGCTCACTCATTTCCTTGCTGTCATCTGTGTAGGACCCATCTTGTTTAAGTAGGGGCCCAATACTGGACGTTGTTCTCGACTTTGATTTGGCATAGGAGAAGAAATACTTTGGGTTTCTTTCGATTTCATTTATGGCTTTTAGTTCTTCCCGCGATTCCTGACTCCTATAAGATTCCTTTAGCTTAAGTTCGATGCTTGCTATTTCTCTGACCAGTGTCTCCCTACGCATTTCAGATATATTGACCTCTTTTAGCCGCTCTGTTATTCTTTTCCGTCGCCTGTAAAGGGAGCGCCTGTCTCTTTCCATTTTACATCTACTCCTCCTTTTTCTTAGAGGAATAAGCCTTGTGCATACATCGAGTGCCACCAAGTTAATCTGTTCTAGGCATAAGTTGGGGTCTGTGTTGCTTAGTATATCTTCCCAGCTTATATCGGTTAGGACTTGGTTTACTTTGTCCCACTTTGTTTTTGTTATTGAAGTTGAATTTGGTGAATGCTCCCTCGTGACTAGTCTCATTATGTCGATCTGGGGCTCCACGCATACATGTCTGAACCTCAATTATGTTGTGATCTGAGTATATTGTTTTTGATATGGTGACATTTCTTATCAGATCATCATTGTTAGTGAAGATGAGGTCTAGTGTATTCTCCACTCTAGTAGGCTCTATTATTTGCTGGTTTAAATTGAATTTTGTGCAGAGATTTAAAAGCTCGTGTGAGTGTGAGTTTTCATCAGAGCTGCCTCCTGGTGTTATTACTGCAACAATATTATTTGCTATATTCCTCCATTTTAGGTGCCTTAAGTTGAAATCCCCCAGGAGCAAGATGTTGGGTGCAGGAGCTGGAAGATTTTTCCAGACAGTGGTCAATTTTTAACAGCTGTTCCTGGAATTGCTGGGATGTTGCATCGGAGGCTTGTAGACTACCACAATGACTAGGTTTTGGTTCTCGACCTTTACTGCTAAAACTTCCACTACATCATTTGAGGCATTTAGCAGTTCTGTGCAAACAAGTGACTCTGCAATGTACAGGCCAACCTCCCCTTTTGCCTGTTCACTCTGTCACATCTGTATAGGTTGTAACCTGGGATCCATATTTCGTTGTCCAAGTGATCCTTTATGTGGGTCTCAGTGAAAGCAGCGAACATTGCCTTTGCCTCTGCAAGCAGTCCACGGATGAAAGGTATTTTGTTGTTTGTTGCTGGCTTTAGACCCTGTATATTTGCAAAGAAGAATGTCATCGGACTGGTGGTATCGGTACTGGGGGGGGGGGGGATTTTTTTTCCGGCATTAGTATCTGTATCTGTTGGTTTGGAGTGGAGGCCATCGACTGTGGTTCCACTCCAGGAATGACTGGATTTGGTGTACGATTTCTGCCATTTCCTGCCATTTTTTTTTCCTTCCTGGCACTAAAAAAACCTCTCCCTCTTGAGTGGCTGTGGCTACCCAGGTTTTCCCATGGCCTGGATGTTTTGTATCTTTTTGTCCCCTTTAGATGGTGTGCCTGGCAATTTAAGTTATAGCAGTCTTTCCTGTACTGAAGAGGTACACATTTCAGGGTGAAAAAGCTTACAGGAAGGGAGTTTGCATTTTCCTGTTGTCATATGGGCATGGCATTTTCTAGGGTGGTTATAGTTGCACGTCCTGTCTGTTTTTCCAGATTAACCATGTCTGCAGATACCAAGTGCATAGTATGTGCACAGGCTTGGTTTCCGTTTGCCTTTGGTTTCTGTATAGTATGTTTGAAACTTATCAGAGTCTGTGTTAAAGGTATTTGATGCAGCTGGTAGTTTACTTACTAGTGTTGATGCAACAGATGTGTAGATTGAGACACTTATGCAGCATATGGGAATCTTTATTCAGGAAACGTTTCGCCACACAGTGGCTTCATCAGTCCAATACAAAGAGGAAGGCGTAAGGAGAGGAGGAGAATGAGGTAATCAGTCCCTCAACCTGGAGTCGATGTGTTCAGTCCATCAATCTTGTAGAATGGATTGATGGACTGAACACATCGACTCCAGGTTGAGGGACTGATTACCTCATTCTCCTCCTCTCCTTACGCCTTCCTCTTTGTATTGGACTGATGAAGCCACTGTGTGGCGAAACGTTTCCTGAATAAAGATTCCCATATGCTGCATAAGTGTCTCAATCTTCAACTTGTCGGTTTTTCAAACCATTCATCACAACAGATGTGTAGTAGGAATTAAAACAATTTGCCACCTTAGATGTTTTGTGGCATACCTCGTTATCGATAGTGAGTACTATGTTAGACCTATCTGCTGGTTTATGGCTATACCCCACTGACCACACAGACCCATTCTCTCACATGTGGGCCTACCAGCTTTCTCCTGCTTGACTGAAACAATCAAAGGGTTAAGTATTAGAATTAATTTGTGCAAAATGCCTTTGCATACTAGTGGCTTTCTTTTATGCCTAATTATGTTTTATTACATGTAAACTTATCCAATCTCCCTTCCAAGCTGCCCAAGATTTTAGACTCTATAACCGCACTCGGTACATCATCAGATGCAGCATTCTCCACCTGACCTCAACATTCTGAACCTGACTATAAATATTCGCGTACCTTCCACCCCAGGTAGACCTGTTTGTGACTTGAAAAAGCCCACTGTGTGGGCGAAATGTTGTCAGTAAAGGATCACATTATACTGCATATGTGTTTATATTTCCATTGTGTCGGTATTTTATACCATTTATTTCCATCAAACAACATTATTTTTGTACAGCATAAAAGGAAATAAAAATTGGAGTTTGATTTCTATTGGGATGTGATTTTCCAATTTATTGCCAGAATTTTTTAAGACACCCAGGTTGTTTCACATAAATCTTACCAATCCTGAAAGAAAAATGTATTTTAATGGGGAGGGTGGCTGAGAAGTAGTAGTAAAGTGCTTAGAAACACCAGTAATTGCTTTTATTACTGAATGTTCTCAACAACATACTGTTTTTGCTTCTCCATGGAGATTCCAAATGTATTCTAAGAGCTTATTGTAGTTATTTATCCCTTACACTTTTGGTGCCGTAGTACTATGGCTTACTAGCCAGTGTTGGTGCCGTAGTACTACGCCAAAATTCTAGTGGCTTCAGATCTAGCGGGAGAAAGCTGGTAGGCCTACATGTGAGAGAATGGGTCTGTATGGTCAGTTTGTGCAGTATAAAAAAAATCGGGGAGCCAGTGGTGCATTGTGGGAAAGCCATTTCAGTAGTCCTTGTTCACCATGCCTAGTCGTAAGAAATATGTGACTCCCCGGTGAATTTGGGACTCTTCTCTTCCCAAGTGATAGTTCGAACACAGATGGAAGTGTCAGTGAAGATGAAGTTCATGGTTTTGAGGAGTTTGTGACCGAAAGCAATGCCGAGGATACCAGATACAGATAGTGAAAAGGGAAGACAGTGTAGGTGGTGGGGAAGATGGTATGGGTGGTGGGGAAGGCAGCATGGGTTTGTGTAAACAAGTTCTGTAAACAGTATACAGTGAACCCTCGATTATCAGCTGTAATCCATTGCAGAAGCTTGGCCTGAAACCGAAATGGCTAAAAATCGAAATACGTAATATTTCCCATAAGAATTAATGTAATTACAGTTTATCTGTTGCAGATAAAATATTCACCAAAAAATAATTTTTTTAACAATTAAATCAGTATTACATACCTTTATTGAAGACCAATGCTGACTTCTGGAATGTCTGCTTCACTTTGTGCATGTCTGCTTCACTTTGTGCATGTCTGCTTCACTTTGTGCATGTCTGCTTCACTTGTGCATGTCTGCTACACTTTGTACATGTCTGCTACACTTTGTGCATGTCTGCTACACTTTGTGCATGTCTGCTACACTTTGTGGGATGTCCTGCTACACTTTGTGCATGTCTGCTACACTTTGTGCATGTCTGCTACACTTTGTGCATGTCTGCTACACTTTGTGCATGTCTGCTACACTTTGTGCATGTCTGCTACACTTTGTGCATGCCTGCTACACTCCCAGCATTCCTGCTACACGTCCTGCATGTCTGCTACTCTTTCTGCATGCCTGCTACACTTTCTGCATGCCTGCTACACTTTCTGCATGCCTGCTACACTCCCTGCATGTCTGCTAAACTCCCTTCATGCCTGCTACACTCCCTGCATGCCTGCTACACTCCCTGCATGCCTGCTACACTCCCTGCATGCCTGTTACACTCCTTGCATGCCTGCTACTCTCCCTGCATGCCTGCTCCACTTCCTGCATTCCTGCTACACTTCCTGCATGCCTGCTACACTTCCTGCATGCCTGCTACACTTCCTGCATGCCTGCTACACTTCTTGCATGTCTGCTACTCTTTCTACATGCCTGCTACACTTCCTGCATGCCTGCTACACTTCCTGCATGCCTGCTACACTCCCTGCATGTCTGCTACACTTCCTGCACGTCTGCTACACTTCCTGCACGCCTGCTACACTTCCTGCATGCCTGCTACACTTCCTGCATGCCTGCTACACTTCCTGCATGCCTGCTACACTTCCTGCATGCCTGCTACACTTCCTGCATGCCTGCTACACTTCCTGCATGCCTGCTACACTTCCTGCATGCCTGCTACACTTCCTGCATGCCTGCTACACTTCCTGCAAGCCTGCTACACTTCCTGCATGTCTGCTACACTCCCTTCATGCCTGCTGCACTCCCTGCTTGCCTGCTACACTCCCTGCTTGCCTGCTACACTCCCTGCTTGCCTGCTACACTCCCTGCATGCCTGCTACACTCCCTGCATGCCTGTACACCCTCTGCATGCCTGTACACTCCCTACATGCCTGCTTCACTCTCTGCATGCCTGCTACACTCCCTGTATACCTGCTACACTCCCTGCATACATGCTACACTCTGCATGACTGCTACACTTCACGCTTAACCCTTTCAGGGTTTCGGCCATACTAGTACGGCTGATGTGCCAGGGTCCTTGACGTACTAGTACAGTGGACCCCCGCATACCGGACGCATCGCATACCGTACAATCCGCATACCGGACGCTTTGATCGCAAAAATTTTGCCTCGCATACCGCCCAAAAACCCGCTCACCGCCCTTCGTCCGAGACGCGTCCAATGTGCGGCCTGAGCCACGCTCACATGTTCCGCCGGTGGCATTGTTTACCAGCCAGCCTCCGCGGTAACATCCAAGCATACAATCAGAACATTTCGTATTATTACAGTGTTTTTGGTGATTTTTTTCTGGAAAATAAGTGACCATGGGCCCCAAGAAAGCTTCTAGTGCCAACCCTACAGCAATAAGGGTGAGAATTACTATGGAGATGAAGAAAAAGATCATTGATAAGTATGAAAGTGGAGTGCGTGTCTCCGAGCTGGCCAGATTGTATAATAAACCCCAATCAACCATCGCTACTATTGGTGGTACAGCTGCTGCTGTACCACCGTCAGCTGCTGCTGCACTGTCAGCTGCTGCTGGTACCACCGTCAGCTGCTGCTGCTGCTGTAGTACCATGCTGCTGCTGCTGTAGCACCGTCTGCTGCGCTGCTGTAGCATCTCTGCTGCTGCTGTAGCATCGTCTGCTGCTGCTGTAGCATCGTCTGCTGCTGCTGTAGCATCGTCTGCTGCTGCTGTAGCATCGTCTGCTGCTGCTGTAGCATCGTCTGCTGCTGCTGTAGCATCGTCTGCTGCTGCTGCTGTAGCATCGCTGCTGCTGCTGCTGTAGCATCGTCTGCTGCTGCTGCTTAGCATCGTCTGCTGCTGCTGTAGCATCGTCTGCTGCTTGCTGTAGCATCGTCCTGCTGCTGCTGTAGCATCGTCTGCTGCTGCTGTAGCATCGTCTGCTGCTGCTGTAGCATCGTCTGCTGCTGCTGTAGCATCGTCTGCTTGCTGCTGTAGCATCGTCTGTTGCTGCTGTACCACCGTCAGCTGCTGCTGCTGCTGTAGCACCGTTGTTGGTGTGGCTTATTGAGAATACCAAGAAACAATTAACCCCAGAGGATTTGCCACCAGGATAACCCAAAAAAGTCAGTGTCATCGAAGACTGTCTAACTTATTTCATTGGGGTCCTTAATCTTGTCTCCCAGGATGCAACCCACACCAGTCGACTAACACCCAGGTGAACAGGGAAAATGCCTGGAACTAGTGCTCATATTGGTGAATTTAGAGCCAGCAAAGGTTGGTTTGAGAGATTTAAGAATCGTAGTGGCATACACAGTGTGATAAGGCATGTTCTAGAAGAAAATACCTAACAGGACCTACAGTACTCAGGAGGAAAAGGCACTCCCAGGACACAGTGTCTCATCAGTCATTGCTGCATCTTCAATAAAGGTAAGTGTCATTTATTTTTCATTTAGTAGAATAGTACATGCACAATATATATTGTGCATGTATCCTTCTCTTTGTGTGTAGGAAAATGTATATTTCATGTGGTAAAATTTTTTTTTTCATACTTTTGGGTGTCTTGCACGGATTAATTTGATTTCCATTATTGCTTATGGGGAAAATTCATTCGCATACCGAACATTTCGCATAACAACCAGCCCTCTTGCACGGATTAAGGTCGCTATGCGGGGGTCCACTGTACTCATAAATTCTAGCGCCTTCAAATCTAGTGAGAAAGCTGGTAGGCCTACATATGAAAGAATGGGTCTATGTGGTCAGTGTGCGCAGTATAAAAAAATCCTGCAGCACGCAGTGCGTAATGAGTAAAAAAAACTTTGACCGTGTTTTTGGATTAAAACGGCTACTTTGCACTGTATTTTTGTATGTTATTTATTGTTGTATTCTAGTTTTCCTGGTCTCATTTGATAGAATGGAAGAAATATTACAGAAATTGAGATGATTTTGACTGGTTTTACAATGAAAAGTACCTTGAAATTGAGCTCAAAGTAGCAGAAATGTTCGATATTTACCAAAGTTCAAAAGTAAACAAATCATGCTAAGCGTCCAATACACGTCAACTGATGAGTCTAATATTCTTTCACAAGTGCGCCAATATTACTTATACCATTTCTACACTAATGCAGTAGTCTACATAACAGTAAATTTTCTATTTTTTGTGAGAATATAAGTTCAAAATGGAAAGCAAAAGAATGTAAAAGGGGCATGAGGATGTGATTAATTAACAGAGGAAATATTATTTTAGTGCCGGAATGTCTTTCTTGTTTATTCTGGACTCTATTTGGAAATTGGCATCTTTTGAAATTTGTGTGAAATTGGCAAAATTGCTAAATTCTGACCACTGTATTGGATAGTTGAAATTGGTAAGTGGGTGGTTTCTTGTAGTCATTCGATAGAAAAAATGGAGTTCTAGCAAAATAGGTATGATTTTTGTCGACTAGTACACTGGAATTGGCTGAAAATAGGGCTCGAAGTGGGCAAAATCACCGATGCGTAAACATCGTCGAGACCACTACCTTCGCGAGAGCATAATTCCATAAGTTTTCCACCAAATTTCATAATGAACTTTTGGTGTCATTATGATCGGGAAAAGACACACTATCTTTTCATAAGAATTTTTTTTTTTTTTTTTTAAATTTGGGGTACCCTGAGAACAAGTCTCTGAGAGGGCCTGTGGACCCCTGAAAGGGTTAAATTCCATGGTGTTTCTCACTTTCTTTACCACTGGCACTTTACCAGGAACTTTCTTTGGAGCCTTGGTTACTTATTTCTCAGTTGCACTGCAAAAAAAAAAAAAAAAAAAAAAAAATATAAAACAAGTGCAATGTTTGGATATATGAGCAGAAGCTTCCTCATGCACCAAAAGACACAGCCAGACTGACGCACAAGCGGCCCCAGCCGGCGGATGGACGCGTCCGAAATGGCAGATCACAGAAATAGCGGCCGATCGCTGGGAGCAGGAAAACCGGCTGATCACTGAGTTGGCCAGTAACAGGAACGACCGATAACCGAGGGTCCGCTGTAATAACAATGTTTGTGTGGTTATTGTGTTGCATACAATGAGTGGATATATATACAGTGGACCCTCAACTAACAATATTAATCCATTCCAGAGAGCTCATCGTTAGACAAAATTATCGTTAATTGAATTAATTTTCCCCATAAGAAATAATGGTAATTCAAGTAATCCGTTCCAGACACCCAAAAGTATGAAAAAAATATTCTTACCACAGGAAATATACATTTTCCTACACAGAAAGAGAAGGATTGATGCACTATATACGTACTGTACTAAATGAAGAATAAATGACACCTATATTGAAGATGTAGTGATGAGTGATGGGATGGGAGGAGAGAAGATAGAGGTTTATTATTTTTTGGAAGGGGAATCCTCTTCCAAAAGGACTTTAGGTAGCAAGTCCTTTTCTGGGGTTACTTCCCTTCTTTGTTTTTTAATGCCACTGGGAACAACTTGAGAGTGACTGGACCTCTGTTGCACCAAAAATTTGTCCATAGAGCTCTGTACCTCGCATTCCTTTTAAGATTTTCCTAAAGTGGGTCACAACATTGTCAGTGTAAAAGCCACCAGCATGGCTTGCAATAGCTTTTTCAAGGTGATTTTCTTTCATAAAGGTTTGCACGTCAACCCACTTTGCACAAATTTCCTTAATCATTGAAGAAGACAATTTCATCAAATTTTCTCTCCCCTCCTCTGAAGCAATTTCCTCAGTTGTGGCCTCTTGCTGTTGCAGATGCTCTTGCAGCTCATCAGTGGTTAGTTCTTTATCGTCGTCCTCCACCAACTCTTCCACATCCTCCCCACTAGCCTCCAACCCCAAGGACATCCCCGATGCCACAATAGATTCCACAACTGGCATAGGCTTCTCAGGGTTAGCCCCAAACCCTTCAAAATCCCTCTCTTGTACACATTCTGGCCACAATTTCTTCCAAGCAGAGTTCAAGGTCCTGTTAGTCACTCCCTCCCAAGCCTTACCTAAAAGGTTTATGCAATTGAGGATACTAAAGTGATCTTTCCAAAACTCTCTTAGGGTCAGTTGAGTGTCTGAGGTCACTTCAAAGCACTTTTGAAACATTGCTTTGGTGTACAGTTTTTTGAAATGTGAAATGACCTGCTGGTCCATGAGCTGGAGGAGAGGAGTGGTATTAGGAGGCAAGAATTTCACTTAGATAAAACTCAACTCCCCTGAAATTCACTCTGGCAAGTCTGAAGGATGAGCAGGAGCACTGTCTAATACCAGGAGGCACTTAAGGTCCAATTTATTTTACAGGAGGTAATTTTTCACAGTGGGGCCAAACACATGATAAAACCAGTCATAGAAAATGTCCCTAGTGACCCATGCCTTACTGTTTGCCCTCCACATCACACACAAATTAGCCTTGACAACATTGTTTTTCCTGAACACTCTGGGAGTTTGAGTGATACATGAGTAGAGGCTTCACTTTGCAATCCCCATTAGCATTACTACACAACATGAGCATTACCCTGTCTTTCATAGGCTTGTGTCCTGGCAGTGCTTTTTCCTCCTGTGTAATGTAGGTCCTGTTTGGCATTTTCTTCCAAAACAAGCCTGTTTTGTCACAATTAAACACTTGGGGATGCAATCCTTCAGCCTCTATGTACCCCTGGAATTCCTGCACATATTTTTCAGGCACTTTTTGGTCCGAATTAGCAGCCTCACTATGCCTTACCACACTGTATGCCACTATGAATCTTAAATCTCTCAAACCAACCTTTGCTGGCCTTAAATTCAATAACATCACTAGTTGCAGGCCTTTGTTTAACTAAATCGTCTTGCAACTGCCTTGCCTTTTCACATATGATCGCTGGAGAGATACTATCTCCTGATATCAGTTTTTCGTTTACCCACACCAATAACATTCTCTCAGCACCTTCAAGTACTTGCGATCTGTGTTTCGAAAAGATACTTGCATCTTTCGCAACAACAGCTTCCTTGATTGTCTTTTTGTTGGTCAAGATAGTAGTAATGGTTGATTGGGGTTTGTTGTACAACCTGGCCAGCTCAGAGACACGCACTCCACTTTCATACTTTGTTAATATCTCATTCTTCATTTCAGTTGTAATTCTCACCCTTTTTACCACAGGGTTGGCACTAGAAGCTTTCTTTGGGCCCATGGTTGCTTATTTAGCAGTTACAAGCACTAAAAACACTGGAATAATACAAAATGCACCGAATATTTGTGTGGGAGCGACCGCACTTGCTTGTAAACATTGGCACACTAACTGAAGGTAGGGCAGCTGAGGCGCGCTCAGGCCAGACAGGATGTGTGGATGCGTTCAGGACGAATGGTGTAAGTCGAGTTTTTCTTCATAGGTCAGGGAAAATTTTTTACTCTGAAACACTTCGTTTGTCGATTTTATGGTTAGATGATGCCTTCGTTAGTTGAGGGTCCACTGTACATTATGCATTATATTGGTCTCACAGGCCACAAAAGTTACTTGGAAAAATAAAATGTTAGAAAAGAAAAGAAAAAAATTGAATGAAAGTAAAAATAATATTACTGAGTGAGCAATAGTCGCCAATGTTACCATAAGCAGTTCATTTTTGTCAGCTTCATGCTTCTATATCTCGGTAAGTACTGACTGCAATTTTTTTTCTTTCAAAACTATCAGAAAAAAATTCTTGAAATTTTGGTAAGAAATTTTTTTTTTTTTTTTTTTTTTTTTTCAAATATTTTTCTACACTTAGAGCAGGTTTGTGATCAGAGGTCTTGACAGTGAAAGGGTTAAATAATTTTTGCTTAGGTATGGAAAGAATGATGTACTTAAAAGGAACACTGTATACAAAACTCAAGCAGCTCACCAAATACAGTATGTAGAGTTAAAGGAACATATGAAAGACTTGGGAATAATTATGTCACTTGACCTTTCTTTCAAAGAACATAATAAGACAAAGATCATGGCAGCCAGGAGGATGACAGAGTGGATATTGAGAATCTTCAAAACAAGGGAAATAATGATAGTGGTGACACTTTTCAAATCGCTAGCTCTCCCTCGTTTGGAATGTTGTTCAGTATTGTTGGCTCTGTTCAAGGCAGGAGAGATATCAGAGCTTGAACAAATACAGAGATTGTTTATGGCCCACATAGATCCAGTAAAGCATTTAAATTACTAGGAATGCCTGAGTCTTGAACATGTACTCATTGTAGCAGAGGAGAGAGAGATACACAAATATCCCGCACATAGAAGAGAGGAGCTTACGACGATGTTTCGGTCCGATTTGGACCATTTACAAACTCCAGGTCGGACCGAAATGTCGTAGTAAGCTCCTCTCTTCTATGTGCGGGTTATTTGTGTATTGTTCCAGTCACAGTATTGTGCCTTTTTGTTATTTATGAAAGAGATATACATGATAAAATATTCCTGGAAAGTACTTGAGGGCCTGGTCCCAAATCTGCACACTGCTGTATCAACATACCAGTACTAGAGATATGGAAGGAAGTGCAAAATAAACCCAGTGAAAAGCAGGGGTGCAGTGCACCCAATAAGGGAACACGGTATCAACATTCGTGGCCCCAGATTATTCAACATATTACCAGAAGATATCAGAAACACTGCTGGAACAAGTGTAGAAGTCTTAAAGAGAAAACTGGACAAGTATCTTGACCAGGTGCCAGACCAACCAGGCTGTGATGGATATGTGGGAAGTGCACCTCCAGCAGCAACAGCCTGGTTGACTAGGCTAGCACCAGACTAGCCTGGCCCATGGCCGAGCTCCGAGAGTAACAAGACTCTCAAAACTCATCAAAGGTATATCAAAGGTACAAAGGAGTCATCCACTCTTGCGGCACTACTGCCACACCATTGACAAGTTAGTTTGTTTTTATTTCCTCGCTGATTGTATCCCAAATTTTTGTATTCTTATGATTTTTTTTCACAGATGGACGGAGAATGGAACTAGGAGCTAACTGGATACATGGTATCTTGGGTAATCCAATCTATGAGCTAGCCTCCTCACATGGACTTGTCAACATCATCCAAGAAAATAAACCACACAATGTTGTAGCCACACTTCCTGATGGCAAAAGAGTACCATTCCAGATATTGGAGGTAATACCCATTTGTAAAGTAGTTCTTGTTAATATTTTGCTACTTGAATTGTATTAGATTCCTTTCATATAATGCTGTTGTCATTAATTAAAGTACTCCTTCTACAGCATATCTAACATACTTTTCCAAATACAGTATGGCAGGTTAGGTTCCAGGCAACCACCATAAACTTGAATGCCATTTTTCCACTTATAATTTTACTAAATAAAGATAAAATTTACGTTTAAAAATGGTGAATCACCTCCACCGATTACGACCTGCTTATTAACCACTCGACTTACCCGTGTTTTTTATGCCAAATTTCTGGGAAATAAACAACTATTTGTGTTGTACACAGTGTTTATCCTAAACCTTACAGTATAAAATACAGTACTAACAACATAAAAAGTAAAGTAAAACATGAAATACCAAAATAAAACAATAAAATAAAGTCATTACAAAAATGTTTTGTTGATATTTAGTAGTAAAGTTTTTGACTTACGACCTTCGATTAGCCGGTTTTTTCGGAAAACCCAAATCGGTCGTAAGTCCGATAGTAGGTGTATACATTTGCTAAATTTAAATCCAAAGACCTTGAAAAACTTTTAACAGTTGGACCAATTTATATAATACCTCGCTTAAATATTTACTCATTTAGTGAAAAACTAAGAAACATGGTAACTATTGCAGAGATGAACAAACACCACCTGATACTCAAAGGAGACTTCAACATAAATCTCATCCATGGCCATGACCCACTAGTAACTGAATTCACAAACACTGTGAACAGCTGCTTACTTCTCCCAACAATAACAAAACCTACAACAATCTCTGAGACAAATGCCTCGTTACTAGACCATATCTGGACAAACACTTTATCCCCATTAAAAGCAGGCATAATCACAGATAACACCACTGATCACTATCCCACCTTTCTCATAACCAACTTAGGTAAATTCCCCCAGGACACAACTAAGATCACCTTCCGACTACATGACGAGTCATCTGTTAATGTTGACTGGCAAAACGAGCTAGCAGACAACTTTGATATTGATGAATATGTTAACATTTTTTTTACTAAAAGCCCAAAACCTCTATAACATTCATTGCCCAACAAAAGCTAAGCAGATCACAGCAAAGAGACTAAACAGCCCCTGGCTTACAAACAGCATCCTCAAATCTATTGATAAAAAAACATCTATATGAAAAACAGCACACACCGGGTCTAATAACAAAGAACCTTGCAAAACATTACTCGTCAGTACTAACCAATCTAATAAGAAGGTTAAAAAAACTGTATTATGAAAACAGATTTCATGACATAAAGGTGATATGAAAAAGACCTGGAAAACCTTATCTGAAATTCTAGGATCTAAAAAGCTGTCACAAAACAGAATGATTAACTTATCTAAACCAGAAGACCCACTCCTTCAGCCAGTCGATACTGCCAACAAACTTAATGTCTTTTTCTTGACCGTAGGAACAAAGCTAGCAAGTAAAATCCCAAACTCAAGCATTTGACCAAAAGACTACCTCACTGGCAACTACCCAAATACTCTATTTTTAACCCCACCCCAACAAACCCTACTGAAATCTCGCTTATCATCAAAACACTAAAGAACGAGGCAGGAGACCTGAATAACTTACCACCACTCGTGTATAAAAAAGCTTCTCATATTTTTCACCAATTTTGAACCCCTTTTTTTAACAAATTCATTGAATCTTCCATCTTTCCATCCATACTCAAGACAGCAAGGGTCACCCCGATCCTCAAAGGAGGTGATCCAGCTGAATTGAACAACTATAGGCCTATATCAAACTTGCCCCTTCTATCTAAAATCTTTGAAAAATTAATTCACAAACAAGTCTACTTCTACGTATCGCATAACATACTCAACCCCTGTCAGTTTGGGTTCAAACTGAAAAAAAGTACTAATGATGCTATTATACATATTTTTTTTTTTTTTATTATCACACTGGCCGATTCCCACCAAGGCAGGGTGGTCCGAAAAAGAAAAAGTTTCACCATCATTCACTCCATCACTGTCTTGCCAGAAGGGTGCTTTACACTACAGTTTTTAAACTGCAACATTAACACCCCTCCTTCAGAGTGCAGGCATTGTACTTCCCATCTCCAGGACTCAAGTCCGGCCTTCCGGTTTCCCTGAACCCCTTCATAAATGTTACTTTGCTCACACTCCAACAGCACGTCAAGTATTAAAAACCATTTGTCTCCATTCACTCCTATCAAACACGCTCACGCATGCCTGCTGGAAGTCCAAGCCCCTCACACACAAAACCTCCTTTACCCCCTCCCTCCAACCTTTCCTAGGCCGACCCCCTACCCCGCCTTCCTTCCACTACAGACTGATACACTCTTGAAGTCACTCTGTTTCGCTCCATTCTCTCTACATGTCCGAACCACCTCAACAACCCTTCCTCAGCCCTCTGGACAACAGTTTTGGTAATCCCGCACCTCCTCCTAACTTCCAAACTACGAATTCTCTGCATTATATTCACACCACACATTGCCCTCAGACATGACATCTCCACTGCCTCCAGCCTTCTCCTTGCTGCAACATTCATCATCCATGCTTCACACCCATATAAGAGCGTTGGTAAAAACTATACTCTCATACATTCCCCTCTTTGCCTCCAAGGACAAAGTTCTTTGTCTCCACAGACTCCTAAGTGCACCACTCACCCCTTTCCCCTCATCAATTCTATGATTCACTTCATCTTTCATAGACCCATCCACTGACACGTCCATTCCCAAATATCTGAATACATTCACCTCCTCCATACTCTCTCCCTCCAATCTGATATCCAATCTTTCATCACCTAATCTTTTGTTATCCTCATAACCTTACTCTTTCCTGTATTCACTTTTAATTTTCTTCTTTTGCACACCCTACCAAATTCATCCACCAATCTCTGCAACTTCTCTTCAGAATCTCCCAAGAGCTCAGTGTCATCAGCAAAGAGCAACTGTGACAACTCCCACTTTGTGTGATTCTTTATCTTTTAACTCCACGCCTTTTGCCAAGACCCTCGCATTTACTTCTCTTACAACCCCATCTATAAATATATTAAACAACCATGGTGACATCACACATCCTTGTCTAAGGCCTACTTTTACTGGGAAATAATTTCCCTCTTTCCTTCATACTCTAACTTGAGCCTCACTATCCTCGTAAAAACTCTTCACTGCTTTCAGTAACCTACCTCCTACACCATACACCTGCAACATCTGCCACATTGCCCCCCTATCCACCCTGTCATATTCCTTTTCCAAATCCATAAATGCCACAAAGACCTCTTTAGCCTTATCTAAATACTGTTCACGATATGTTTCACTGTAAACACCTGGTCCACACACCCCCTACCTTTCCTAAAGCCTCCTTGTTCATCTGCTATCCTATTCTCTGTCTTACTCTAATTCTTTCAATAATAACTCTACCATACACTTACCAGGTATACTCAACAGACTTATCCCCCTATAATTTTGCACTCTCTTTTGTCCCCTTTGCCTTTATACAAAGGAACTATGCATGCCCCTGCCAATCCCTAGGTACCTTACCCTCTTCCATACATTTCTTAAATAATTGCACCAAACCACTCCAAAACTATATCCCACCTGCATTTTAACATTTCTATCTTTATCCCATCAATCCCGGCTGCCTTACCCCCTTTCATTTTACCTACTGCCTCACGAACTTCCCCCACACTCGCAACTGGCTCTTCCTCACTCCTACAAGATGTTATTCCTCCTTGCCCTATACACGAAATCACAGCTTCCCTATCTTCATCAACATTTAACAATTCCTCAAAATATCCCTCCATCTTCCCAAATACCTCTAACTCTCCGTTTAATAACTCTCCTCTTCTATTTTTAACTGACAAATCCATTTGTTCTCTAGGCTTCCTTAACTTGTTAATCTCACTCCAAAACTTTTTCTTATTTTCAACAAAATTTGTTAACATCTCGCCCACTCTCTCATTTGCTCTCTTTTTACATTGCTTCACCACTCTCTTAACCCCTCTCTCTTTCTCCATATACTCTTCCCTCCTTGCATCACTTCTACTTTGTAAAAACTTCTCATATGCTAACTTTTTCTCCCTTACTGCTCTCTTTACATCATCATTCCACCAATCGCTCCTCTTCCCTCCCGCACCCACTTTCCTGTAACCACAAACTTCTGCTGAACACTCTAACACTACATTTTTAAACCTACCCCATACCTCTTCGACCCCATTGCCTATGCTCTCATTAGCCCATCTATCCTCCAATAGCTGTTTATATCTTACCCTAACTGCCTCCTCTTTTAGTTTATAAACCTTCACCTCTCTCTTCCCTGATGCTTCTATTCTCTTTGTACCCCATCTACCTTTTGCTCTCAGTGTAGCTACGACTAGAAAGTGATCTAATATATCTGTGGCTCCTCTATAAACATGTACATCCTGAAGTCTACTCAACAGTCTTTTATGTTTGAACTAATATATTTTACACTCGAATAAAATGAATTTTCCCTGGAACTTTTCATAGACTTACGAAAAGCTTTTGAAACAGTTGGCCATGACCTTTTGCACCTAAAACTCAAACATTACAGAGGACACTCTCTCGATTACCTAAAATCTTAGCATAGAACCCAGTGTGTATACACAAATGGAGCCAGCTCCACTACACACCCTGTTCCTAACCATACCACGGGTGGGGTTTGAGCCCGTGGTCAGAGAGTCTCAAAACTCCAGACCGTCGCATTAGCCACTGAGTCGTGTTGACGGCTTTGAGGGGACTTGAGCTAGAGTTCGTCACGGCCATGCTAGTGGGAGATTCATCTGTAAAAACTTGCATTTGTGGTCACAGTGGTGCCTATGCTAACCTTCCTATGGTGTAGAAATATACCTAGTTGGATGAATCTTATTGAAGGTAGCTGGCCCAGTGGCTAATGTGTTGGTCTGGAGTTTTGAGACTCTGACCATGGGTTCAAACCCCATCCATGGTATGGTTTGTTTGCAATCTTGTCATTACAATTTCGTGAGTCAATCTGTTCCTGTTGGAGTCCCACAGGGGAGGATCCTTGGCCCACTTCTTTTTCTCATTTACATCAATGACCTACCAAATGCATCTAATCTCCTTAAACCCATTTTATTTGCAGATGACACTACTAATGTCTTCTCTCACCCAAACTCAACCATACTAACAGTCACTGTAAATGCTGAACTGCTAAAAATATGTACTTGGATGACTACCAGCAAACTTACTCTCAATATAGACAAAACCTACTTCATGCTATTTGGAAACAGAGCTTAAAATGTACAGCGAAACATATTGATAAATGGTTCACCCATTTCTAGACAGACAGAGGGGAAATTTCTAGGTCTCTACTTTGACTGCAATCTAAAATTTCATACATACAGCAAATTTCCAAGAAAGTCTCCAAAATAGTAGGTATCCTTTCAAAGATACAGTACTATGTAACCCAGTCAGCTCTTCTAGCTTTGTATCACACTCTCATTTACCCTTACCTCACCTATGGTATTTGTGCATGGGGCTCAACCACAGAAAATCACCTTAAGCCTTTCAACCCATTAACCCTTTGACTGTTGCAAGCCCCTTTCTGAAACTGTCATTCTATGTCGCAAAATTTTTTGGGGAAAAAAAATTTTTTTCTTATAAAATTATAGAGAATCTTTTCCCGATGGTAATGACACCAAAAGTACGAAATTTGGTCGAAAACTCATGGAATTATGCTCCCGCAAAGTTAGCGGTCTCGGTGACATATACGCATTTGCGATTTTGCCGAATTTGAGCCCTGTTTTTGGCCAATTCAGTTGTTCCAGTTGACCAGACTCATAGCTATTTCCTTAGAAATCCATTTTTTCTATCAATTGAGTACAAGAAACTGCCCATTTACCATTTTGAACTACCCAATAAAGTGGTCAGAAATTGGCAATTTGGCCAATTTCACGCAAATTAAAAAAGATGTCAATTTCAAAATAGGGTCCAGAATAAACAATGTAGACATTCTTGGCACTAAAATAACATATCATCTGTTCATTAGTCATGTCTCTAGGCCCCTCTTATATTATTATTGCTTTCTATTTTGATTTTTTATTCATACAAAAAATACAAAATTTACTGTTATGCAGACTACTGCATTATTGTAAAAATGGTATAAATAATATCAGTGCACTAGTGAAAGAATATTAGACTCCCCAGTTGATGTGTATTGGACGTGTGGTGTGATTTGCTTACTCTTGAACATTGGTAAAAATCGAACATTTCCGCTACTTTGAGCTCAATTTCAAGGTCGTTTTCATTGTTAACCCTTTGACTGTTTCCAACGTATAAATACGTCTTACGAGCCAATGTTTCTGACGTATTTATACGCACAAATTCTAGCGGCTTCAAATCGCGCGCCAAAGGCCTGGTAGGCCTACACGGGAGAGAATGGGTCTCAGTGGTCGGTGTGCACCCTGTGAAAAAAATCTCGGACCTAGCGGTGCATTGTGGGAACGCCATGTTGTCAGTCCATTTTCACCATGCCTCTCGGTAAGAAGTTCCTCACTCCTCGGCGGATTGGAGGTCTTTTGTTCCCAAGTGATAGCTCTAACAGCGATAAAAATGTCATTGACAGGAATTCAAGGGTTTTCAAGTGAGTGTTACCGAAAAAAGTGCCAGGATAACGTAAATATGACAAAACCCAGATGACCCACAACCTTGACCTCTGGTCGTGCCGGCTTGTTCACATTCACCTTCGCCTGTACCAGGACGAAAGAGGAAACTATTTGGTCGTGTACAACACCTGATGATAGCAGTGATAGTGAAGTGATAGTGATTTCAAGTCATTGAAAGCAGTTCTTGTGACAGTGAGAGTAAATTTATTCCCCAGTGAAGGCCAGTATGTACGACGTAGCATGCGGTCTGGTATGTTTCATATGTTGTTCCAAGGGAAGGAGAAACTCTGGGAGCACACCCCGTGGCCCAACACCACGACCTGATAGTGAAGATGACGATATTGTAACGATGGTATGAATGGTGACAGTGAGGGAGGAGGCAGTGGTGGTGATAGTGAGGGGGGCACGGCCCATGTGGCACCATCACCGGGGGCCCACGCTACTAGCCACGCGGCTGACTCAGCAGAACAACCAGCCTCCCCCTACCCCACACTGCCACAACCTGCACCACCACAACCTGCACAGCCACAACCACGGTACAATATCCAGCCCCCACCAGCAGACCGCATCGGGTTTGGCAGGCCCGGTGACGAGTTTGTTCCCAGTCCCCATGACTTTGATGAAACAACAAAGTGGAATAAACCCCATCTTGTCCACTTGGGAACAATGCCAGTGAACTGGACTGCTTTGAGTTATTCTTCGATGAACCCTGATGGACATCATTGTCAGGGAAACCCAACACATACTGTGAATACACCATGGCAAATACAGTTCTCTCACCAAAAATCACGGCTACACAAGTGGAAGGAGACAACTGTGGCAGAGATGTACCTGTTTTTTGCCACAATAATGCTTATGCCACATGTGTATAAGCACATGTCACCCCATACTGGACAACAGATCGCCTGATTTCAACTCCCGGTTTTAGTGACATTATAGGTGTCAATCGTTTCCTGATACTGTTGCGTATGTTACACTTTTCAGACAAAACAGGCCTGACAGAAGCGACAGGTTTTTATAAGATAAGAAATGTGTTTATGTACCGAAACAAAAAGTGCTGCATGTATTTTTATCCTTCAGGAAGCTTGTTATTGATGAGTCCTTGATTTTATTCAAAGGAAGACTTCATTCAGCAATATATACCAAGCAAGAGGGAAAAGCTTTGGTATAAAGCTATTTGTACTGTGTGATTGCAGAAGTGGTCTTGTTTTAGATATTATTGTGTTTCACTGGCAGTAATACTTTTAGAGATACCATGAAGTTATTGGGTATCTTGGTGATGTGGTTTCGAACAATGATGGAAAACCCTATCTTGGTAAGGGGCATATGTTATTTACTGATAACTGGTACACAAGCCCCTTATCAGTGATTTCTTGGCGAGTGAACTTGACAGACGGGGTGTGGCACAGTGCGTGGTAATCGCAAACATATGCCAAGGTTCGACGCTGGGACTCGCAGAGGTGAGGTGCAAGCCTTTGCTGCCCAAAGACATCATGGCATTTCGGTGGCATGACAAACGTGATGTCACATTGTTGACATCAGTTCACACAAACGAAAAGGTACCCGTGGCAGGGACAACAGAGAGACCAATTTAACCCATTCTAAAGCCTGCAGCTGTCATGGACTACAACCTCAATATGCGCTTAGGACAATGTGACATGCAGATTGGGTTTGCAGACTGTGTACGCAAGAGTTATAAGTGGTATATCAAACTTTTTTCCATCTTGTTGATATCTCTATGCTAAATGCTTTATAACATATACAAGTTGAAGACCAACAAAACACCAAAATATGGTGAATTTTGCCTGTCATAATCAGACAAATAATTGCAAAATACCCAAAAGGAGCAACTCCTGCAATTTGACCAGCGCCCACAGACGGGCATCTCGTTTGAGGCCTGGTGATCACTACCCCATACAACTGCCTCCTACTACTGCCAAGAAAAATGCCAGAAGAGGTGTTATGTATGTAGCATACCACAAAACGCCCACAAACACGCAGAGACACTCGTTTTATGTGTGAGGAGTGTGAAGTGCCCTCTGCATATACCCATGTTTCAAAGGTTCCACAAGCTGCAGCAGTTCTAGGAACGTGCTTAGTGACTGTAAAATATGTATATATATTATGGAACAATAGTAATAAACATTGTTTTTGTATTGTTTTTTTTGTGTAAACAAAGTGTATAACAAAACTAATAGTATAAAATTTGTTCTGTTATTGTGTTGTAAATAATGAGTGTATATTTGAACAATGCACCTTACATTGGTCCACAGGCACATAAGTTACCTGGAAAAGAAAAATATTGAAAAATGCAAGAAACCTTTTAATTAGAGTAAATAAAAGAATACCGGGCGGGCGGCAGTCGCCGCTGTTGCCATACGCACGTCGATTTCTGCAAACTTTGCGGCTCTATATCTCGGTAAGTACTGATGGCAAAAATTTTTTTTTAGGCTTAAAACACTAGTAAAAATATTCCTAACATTTTCATAAGAAAAAATAATTTTTTTTTTTTTCGAATATTTGGCGACATAGAATGACAGTTTCAGAGAGGGCCCTGAAACAGTCAAAGGGTTAAACTAATCAAAATCATCTCTGTTTCGACAATGTGTTTTCCATTTTATCACGCGAGACCATGAAAACGAGAATACAACGATAAATACTATACGAAAATACACCTCAAAGTCAGCGTTTTAATCCAAAAAAACGGTCAGCTTTTTTTCTCATTATGCACTGTGTGCTGCAGGATTTTTTTTATGTGGTGCACACTGACCACACAGACCCATTCTCTCACATGTGGGCCTACCAGTTTTTTCTGCTTGGTTTGAAGCCACTAGAATTTTTTTTTTTTTTCCAACAAGTCGGCTGTCTCCCACCGAGGCAGGGTGACCCAAAAAAGAAAGAAAATCCCCAAAAAGAAAATGCTTTCTTCATCATTCAACACTTTCACCACACTCACACATAATCACTGTTTTTGCAGAGGTGCTCAGAATACAACAGTTTAGAAGCATATATGTATAAAGATACACAACATATCCCTCCAAACTGCCAATATCCCAAACCCCTCCTTTAAAGTGCAGGCATTGTACTTCCCATTTCCAGGACTCAAGTCCGACTATTGAGTGTATATACGTCCGAAACACTGGCTCGTAAGGCGTATATATACTACCAAAACAGTCAAAGGGTTAAAAAGCTGCAGTGCAATTGATTACTAACTCCTGCATTAGACAATGCACTCCACCTCTTTTCAAGAGTCTTACTTCCTTAATATACAAAGTATACATACCTACTATTGTGCCTATTTCATACACAGAACACTATTCTCAAATATAAACCCTCCTCTCAAACTCCTCCTTGATAACTATAATGGAACACACAACCATAATATGAAGCTCAAATCACTTATCGATATCCCTCATGTCTCTCTCTTCCTATGCAGAAATGCTATGCATGTAAATGGCCCAAAGATCTAGAATTCATTGCCAGAACAAACTAAAGGATCCCTGTCTGCAAATCAGTTTAAGGCCCTACTAAGAAATCACCTCATCACCTAAAATTAACCAGACAAACAGTACCTAATACCTACCAGTTACTCAAGAGCTACTCATATTGTGCAGAGGATTGCTCACCCATTTACTCACTACTATAAAGTTAGGATGTCTAAAAAATAAATAAATAACAAAAAGGCACAATACCGTGACTGGAACGATACACAAATAACCCGCACATAAAAGAGAGAAGCTTACGACGACGTTTCGGTCCGACTTGATGGCAAAATTTTTTTTTTGACCTATAAAATTTAGAAAAAAAAATTATCTTTTCATAGGAAAAAATAATTTTTTTTTTTTTTTTTTTTTCGAATTTTTACTGACCCTGAGAATAGGTTTGGGAGAGGGCCTGCCAACCCTGAAAGGGTTAAAGTCCTGCACACATTTTTCATTCGCTTTTTTGTCAGAACTGGCAGCCTCACCATGCCTTATCACACTGTGTATGCCACTACGATTCTTAAATCTCTCAAACCAGCCTTTGCTGGCCTTAAATTCATCAACAGCAGCACTATTGGGAGGAATTTTCTTAATGAGATCTGCATGCAACTGCCTTGCCTTTTCACGTATTATTGACTGAGAAACACTATCTCCTGATAATTGTTTCTCATTTAGCCACACCAATAACAATCTCTCCACATCTTCGAGTATTTGTGATCTCTGTTTTGAAAACATACTTGCACCTTTCGCAACAACAGCTTCCTTGATTGCCTTTTTGTTGGCGAAGATAGTAGTGATGGTTGAATGGGGTTTGTTATATAACCTTTCCAACTCCGAGATACGCACTCCACTCTCATACTTTGCGATTATCTCTTTCTTTAATTCGATAGTACGCCTCACCCCTTTTATCACAGGGTTGGCACTAGAAGATTTCTTGGTGCCCATGGTGGCTTTTTTAGCAGTTACAAGCACTAAAAATACTACTGGAATAATGCAAAATGTATCGCAGGTATGCGTGGACATCCTTACTGGCTTCGTAAACAATGGCACACTGGCTGGTACACGGAGTGAGTGGCCAGGTGCCCGCTCAGGCCACGCGGACACATTTGGAACGAAAGCTTTTTGCCAAATTATTTGGAGTTAGCCGAGCCAATATTTTTATGCCAAAGTGAGCCGTTAGCTGATTTTGGCATTAGCCAAAGCCGCCATTATCCGAGGGTTCACTGTATACCGCTCTTGAGAAGAAAAGTCCCGCTGGGAATTTTCATTGATTTACGTAAAGCTTTTGATACAGTTAACCATGAATTGCTGCACACAAAATTAACACACTATGGTATAAGAGGCCACTCCCTCAACTACCTAAAGTCATACTTTAGTAACAGAAGCCAATATGTGTACACAAATGGTGCAGACTCTTCCACTCAACCAATCACTTCCCACAGGGAAGTGCCCTTGGACCACTTCTCTTTCTCTTCTATATCACTGACCTACTGAATGCATCGCAGCTACTCAATCCCATATTATTTGCAGATGACACAGAATATGTCTTCTCCCATCCAAACCCTGTCATACTCGCCAACCCTGCCAATGCCATATTGCAGAAAATATCTACCTGGATGATGACTAATAAACTTACCCTGAATACTGACAAAACCTATTTCATTCAGTTTGGAAACAGAGCTGCAAATATTCCACTTAACATAACGCTAAACAGATCACCTATCACAAGACTCAGAGGAAAAATTCCTAAGAATCCACCTTGAGAGTAGCCTCAAATGCCATACACATATACAGTGGTACTTTGGGATACGAACCTTTTTCGTTCCAGAAGGCTGTTCGAGTGCTGTTACTGAATGAATTTGTTCCCATAAGAAATAATGTAAATTAGATTAGTCTGTTTCAGACCCCCAAAAATACACTTAAAAAAGCATTTACATAAATACACTTGCATAATTTTTCGAGTTTTGAGCTGTTCGTAACCTGAGGTACCACTGTACAACAAATTTCCAAGAAAATCTTGAAGACAGTAGGCATACTATCAAAGATACGGCACTATGCTCCACAATCAGCTCTCCTTGCACTGTATCATTTGCTTATCTACCTGTATTTCACATATGGAATTTGTGCATGGGGATCAACAACATTAAATCACCTAAGACCACTAATAACACGGCAAAAGGGTGCAGTCAGAATGATAACAAATTCCTACTCCCGACAGCACACACTACCAGTATTCAAAAGTCTAAATCTGCTCACCAAAAAGAACATCTATACTTATTCATGTGCCTACTACATTCATAGTACAATACATGCAAACAGGAACCCTCCACTCAAACTTCTCCTCACCAACCTTAACAGGACACATACCCATAACACAAAACACAGATCTCTTTTTGATGTACTCTGTGTCCATATCACACTGTAAAAACTCTATGCACATAAATGCCCCGAAATTTGGAATTCATTACCAGAAAATACTAAAGAAACCCTGTCTGAAAATCAATTTAAGACTCTTCTCAGGATTCATACTGTAGTTCTACAGTTTTGATTTGAGGGTCCAAACCGTAGATGTATGCCATGAGCTCAGCTCACTCTGATTAGCTGTAAGCAGTAAATTGGGCCTAGATATGAGAGAATACATCTATGTGGTGTGTGTGTACCACCCAAAACAAATCCTGCAGCACACAGTGCATAATGAGAGAAAAAAAAACTGAGACCATAATTTTCGATTAAAACAGCGACTTTGCATTGTTTTTTGTATGTTTTTTATGGTTGTATTTGCGATTTCTTGGTCTCATTTAATAGAATTGAATATATATTACAGAAATAGAGGTGATTTTGCTTGGTTTAGTACTGGAAATGGCTTGAAACAGCTCGAAGTAGCAGAGATGTTAAATTTTGCCAATGTTCAAGAGTAAACAAATGACCTCACACGTCTAATGCGTGCCAGCTGGTGGGTCTAATATATGTTCACAAATATGGTGATATTGTTTATACAATTATTACAATATAGCATAAAAGTAAATCTTCTATTTTTTGGTTTGAATAAAAATTCATTATGTGAATAAAAAATGAAAATGGAATTCATTTGTAAAGCCTGAAAACATAACTAATGAACAGAGGAAGTGTTAGTTTAGTGCCAGGAATGCCTGCATTGTTTATTCTGGACCCTATTTTGAAATGGGAATATTTTGAACTTTGCATTAAATTAACCAAATTACCAATTTCCAATCACTTTATTTTGTAGTTGAAACAGTTGACTTGGTGATTTCTTGTGCTCAGTTGATAGAATAGAAGTAATACTAGTGAAGTAGCTTTGACTGGAATAATGTAATTGGCCTAAAATGGGAGTCAGTCAGCAAAATTGCTGATGCGTAAATATTGCTGATATCAAAATTCGCGAGAGCATAATTTCGTCAGTTTTCCATCAAATTTTGTACTTTTTGTTTTATTACCTTCAGAAAAAGATTCTCTGCCATTTCACAAGAAAAAATAAGAATTTTTTTTTTTAACCCTTTGAGGGTCTGTCCCGTAGATCTACGGCTTTACGTTCAGGGTCCAAACCGAAGATCTACATCATGAGCTCAGCTCACTCTGATAAACTGTGAGTGGTACATTTGGGCCTAGATATGAGAGAATACATCTATGTGGTATGTGTGCACCACATAAAACAGATCCTGCAGCACGCTGTGTATAATGAGAGAAAAAAACTGAAATCATGATTTTTCGATTAAAACAGCGACTTTGGAGTGTTTTTTTGTATGTTTTTTATAGTTCTATTTGCGATTTCTTGGTCTCATTTGATAGAATGGAAGACATATTACAGAAATAGAGATGATTTTGATTGGTTTTCGCACTGGAAATGGCTTGAAACTGAGCTCAAAGTAGCAGAAATGTTAAATTTTTGCCGATATTCAAGAGTAAACAAATGACCTCACACGTCTAATACACGCCAGCTGGTGGGTCTTATATGCATTCACAAATATGGTGATGATATTTATACAATTATTACAGTATTGCATAACAGTAAATCTTCTATTTTTTTGTGTGTGAATAAAAATTCATTATGTGAATAAAAAATCAAAATGGAATTTATTTGTAAAGCCTCAAAACGTAACCAATGAACAGAGGAAATGTTAGTTTAGTTCCAGGAATACCTACATTGTTTATTCTGGACCCTATTTTGAAATTGGAATATTTTGAACTTTGTGTTAAATTGGCCAAATTAACAATTTCCAATCACTTTAATTTGTAGTTGAAACAGTTGACTTGGCGATTTCTTGTGCTCAATCGATAGAATAGAAGTAATACTAGTGAAATAGCTAAGAATTTGGTTGACTGGAATAATGTAATTGGCCTAAAATGGGAGTCAAAGTCGGCAAAATCGCCGATTCGTAAATATCGCTGACACATCAAAATTCGCGAGAGCATAATTTTGTCAATTTTCCATAAAATTTTGTACTTTTTGTTTTATTACCTTCACAAAAAGATTCTCTACCATTTCATAAGAAAAAATAATTTTTTTTTTTTAAATTCTTGGACACTGGGGCACCACTTCAGATTTGGGCCTTGGACCCTGAAGGGGTTAAATTCATGGACCCTGGTGCACACTTTGAAATTTGACCTCGGGACTCTGAAAGGGTTAATCACCTTAGAATAAATACTCAATGCTCAATATTTAACTTTACCAATAAATCTCCCAATCACCTAAATCTTAAAACTTCAAGACTAGATGACCAAGTTGATGCATTGAATAATACTACATAGTAGTATAAATACCTACCCACAACAGTATTGCCCTACACCAAATTGTAGCATTCTCATATTGTAAATTACTTTTAGCAAATTGCAATGTTATATAGGGGAACCTCTACTTGTGAGCGCATCCACGGGCGAGTTTTTCCAAATATGAGCAGTCGATGGGTTGATTTTTTGCTTCCATACGCGAGCAAAATTTCCATAAGCGAGCAGACCTCAAGGGGGGTTCCCTGACGCTGGTGAGGGGCTCTTGCTCTTGATCTTGGGAATTGTATCTCATTTGTTTGTTGGACTATCTTATTGAAACTTGGGAATGTATGATGGAAAAATGCTTCTTAATGTACACCAAAAATGAGAGGAATCGGAGCATAAATAACGGAGTTCACGTCTCAGCAATTAGCCACCCCTTAGCGGTATTTTCGTATGGTTTTTATGGTTGTATTCTCATTTTTTTTTGGTCTCATTTGATAGAATGGAAGATATTTTACAGAAATAGATATGATTTTGATTGGTTTCACGATGAAAAGTACCTTGAAATTGAGCTCAACGAGGGAGAAATGCTCGTTTGCTTGACTATGTTCAAGAGTAAACAAATGATGTCACTGTCCATTCCAGTATGCAGTCGTGAATAGGTTGACATTATTTATACAATTATTGCAATAAAGCGTAACAGTAAATCTTATATTTTTTGTGTGAATAAAAATTACAAATTATTTATATACACCTACCATCCGACTTATGACCTGCTCGACTTACGACCGTGTTTTTTATGCCAAATTTCTGGGAAATAAACAACTATTTGTGTTGTACACAGTGTTTATCCTAAACCTTACAGTATAAAATACAGTACGTACTAACAACATAAAAAGTAAAGTAAAACATGAAATACCAAAATAAAACAATAAAATAAAGTCATTACAAAAATGTTTTGTTGATATTCAGTAGTAAAGTTCGACTTACGACCATTTCGACTTACGACCGGTTTCTCGGAACCGAACTCGGTCGTAAGTCGGATGGTAGGTGTAATAATAATATGTATAATAATACGTATAATAATAGTACAGTAGGGCCCCACTTACATGGCAGGTTAGGTTCCAGGCTACCGCCATAAAGCGGAAATCGCCGTAAGGTGGAACACCCTTTTTTTCCTTATAAAAGCATACAAATACTAGATAAGAAGTTTACACTAACATATATTAAGTTAGCAATAGAACTAGGCATCAAAAAACAATAAAAAAGTACAATACACACACAGTGCACTCATTACTTACCTTAAAATATTTGTAGTTTTAACCCTTTATTTTATTTATTTATTTAATGTCTTTGCAAACAGTACATTGAGATTGTGTATATACAATAGTGGGTTGCAATACAAAGAGAGCCTCTATTATGCTTAGGCATTATGGGCCAACTTAAAACATTATTGGTTTAAACATTCTACTTTTACAAAGGAGTGGGGATAACAATTGGGGTTCCCTTTTGGAAAAGAATTATTTCATAGTTGTAAAGCAAATATTAATTTTAAATGAAAAAAAAATTTGTTTTAATACAAAGATAATTTATATTCTAAAATGCTTTTGTGAAAAACAATGATTAAATTTATTTTCCCTGCAACAATGGATAAAGGTTCAAGGATTTTTCAGTTATGATGGGGAGTACATGGGTGAGTAAAGGGTGTACGAGTTTTTAGCATTTGTCTAGGGGGTTTTAAAGTGGCTTTTGAGAAAAGTTTTTAAATTGATTTTCAGACTGGGGTTTCCCTTTTAAAATCTAATGGGGAATGAATTCCATATTTTGGGGCCCTTTATGGGCATGGTTTTTTAAAACGTGTGATATGGGCATGAGGTATATCAAGAAGAGATCTGTGTCTTGTGTTGTGGTTTTGTGTCCCGTTTAGGTTGGTGAGGAAAAAATTTTTAGTGGGGGGTTTATTTTTTTTTTTTTTTAAAAAGTCGGTCATCTCTAACCCAGGCAGGGTGACCCAAAAAAGAAAAAAATCCCCCAAAAAAAAAAATACTTTCTTTATCATTCAACACTTTCAAACCCCACTCAACATTTTTCAATGCTTTTTCAGAGGGGCCAAAATCCCAAAAATTTTAGAAACATAATGCATAAAATACACAACATATCCCCCCAAAATGCCAATATTTCCCAAACCCCTCCCTTTAAAAATGCAGGGGGTTTTTATTTTTCGTGTATTGTTTTTGTGTATGTGTAGGAAAGAAAAAGTATGGATGTTTTTTAAAGGTTTAAGGGAGATTTAACTTTTTAAAATTGGTGGCTTTTGAGAATTTAAATTGTTTTCAGATGGGTTACTTTTTAAAATCTTCTGGAAAAGAAATTTAAAATTTTGGGGCCCCTTTTTTTGGGATAGAGTTTTTAACCCGTGTGATTTTGGACACAGGTATATCCAAAAAAGAATCTGTGTCTTGTGTTGGGGGTTTTGTGCCCTGTTTTGGTTGGGGGAGGAAAAGTTTGAAGGGGTTTTATTTGCGTGTATTGTTCGTGTAGTACTAGGCACATGAATAAGTATGGAGTTTTCTTAAAAGGAAAAGCCCGATTAGCTTTGAAAAATTGGGGGGGTATGCTGGGGGAGTGGGAATTTTTTTATATTCTTTTCTGCTGCCTTTTCTGGGTTATTAGGGGTTTTTGGTGATTGGATGTTGTCGATCCCCCATGCACAAATTCCGTTGGGAAGATAGGGTATATAGTGAATGGTTTTAAAATGCCAGGAGAGCTGATTGTGGGAAAGTAGTACCTTATCTTTGATAGTATGCCCACAGTCTTTGGGGATTTTTTTTTGGTGGTTTTGTTGTATGTGTTCCAGAAACTTTTAAAGGGTAAATTTTTAAAGGGGGATAACCCAGGGAATTTTTTCCCCCTGTGGGTCTTGTGACTTGGGTTTATCCATTAAGCGTAAAAGTTAATTGGATTTGCGCTTTGTTTCCAAAATAAAAGAAAAAGGTTTTATCAGTGTTTTAGGGTGAGTTTTTTAGTCATCATCCCCGGAGAAAATTTTTTGTAATTCGCATTGACTGTTTTTGCTAGTATGACTGGTTTTTGGGGGGGGAAAATGCATATGTAGTGTCATCTGCAAATAATATGGGTTTGAGAAGCTGTGATGCATTCGGTAGATCATTGATGCAGATGAGAAAGAGGAGTGGTCCAAGGATGCTTCCTTGTGGGACTCCTACTGTGATTGTTTGGGTGGAGGAGTTTGCATCATTTGCATACACATATTGAGTTATGTTACTAAGGTATGGCATTAGGTAGTTGAGGGAGTGGCCTCTGATACCATAGTGCATTAATTTGGAGTACAGTAGTTCATGGTCGACTGTATTGAAAGCCTTACGTAAATCAATGAAAATGCCCAGCGGGACTTCTTTCTTTTCAAGTGCGGTATATATTAGTTTTAGCATGTGTATGATAGCTTCATTGTGCTTTTATTATTCCTGAATCCAAACTGACAAGGGTTTAATTTGTTGTGTGAAATGTTGTGTCAAAGATTTTAGAGAGCAGTGGTAAGTTAGATATTGGTCTATAGTTATTCAAGTCAGCTTGGTCACCTCCTTTATGGATCGGAGTGACCCTTGCTATTTTGAGGATTGTTGGGAAGGTAGACGATTCAATGGATTTGTTAAAGAGCGTTGCAATAATTGGTGACAATACTTGAGAAGCTTTTTTGTACATAAAAGCAGGCAAGTTGTTTGTCTCCTGCCTTGTTTTTAAGGGCGTTTATGATGAGCATAACTTTAGTGGGGTTGGTTGGAGCTAGGAATAGCGTATTTAAGTAGGTTCCTATGAGGTAGTCTGATGGACGGGCGTTTGTGCTTGGTATTTTATTTTGCTAGATTTTTTCCTAGGTGGAGAAGAAAACTTTAAAGTCTGTTTGCTGTTTCGGTTGGAGTGAGTAGGGTTCATCTGATTTTGTTAGTTTGATTGCTTTGTTTTTGGATAACTTTTTTTTCCAAGAATTTCAGATAGTTTTCCAGGTTTTTTCATATCACTTTGATGTTATGTAATCTATTTTATTAATACAATTTTTTTGACCTGCTTATCAGGCTGGTAAGTGCTGACGAGTAATTTTTCAAACTGTTCTCTATTTTATTTGACCCATTCTTTTACTGTTTTTCATATTTGTGCTTTGTGTTAATGGATTTGAGGATGCTTGGTGTTAGCCAGGGATTATTCATCTCTTTGCGTGATCTGTTTAGTTTTTCGGGGCAATGTCTGGTTATAGAGGCAATTGGGCTTTTTTTTAGAAAATTATTTATACATTCATTCATATCTTGCATATGTTTCAAGCTCATTTTGGCCAATCGATGTTATTCATAGCTGCTATAAAGTTGTTAACTGCTGTCTCGTTATGTAGCCTGAAGGTTACTTCAGTAATGTCTTGTGGTAGTTTGCCCAGATTAGTTTTTGAGAAAGGTTGGGTAGTGGTCTGTAGTGTTGTCTGTGATTATGCCTGATTTTAAAGGGGATATGGTGTTTGTCCAGATGTGGTCTATTAAGGAGAGGCTTGTCTCGGTGATTCTTGTAGATTTAGATTTTTGCAGGTAGCAAAAAGACAGTTACTCATTGTGTTGTGAATTCGGTTACTTGTGGGTCCTGGTCATGTGTATGTTTGTTTAAAATCACCTGTTTTGTAGTAGGTGGTCTTTATTCATGTGTGCATCAGTAATCATGTTTCCCAGTTTTTCACTAAGTGATGAATGTTTGACTGTGGTACTCTGTAGATGTTTATAACTGTGAGGAGTTTTTGCAGGGCTTTTGATTTAAATTTGGCTATGATATATTATCCATGTTGTCCCTTGTGCAGATTTATTGATACATTGGAGTTGATTTGAATAGTATATAGCTGTTCCTCCCCCTTACTGGTCTGTTTTTACAGTTTGTATGGCCATGTAGCCAGGAATGTATAGAAATCTGTAATATCAGGTTAAGCCAGGTTTTTTGTGAGTGTGATGATTGACAGGGCTGGATTTGAAGGGAATTGGTAATGCGTGAGGTCATCATAATGTTTGCTCAAGGATCTGACATTGTAGTTAAAGATGGTTTTTGTTATTGTTTGCACTGAGTAATGTCTTTGCTTGGTCTGCTGTATAGTAATTACAGTTACTGGTTGATTCGTGTAATTCATTTAGTAAAAAGTTTACATCAGGATCTTTGCCTGTAATCATAGGATGAAAGTAATTTTACAAACTAGATTTTCTGAGTAAAATGATATAAGATTTATATTGAATCAACAACTAGACTTATGACTAAGACTCCGTGATTAATCTAAAACTTGTAAAAATTTGAAAGAAAAAGGGATTATTGCAGAATTGATAATTTAGTTATACACTTAAGTATTTAATAGCACCTTAATTATTTTAACAAGTGAGTTTATGAACTACAGTAGATATTTACAGTTAAAATAAAGGAGCTAATGGATATAATAGTAAAAGAATGTATTAAAAGCAAAATCAGTAGCACCTGAGGTAGTCTATAGCACCTGGAGTATTTTAATGGCAAAATAATGAACTTATTACACTTTAGCCCCTGAGAATAGCACCTTGATTATTTTAACAATTGTGAATATATGAACTATGGTAGTTATATAAAGCTAAAATAAAGGAGAAAATATATAAGGGACTAAATTAAGTATTGGTGAACAAAGTTCAATGGACAGATAGTCACTATGATATAATATTGATTTGGGAGTAAGATATGATTTGTAATGTATAATAAGTTGAACAATTAATTGCACTATTAAAAGTAGAGAAATATGAGGTAGCTGGTATTAGCTAGCAAAAGATAGTTTTGGGACTCACACAATAATGTAATTGGAATATACACTATTTTCTCACACAATATAAAGGGATTAAAAAAGTAAATGGGAAGCTGAAATTAAAAAGGCAGGTAGCAACCATGAATAACATTAATTTGGAGTGAGATTTGACTTGCAAACACAAAATTATGAGCAATTAAAAGCAATTAAAAAGTAAAAAGTATTTGAGGTAGCTGGTATTAGCTAGTAAAAGAAAAAATAATAATGCACAATAATGTAATAGTAAATAATAATAATGCACAAAAATTATAATAGTTAACGTACACTATATACACCACACGTATATATGTGTTAAGGACACTTATCTAATCTGTTACAGAAATGTCAGCTTTTCTTAGGAAGGTAGAGAAATCATGTTCATTTGAGATGGTGTATTGTTGTCCTGTTGAAGTTTTTCTGATTAGTATTTTCCATCTCGAGTGAAACACTGATGTATTTTGTTTTCCTGTTTAAAATTTTCTCAACCTGAACAGAAAGGGTTTTTAGTTTTCTCGTTAGACACTCGTTGATGTACACTCCATTTTTAATTGTAATTGTTGATTTAATTAAGTCCTTTCTTTTATCATATGAATGAAGTCTGATCATGATACTGTGTTTACTACCTGGTTTTCCTAACAAACATGTTTCTTTGATTTCATTGTTTTGCACGATAACTTGTACATGGTCCTGTATTATCCTGATAGCAGTTTCTTTGCACTGTGCTTGGGTTATGTCACTAGGAATGTGTGGACTGTTTATTATAACTGCATCAGACAACTTGTTCAGTTTTGTCATCTTGGAAATCAAGGTATTCATTCAGTCGAGTGTGCATGTTCTGATTCCAGTCCTTGATTGCTTCTTCAACCTTCATATTTAGAGTTGTTATTTGGTCAGTGTGACTGGCTATAGCTGTTTTCAGAGTATTTTCTGTGTCAGCACTTCCCGAGGTAATCTCTTCAAGGTTTTGGATCTTGTTCTTGAGGTTGGTTATCTTGGATTCTCGTCGCGCAAGTGTTGCTTTAATATATTTGATTTCATTTTCTAGAGCAACGATGTAGTCCCTGATATTGTCAGGAATAATCATACCTGAGTTATCATGGGTGAATCCTTTGAAGGGAGTGGAGTTGGAGGGGGAGTCAGCCATGTTTGTTGTTGTTCTCTGGGTTGTAGTGATGAGGGGGGTTGATGATACACTGGCGTCCTGCTGGGTAGACAAGTTAAGTTCTAGGGTCCTTGGTGTTATTTCTTTCAGGGTTTTCGACGTAGTACTAGTACGGCTTACGCACCAGGGTTATTGACGTAATAGTACGCCTAAATTCTAGCACCTTCAAATCTAGCGAGAGAAAGCTGGTAGGCCTACATATGAAAGAATGGGTCTGTGGTCAGTGTGCGCAGTATAAAAAAAAATCCTGCAGCACACACTGCATAATGAGAAAAAAAAAAGCTTTGACCGTGTTTTTGGATTAAAACAGCGACTTTGCACTGTATTTTCATGTGGTATTTATGGTTGTATTCTAGTTTTCCTGGTCTCATTTTATAGAATGGAAGACATATTACAGAAATTGAGATGATTTTGACTCCTTTCACAATGAAAAGTACCTGAAATTGAGCTCAAAGTAGCAGAAATGTTAGATTTTTACCAAAGTTCAAAAGTAAACAAATCATGCTATGTGTCCAATACACGTCAACTGGTGAGTCTAATATTCTTTCACAAGTGCACTGATATTATTTATACCATTTCTACACTAATGCTGCAGTCTGCATAACAGTAAATCTTCTATTTTTTGTAAGAATAAAAATTCAAAGTGGAAAGCAAAAGAAATATAAAAGGGGCCTGGGGACGTGACTATCGAACAGAGAACTTGTTATTTTAGTGCCAGGAATGTCTTTCTTGTTTATTCTGGACCCTATTTGGAAATTGGCATCATCTGAAATTTGTGTGAAATTGGCAAAATTGCCAAATTTCTAACCACTTTATTGGATAGTTGAAATTGGTAAATGGGTGGTTTCTTGTACTCAATCGATAGAAAAAATGGAGTTCTAGCGAAATAAATATGATTTTTGTCGACTAGTACACAGGAATTGGCCAAAAATAGGGCTCCAAGTTGGCGGCATCGCCGATGCGTAAACATCGGCGAGACCGCTAACTTTGCGAGAGCATAATTCCATAAGTTTTCCATCAAATTTCATACTTTTGGTGTCATTATGATCGGGAAAAGATTCTCTATCATTTCATAAGAAAAAATTATTTTTTTTCCATGAGCGGGGCTAGAACCCGCGGGTTCTGTCCCCGCCCTTGGTGTGGTTTGTTTACAATCGTGCCATTACAATTTCGTGAGTCATGTTAACGGCTTTGAGGGGACTTGAGCCAGAGTTCGTCACGGCCACGCTAGCTGGAGATTCGTCTGTAAAAACTTGCATTTGTGGTCACAGTTGTGCCTATGCTAACCTTCCTATGGTGTAGAAATATACCTAGTTGGACGAATCTTATTGTGGCTAGCTGGTCCAGTGGCTAACGCGACGGTCTGGAGTTTTGACTCTCTCTCATCGCGGGTTCTATCCCCTCCTGTGGTATGGTTTGTTCTATTGTAATACTGTAATCTTTATAAACTAATTCAATAGTGTAATTATTCTCTGCTAGACTTATCAAAGCCATGTAGCATTACCTAATAGAATATTCTCTTGTACTTACTGTAACTTATCTAATGACCATATGAACTATTATTGCCTTCTTAATCTTAAGTTAATTTTTAAGTTTTCCCGAAATGCTCTGCATACAAAAGGGCTTTTGGCATGTACACCCAACTATTATATTCCTCTGTACAACCATGTATCTTGTCAAAATAAACTTCTTATTCTTATTTTTAACTAGGCATTAAAAACAATAAAAAAGTAAAATGTACATATAGTACTGGTCGGCCATCACTAATCCGGCAATCAGTCACATGTACAGGTACCATCCGACTTACGACCGAGTTCAGTTCCAACAAACCGGTCGTAAGTCGAAATGGACGTAAGTCGAACCTTACTACTGAATATCAATATCACATTTTTTGTAATGACTTTATTTTGTTTCATTATGGTATTTCATTTTTTACTTTACTTTTTATGCTGTTAGTTCAGCATTTTATACTGTAAGGTTTAGGATAAACACTGTGTACAACACAAACAGTTGTTTATTTCCCAGAAATTTGGTATAGAAAACATGGTCGTAGGTTGAATGGTCATATGTCGAGCAGGTCGTAAGTCAGATGGTAGTTGTATTCAGTTCTATCAGTAATCAGGCACTAATTTCAGCTAGCATATTTTCAAATTTCATCATTATGCCGACTCAAATCATTATACTGACTCAGAAATTGTGCAGATGGTTGTAAATCGACAGCAGCAAGCCAGTGGAGGAGAAAGCAGTGATGAAAATGAGGAAGATGTAGCAGTCTCTATTGATAGGTTAATTAAATGTATTCTAACCTAACCACTCTGTAATCGGGCAAACTCACTAATCTGGCACACTACAGGTCCCAGTGATGCTGGATACTAGTGATGGCTGACCTGTACACTCATTAGTTACCTTAAAATATTTGAAGTCATAATGTAGGGTGAGATGAGAAGTATTTATTGTAAGAAATCAAGTGTGTTATGTATCATAGCCAGGCAGGCTACCATACCTACTGTACCAGGCCACCCCACCCACACATAATGTTCTATGACATTTAACTCTTTGACTGTCGGTGTCGTATGTATTCGTCTTACGAGCCAGTGTTTTTGACGTATTATTACGCCAAAATTCTAGCAGTTTCAAATCAAGCGGGAGAAAGCTGGTAGGCCCACATGTGAGAGAATGGGTCTGTGTTGTCAGTGTACACAGTATAAAAAATCCTGCAGTGCATGAGGAGAAAAAAAAAACTGTTTTTGGATTAAAACGCCAAATTTGAGGTGTATTTCCGTATAGTATTTATGGTTGTATTCTTGTTTTCTTGGTCTCATTTGATAGAATGGAAGATGTATTACAGAAATAGAGATGATTTTGATTGGTTTCATGATGAAAAGGACCTTGAAATTGAGCTCAAAATAGCAGAAATGTTTGATTTATTCTGATGTTCAAGAGTAAATAAATGATGTCACTATCCAGTAAGTGTCCAACTAGCCATTCTAATACGCAGTCACGAATGGGTTGACATTATATTTATACAATTATTACAATGCAGTAGGCTACATAACAGTAAATCTTCTATTTTTTTATGTGAATAAAAATTCAAAATAGAAAGCAAGAGTAATATAAGAGGGGCCTGGAGAGGTGACTAATGAACAGAGAAAAATGTTATTTTAGAGCCTTGAATGTCTGCATTGTTTATTCTGGACCCTATTTTGAAATTGGCATCTTTTTTAATTTGCGTGAAATTTGCCAAATTGCCATTTTCTGACCACTTTATTGGGTAGTTGAAATTGGTAAATGGGCATTTTCTTGTCGATAGAACAAATGGAGTTCTAAAGAAATAGCTATGAGTTTGGTTGACTGGAACAGTGGAATTGGTCGAGAATAGGGCTCAGAGTGGGCAGAATTGCCGATGCGTATGTATCACTGAGATCGCTAACTTCGAGAGAGCGTAATTCTTTAAGTTTTCCATCAAATTTCGTACTTTTGGTGTCATTACCGTTGGGAAAAGATTATCATTTCATAAGATTTTTTTTTTCGAATATTTTGCAACACACACACTTCAGGATATGGGGTTTCAATAGTCAAAGGGTTAAAGTGTCCCAGAGTGATAAAATGCATATACAGTTCGCTCATTACTTACCTTAAAATATTTGTAGTCTTAATGTAGGGTCATTGGTGAGCAAACTTGATGAAGCGAATAAATGAGAGAGAGAGAACAGCTCTTAGCTTGCCAATAAAGTTAGGAATCCTTAACCTGTAAATAGCTTGTCAATAAAGCTAGGGATCCTTAACCTTGTCAAACCATGGGTAAAAAAGAGAGAGAGAGAGAGAGAGAGAGAGAAAATGAGTACATGAGAGAGGACAGGCACGGAGTTATGTAAACAAACCAGGCAGACACGAGTTTTGCAAGCAAACCAGATGTATGCGTCTGGTTTGTGTACAAGTTACGTTGTATACAAGTTGTCTCCACATTGATACAGTAAAATAAAAAAAAAAAAAAAAGAGGAACGCTCCCATTCTTGTGTAATGCCATTTTTAGAAGAAATGATGCTCTGAGTGAAGGCATACAAAAGGAATAATTTTCTACAGTTACCCCCAGTAACACATTTTCTCTGATGTTGGACCAGAGATAGCATTATTCTTGCTGTCACTTGTACAAGTCGTCTGGCTACCACATCTCATCTTTATGTTAATTTATTTTATTGTGGAATGTATTTATCATGTTTATATGTTATGTATCATGTTTATTATATAATTTTGAAAAAATATAGATGGATTAGTGAAAACGTGTATATTAACGTAATATACGACATTTAATGAAACTCGGGGATTACTATCGAGTATTATTATTATTATTTTTTTTTTATTAACACATCAGCCGATTCCCACCAAGGCAGGGTGGCCCGAAAAAAAAACTTTCGTCATCATTCACTCCATCACTGTCTTGCCAGAGGGGTGCTTTACACTACAGTTATAAAACTGCAACATTAACACCCCTCCTTCAGAGTGTAGACACTGTACTTCCCATCTCCAGGACTCAAGTCCGGCCTGCCGGTTTCCCTGAATCCCTTCATAAATGTTACTTTGCTCACACTCCAACAGTACGTCAAGTACTAAAAATCATTTGTGTCCATTCACTTCTATCAAATACACTCATGCACGCTTGCTGGAAGTCCAAGCCCTCGCACACTAAACCTCCTTTACCCCCTCCCTCCAACCCTTCCTAGGCCGACCTGTACCCCGCCTTCCCTCCGCTACAGATTTATACACTCTCGAAGTCATTCTGTTTTGTTCCATTCTCTCTACATGTCTGAACCACATCAACAACCCCTCCTCAGCCCTCTGGATAATAGTTTTGGTAATCCCACACCTCCTAATTTCTGAACTACGAATTCTCTACATTATATTCACACCACACATTGCCCTCAGACATGACATCTCCACTGCCTCCAGCTTTCTCCTCGTTGCAACATTCATCACCCATGCTTCACACCCATACAAGAGTGTTGGTACAACTATCATACATTCCCCTCTTTGCTTCCACGGACAAAGTTCTTTGTCTCCACAGACTCCTAAGTGCACTACTCACCCTTTTACCCTCATCAGTTCTGTGATTCAGCTCAGCCTTCATAGACCCATCTGCTGACACGTCCACTCCTAAATATCTGAATACATTCACCTCCTCCATACTCTCTCCCTCCAATCTGATATCCAGTCTTTCGTCACCTAATCTTTTTGTTGTCCTCATAACCTTACTCTTTCTTATTTTCACTTTTAATTTTCTTCTTTTACATACCCTACCAAATTCATCCACCAACCTCTGCAACTTCTCTTCAGAATCTCCCAAAAGCACCGTGTCATCAGCAAAGAGCAACTGTGACAACTCCCACTTTGTGTTTGATTCTTTATCTTTTAACTCCACAATTCTTGCCAAGACCCTAGCATTCACTTCTCTTACAACCCCATCTATAAATATATTGAACAACCAATATGGTGTCTTGAGACATTAGACACTCTTACTGATTTTAATGTGTATCTGCATGCCAGCACAGTGTGTAAATTTATTTTGGTACCAGTATACACAAAGATAATTATCTGAGTATATATAACGTATGAAATAACTTTTAAAAACGCTTGAAATTTTGGAGTTTCCAGACATGATGGAGAGACACGGTGCTCATGGAGCTCACCGAGAATGTAAACAAATCAGGTGGGGCGCTGTGACCATATTAGAAAGTCAGGTGGGGGGGATCCGTATAGCGAGTTTTGGTCCTAATTTGAAATGTCTGTATTAGCGGAATGCCGTAAAGCGGGGCCCTACTGTAACTGTTGCAGAAAACATGCACGTACGGTACACACACATTGCAAGTATTATTTGATGTAGAAATAAAAATTTGGAAACAGTCACCTCCCATCAAAATTCTACTTGTTTTTAGATAGTACCATCAGTCAAAACTTAGAAATTTGAAATAGGGAGTATGAAGGAAATGAATGTGTTCTGATATTTGGGAGTGAACTTGTCAGTGGACATGTCTGTGAAAGATGAAATGAACTATGAATAGCACTTAGTTATTTATGGTTTTTGGGTTCAGAGAGACCTTTAGGAATGCTGTAAGGAACAGCTGCTCTGTGAACTTCACATGTACAAACTGCATCTATATAAAACATTTTGCTTTGAATTGTTCTTTCTGTAATTCAGTGGACATGTGTTTCAGTTTGATGGATGAGCACTACAGGCATAGGTAAAAAAAATCTACTGTACAATCTTTCTTCATCAGATATATTGTACTGTTTAATGGATGTCCACTGTAGACCTTTGGCTTTACTTCCCTATATTCATCTACAGTATAATGAACTGAAATGTTAAGATAAATGATTCTATTATTCATTATTTTATTTGTCTTTCAGGAGATTTATGATGCATACTTCTGGTTCTTCAAGCGGTGTGAAGAATATTTCCTCTGCAAATATCTACCTCCAGATGGTGTTGAAAGTGTAGGAGCTCATCTCAGATTGGAGATATCCATATATCTTGAACAGTTTCCAAAGCATGAGAGACACATTAGAAACCTCATTTTTAATTATCTCCTCAACCGTGAAACGTGTATAAGTGGTTGTGATTCGATGGATGAAATTGATCTAATGGAAATTGGTAGTTATACTGAGCTTCCAGGAGGTAATATTGTATTGCCAGGAGGTTACAGCAGTATTCTTGGTCCACTTACAAAAGACATTCCTGATGAACATCTCTTAAAAGGGCATCCAGTGATGTCCATCAGGTGGAGAGCAGGGTTGCAGGGGTTTAATACTACTGATTCTGGACTAGAAGAAGATTTTACAAACAAACCCTTAATGAACTCTGAGGCTCACCTTCCTGAATGCAGGAGTGGGAATGCATCTGTAGTTACTTCACCTTCAAAGAAAATTCGACCAAAGGTGGAAGTGATTTGTAAAAATGGCAAAAAGTTTTGTGCAGATCATGTAATATGTACTATACCATTAGGAGTGCTAAAAGAAAGTGGAAAGACACTATTTGATCCACCACTGCCAGATTATAAGATGGACTCTATTGACAGGCTGTGCTTTGGTGTAGTAGATAAAATATATTTGGAGTATGAACGACCATTTCTGAACCCTGGTTTGTCAGAAGTGCTGTGTTTATGGGACCCAATAGACCCCAAGGAACCAGTGAATGAGCGTTGGTTCAAGAAGATTTACTCATTTACCAAAGTAACTGAAACACTTCTCTTAGGATGGATCTCAGGAGAGGAAGCCAAGTACATGGAGACTCTTCCATTTGATGTTGTCTCTGAAAAGTGCACTGAAATCCTGCGTCAATTTCTGAATGATCCATTTATACCAAAACCGAAGAGATGTATCAAGTAAGTTTTATTTTTTTTTATGAAGAGACTGTTGATGTGCTACCTAGTGCCGACCCCTACCCCAACCCCGGGGTAGGGGTCGGCCTAGGAAAGGTTGGAGGGAGGGGGTAAAGGAGGTTTTGTGTGTGAGGGGCTTGGACTTCCAGCAGGCATGCGTGAGCGTGTTTGATAGGAGTGAATAGAGACAAATGGTTTTTAATACTTGACGTGCTGTTGGAGTGTGAGCAAAGTAACATTTATGAAGGGGTTCAGGGAAACCGGCAGGCCGGACTTGAGTCCTGGAGATGGGAAGTACAGTGCCTGCACTCTGAAGGAGGGGTGTTAATGTTGCAGTTTAAAAACTGTAGTGTAAAGCACCCTTCTGGCAAGACAGTGATGGAGTGAATGATGGTGAAAGTTTTTCTTTTTCGGGCCACCCTGCCTTGGTGGGAATCGGCCAGTGTGATAATAAAAATAATAAAATAAATAAAAAGATACAGTAATAAGTTAATTCAGTGTACATAGAGGCATTGACGTAGCATGGTAGATGCATAAAGCAAGTAAATATAGTGTCAGTCTTGTCCTTCATGAAGGGAGGGGAATCTAGACAAGCTTTGTTTCAAATTCAAATTAATAATTTAAAATTTGTTTTCAAAATGTTATATATATGCTGTATAGTGATATGAAATACTAGTAGTATGCTCAGCATTTGAGCATACTGTACTTAGACGAAGATTAAAACTTCCTAGTACTAAAGAATTACATAAATGTGGAGTTCTTTATGAAGGAAATTAAAAGTGAACATAAGAGAGAGTAAGGTGATGAGGATAAAAAATTTAGGTAATGAAAGATTGGAAATATCAAATTGGAGGGAGAGAGTGTGAAGGCTTACTCAGCCCTGTAACAACTTCAGACAGTATTACCCAGGCTGGCTCCTCCTCAGGAAAATTAGTGAATAGAAAAAGAAATAATAACAGACAAACATAAACACTTTATTATATAGAAAATATAAAACACTTAAATATGAAATATTAATCCTACATTAAAGAAAATGAAAAATGAAAAATATAAATGATAACTGAATTCAACGCTAATTTAAAACTTGGGTGTCTGGTGTTGGTGACACTGCTTATTGAAATCGTAGCCGTTGCTGATGATGGGGGGGGGGTCGCAGGTGTTGGTGACCACCACTGGCTAGTTCTTCACAGAGAATCGCCGTGATTATTATCCCGATGACAGGAAAGCAGGTTCTTTACCGCTGCAATGATGAGGGGTTACGTCCTGCAATTTCATACAGGTACACAGGTACTTAGATCCAAAATGGGGAAGTCTCTGGACGTTAGTCCTTCTCCATCCGTTCTTCTCGTTGATTGACAGGTGACCCTCACTGTCATCCAAGCTGAAAAGATAGACAGGTTACCCACTGCTTAACCCTTTGACTGTTTCCGACGTATAAATACGTCTTACGAGCCAATGTTTCTGACGTATTTATACGCATAAATTCTAGCAGCTTCAAATCAAGCAGGAGAAAGCTGGTAGGCCCACATGTGAGAGAATGGGTCTCCATGGTCAGTGTGCACCATATAAAAAAAATCGGGGAGCCAGTGGTGCATTGTGGGAATGCCATTTCAGTTGTCCTTTTTCAGCATGTCTAGCGGTAAGAAATATGTGATTCCCCAGCAAATCTGGGACTCTTCTCTTCCCAAGTGATGCTCTAACACAGATGGAAGTGTCAGTGAAGATCAATTTCATGATTTGGAGGAGTTGAGACCAAAAGCAATGGAGGAGGAGGGGGGAGGGGGAGGAGGGGAGGAAGAGGAGGAGGAGGAGGGAAGGAAGGGAAGAGGAAGAGGAGGAGGAGGAAGAGGAGGAGGGGGGAGGAGGAGGAGAAGAGGAGGAGGAGGAGGAGGAGGAAGAAGAAGAAAATGTAATAATATTGTTCCCTTGAAGCAAGAAAAAAAAAAGTCCACCCCATGACAGTGACAAGATAAGGGAGATAACATCTGATAAGAGCTGACTTTGATGAGTGTAAAGGAGGGTAATATTACATGACATCGCCCTCCCTTTGTTTTTGCTGGTAAACAAACATTTCTGTCTGTCTATTTGGGCGTCTGTCAAGCTCCCTGTCTGTCCATCTAGCTCTCTGTCTCAGAGAGAGCCACGAGACTGTGTCATTCCCCGTTTACTCACATCTTAAAGCAGAGTATAGCACTTTGTCTGGGTTTCTTTGGGTTCCTAGGTAATTTACACTATGTATACTTGTATTTATGTGTACCTGTGAGACAGAGATAGGGAGACAGATTAGAAAGAGAACAGATTGAAAGATATAGAATGAGGGGAAAGATAATTAGATAGAATGGAGGAGGGGAAGCAGCATCCGACCCCATTGTTTTGACAGGCAGGAGGGGGAGTAAGTAATGAGACAATATGTCACTTTGACAGCTGCCGACTTCTGATCAAAACAATTATAAGCCACACACTCGCACACAAGACAAGGAGGAGGAGAAGGAGGAGGAGAAGGGGGAGGAGAAGGAAAGGAGGAGAAGGAGGAGGAGGAGGGGAGGAGGAGAAGGGGGGAGGAGAAGGAGGAGGAGGAGGAGGAGGAGGAGGAGGAGGAGGAGGAGGGGGAAGGAGGAGGAGGGGGAGGAGAAGGAGGAGGAGGGGGAGGAGAAGGAGAAGGAGGAGGAGAAGGAGGAGGAGGAGGAGAAGGAAAAGGGAGGAGGAAAAGGGAGGAGGAGGAGGATGATTGTTTGTTTTTGTAAACAAGTTTTGTAAACAATATATTGTTTAATTATGTTTGTGTGCTTATTGTGTTGTATACAACGAGTGTAATATATACATTGCACCTTACTTTGGTCTCATAGGCCACATAAGTTATGGGGAAAAAAATAAAATAGTGAAAAAAAACAAAAAACCTTCAATTACAAGTAAACTAAAGTTTACCGGGTGAGCGGCAGTCGCCGCTGTTGCCATACGCGGCTCATTTTCTGCAAACTTCACGGCTCTATATCTCGGTAAGTACTGATGGCAAAATTTTTTTTTTTGGACTAAAACACTCGGAAAAATAATCTTAACATTTTCATAAGAAAAAATAATATTTTTTTTTTTGAATATTTGGCGACATAGAATGACAGTTTCAGAGAGGGGCCTGAAACAGTCAAAGGGTTAAATAATCACTCTCCATGGCAGTGTACAATACTCAAAAGACGTGGTGATTATTACAACAGTCAACCTAGAGCAAGACTGAAAGGCCTAAGTTTATTATTGGTCATAAGTGAAGCTTTTAACCAATAAATCCACTAGAATACAAGGCAGGCATGTACTTACAGTAGTGTTGGGAGTGTGGTCGAGGGATTTACTGTTTGAACAGGGCCCCCCCAAGTCCCCTTTCGAGGGGGGGGGGGAAAAGAGGGGGGGGAAGGGGGATAGCGGGGAGCTAGACTGACCCTACGTTAAAAAGAAGGGGGGAAATTTCAAACTATCACTTTTTGGGGGTGGGGGAAAAGGGGAAAAAAAAATCGGGAGCGTGATTCCCCTTCCTTAAAAAGTAGCCAGCAATGAAACTATCACTTTGGGGGGGGGGGGAAGAAAGGGGGGAGCTTGACTTCCCCCTACCCTTAAAATAGTACCCGGGTTTAATAAAAAACTATCTTTACTATATCTCTCCCTCCTATCTTTTGAATTTTTCCCCTCAACCCCCATCCCAAGATTTATATTTCGGGGGATTTATAAGAAAAATGGGCGAGGAAAAAGTTCTAACATGGGGAAGTCCCCGAAAAGGCAAAAAATCTTTCCCTGACTGTCATGACTTAACCAGTCAGAAAAATTTAATTTGGATGAACCATTGTTATACCCCAATAGGGAAACTTAAAACCCTGGGGGGCCAAGTCCCCCTTTAAAGAGGCGAGGGTTGGGTTTCCCTTAAAATTTTCTGGGTTTATATAAAAGGGTTTGTGGTCCGTTTCAAAAAATAAAATTCTTTTCCCGCAAAATAAATTTAAGTTTGGGGGCCCCCACAAAGGGGTTAAACATTCCTTTTCTTTTGTGGAGTATTTTTGGGTTTCTGCGGGAAGGATTTTCCGGGCTTAGGAAGCATAAAAGGGAAGGGATTTCCATCATGGTATTTTTAATTTTTTTAAAAAAACACCACACCTAAGCCGAAATTTGGAGGCTTTCCAGTTCTCAAAAAAAAATTTTTTAAAATTAATATCGGGAATTTCTTAAGTAAAAGGGTCTTTCGAAAAGTTATTTTAAAATCTCTTTAAAAATTTTTCCCGGCTACTTTCGGAAAAAGTTCAAGGGGTTTCCCTTCACAGATTTTTTAAGGGAAATTTTGGAAAATTGCCTGTAAAAATCAGAAGGGGTTCGGGTTTAACCCGTGCAAAAAAAATTTTCCAAAACCCAAGAAAGGGTTTCGTATGAGCTTTTTGGGTTTTGGGGAAATTTTAAATTTAATAAAGTTAGATTTTATTTGAGGAGGGGCTGCAGAAAAGTTATTAGAAAGTACGCCCAAAGGATATTTTAAATCTTGTTATCCCCAAGGAAGATTTTCCCGGTTGGGCAGTGAGGCCAGTGGCTTTAACCCTACGAAAAAACTAAGTTAATTTTGGTTATTTTCGCCCACGTAGTTTGTATTAGGGTAAATGTTGTCAAAAAAAAACTGAAAACTTTGGCATTTTAAACCCAAGCCCTTTTCATCAGTCCACGTAGGTAGCACGGGGAGTTCCCAAACCCAAAAGGGAATAGTTCTATACTGCATCAGCCCTTTGGGGTGTGTGGAAAAGGGGTTTTGTACTGCTTAAAAGAAAGGATCTAACATTATTTGTGATTTGCCTGTGCAAATAAATCTCTGAAAAAAAAGGGAAGAGTAAAAAAAAATTTTTTGAGATCGCAAATTATTAAGGGCATGGGGCCCCGCTTCCCACCGGTTTTACATTAAGGCCTTGAAGTAATAGCAAGTCTAAAATAAATTTTCCTCCTTTTTAAACCAGACTATTGGGGGAGCAATATCCCGTTTAATAAAGGGTTTCCCAATTACTTTATTTTTTTAAATAATTTGTCAATCTCTCGGTAAAATGTTCCCTAAGGTGAACGGGAAACGGGGTTTAAAATTTTTCCCTTTTGGGTTGGATTGTCCGTCAAAAAGTCAATTTTAGGGGATTTCCGTGGGGGTAAAACCGGGAAATTATCAGTAAAGACATCTGAAAAGTTACTCAAAAATTGAAGTAGTTCAGTCTCTTTTTGGTCACCAAAAAATTTTTTTTTAATTTTAAATGTTGGTTGCACCCGAGTGGTCAAGAGTCACCAGGTATGTATTTCTTTTTCAAAAGTTTTAAGTTAGGGGTGTAAAATTACCCCACACTTTCCCATTTTTCAGTTGTCTTATCAAGTTTTTTGTGGAAAAACTAATTTAAAAGTTTTTTAAAGGGCATTTAAAACCGAATTTTTGGGGTAAAAATTTCTTAAGGATGTTGTTTGGGAAAAAACTTGGGTTTTCCCCCTTGACTTTATAAATAGCCCAACTTTCCCCAAATTTTTAAATTACTTTTTTATGGCCCTTTCCATGCTACTAAAAATTTTTATTTGATTAAATTTGGGAAAAATTTCCCCGAACCCCTTCATCACCTACTTTAAAATTTTTCCTCTGATTTTTGGGAAAATAAAAATGGGGTTTTGTATGGTCCATTGCCCAAGCTTAGGTTTTTCGAAATATGTCAAAAGGTTCCTCGGGTTTTGGGGTTTAAAGGGGTCAAGGGGGAAAACTGGTAAAAAGGGACTGAACCTCAGCATTTACCCCCTCATTAGTCCAAAATTCATGAAGGTTAAACAGTGGACCTCTGGCCTGTCTACCATAGAGAAGTTAAAAAGGGGGAAAACCCAAACCGAGTCACGGGGGAAACTTCCCTCATGGCAAACAAAGAGGGGTTAGGAAAACGATCCCACCCCTTTTTGGTTTAAGGGAGAAAAAAAAGGGGTTTCCCCCTTAAAAAATGGATTTGAAAATCAAAATGTGGCGCTCAATCCCCCCTTTTACAGTGGGATGATAAGGGTGGGGTGAAGAGAGGCTTCACTCCCAGAAGTTGGTTAGAGGGTTGCTTTTAAAAGTAGATGTAAATTTGTGTTCCCACGGTCGGGAAAAAATTTCTCTAGGGAGGCCCATCGGGGGGAAGATGGAAAAAGGGCTTCAGCCCTTGTAGTTTTATGGTTTTTAAAGGGTTGGTTTTCGGGAAAAAACTCGAAAAATAATAAAACCAATGTTAAATTATCTTTTGTTCCCCAGATGAAAGGGGGAGAAAAAAGGACCAACGATGTCAATAGCTACTCTTTCAAAAGGCACCGTAAAGATGGCATTTTGCCCTTTGGTCTCGCCGGGGGTTACCTGGGGAGGATGAAGTTGGCCCAAATTTTTAAAAGGATCTACAATAGATAGTGTTTATTGAGGACTTTTTTTGGAAAAAAATTTAGGTTTCCCAAATTTTTTTTTTGGGGGTTTTACGATGCGAAAAAAATGCCCGGCCACGGGCAGGTCATGAGCCATTTTAAGAACTTTTCTCTTTGCTTTTACTTGGAACAATAAGTTGGAATAGTCTATCTCATCGGAAATTTTTAATTTAAATTACGGGATTGTAAAAGGGGTTTCCCTTTTTTATATATTAAAATTTTTTATGAAAGTTTTTCCTTTGGATAACTTGATTTTTTTTTACCCGGCTTTTATGGCAATTCTGAAGGGGAAGGGGCAATTACGTTGTAATTTGACAAAGGAGTCCTTTGATATTTTCTAAAGAAAGTCAGGGAAAATCAAAAGGGGGGACGTGGGGGAAGCCGGGGCTTTGGGTTTCTGAGCCCTAGTCAAGAAAATTTAGGGGTATCGGAGGTGTTTCCCTTTTCCTTTTTCATTTTAACAAGAGAACTTGTGTTTCCTCTTCCCGTTTTCGAGAGTCCCACCCTGGTTTTTAATCCCACATAAAATATGCGGGACTTTTGTCTCATCTAAACTTTCGGGGGCTTCTCTGAATCTACGGGAAAGAGGATCTGAAAATTTAAAATCCATTTTTTGGTGATAAAAGATAAAACCCCCCAAAGGAAGAAGGGCCCCTTTTTACATTCCCTTTTGTCGGAGCAAGAAGTGAGGGGAAGCTAGTAGGGTTTTCAGACCAACCCTGTGAACCATTTAGCCCTAATTTTTAAAAGGAGGGGTAGGGAAAAGTGTCCGTGGGGCCCAAAGTAGTCTGAAATTATAGCGGGGAAATGAGTTTTTTTTAAGGTTGGGGAAAAAGCTTATCAGAAATGATATAATTTTGACCCAGTGTCGCTTTAAAAGGTAGATACATTAAGTCCTTAAACTGTTCCTAAAACAAAAGGGTGCTTGGTCATTACAGCCCTTTAAAAAATTTCCCAACTTTTTGGCCTTCTTGGGAAGGCCCAATCTGGCGTTTAGCCCCTTAAAACACCACCAATGAAAAAAAGGGAAAAAAAGAAGTCTTTTTTATTTTCCCACTAGAGGTTTTTGATTTCTTAAGGTTGATAAAACCCTTCCCCTTTGGGTTTCGACCCCTTTTTTCTTTTTTGGAATTGTGAGCATCAGCTTACGGGTCTGCAGCCCAGCAATTTCCCTCGGGCTTTAATAGGTTACGTTCTTTGTGAATTTTCGTATCTGGGGGGGAAAGAGCTGCCCGGGAAAGGTTTAAGAAACCCTTGAAGTTTTCTAAGAGATTCAAAAACTGGGGATCAATTCCTAAAAACTCCTACCCAAAAAGTCGAACAAACGAAGGTTTTCCGGGAAAAATTTGCTGAAGTTCGGGCCAGGTGTAAGGTGGGTATACCTGAAATTTTTCCCTGTAGAATTAGGGGTTTTTTTTTTTTTTATGCTTTAAGGATTGCCTTTTTTTGTGGTTTAATTACATTAAATATCCTGCGCCAAAGTTGCATAGATATTAAGGTTTTAACCAGAAAAATCATTCCAAACCCGGGTTTGCCCAGGGTCAGCAGGCCTTAAACAGAGGGGTAGGGGGTTATTTTAAAAATTTTTTTAATTTGTATGAAGTTATGTTTTCCCCCCTCTGTGAAGGGAGGTAAATTGGGTTTGTTGGAATATGTCCCTTGTTGCACGTTGTTCCATTACTCCTTCCTTTTAATTTTTGTTGTGTAAAAGTTAAATTTTTATTCTCTAATTCAAAGGCGAGTTTTTTTGAGGCCCCGATCCTTTTTTCTCTCTATTAAAATTTATGCTCTCTAGCTCTTTCCTCACGTTCTATAGCCCCTTTCCCCACGATCAGGTCTATCACGCTCTTTTTTTGGGTTTTTCGCTCTCTTTTTAACTGTTTTCTAGATTTTTTTTTCAATTCTCTCTCTCTTCCCTTTTTTTCCTTGGTTTTTTTTTCAAGGTTTTCTTTCTCCTTTTTTTTTTTTCTCTTTCGAAATTTTCCCCTCTTTCCTTTTTCTCTTCTCTTTCGGTTCTCTCCTCTCCTTTACTTCTTCTCTTTCCCTTTCTAAATGTCTCTCTTTTCTCTCAAATTTTCTCTTTTCAAGGGCTTTCCTGGATTTAGCATAATGAAAAAATTTTTAAAATTTTTTCCCCGTTGTTCCTAACTTCCAGCGTTCATCCCAAAAATGGGATTCCTCCATGCTTGCAAAATAACTTTTAAAATATCCGGGGGAAAAAAAACGGGTATTAAAGAAAAAAGGAGGGGGTTTTTAAATTTCCTTGCTCCGCTCGGAAAATTAATTAAAACCGGGGTTCGATCCCCGCTTCAAAATTAAAAAATATGTATTAAAGAAAAAGAAGGGTTCTATGCCCCTCTTTTGAAACAGTTTAAATAGAAATGGGGTTTCCTTGGGCCATCCAATCTTTTTACCAAAAAATCAAGGGGTGCCTATGAAATTCCCTTGATATTTTGGGAAAAGTCAATGAAAACCCAAATTGTCATGGAAATCTCGGTCCCTGAGTTAATCCTCCCAAAATTTTTTCCCAAGGGTCCAAAACAATTAGGTGGCAGAATTAAAAAATTTATCCCGCCTGACTTGACTTACAATAAAAATTTTGACTATAAAAAATTTACCCAAAATTTTTAAATGCCCGTACGGGAGTCCACCCTTGAGAATGATTACTCAAGGGTGTGGTAACCGTTTTGTGGTAGCAGCGTTGAAAGGGCCCAAAGGGAGATTCGGATGGGTTGAATCTTGATTCGTTTAGTTGTATCCCGGGAAAGGGCGCCCCTTTGAAAGGCTTACTCAGCCCTGTAACAACTTCAGACAGTTAAATTTTTTTAGGGGTGGTTTTCCTCAGGGAAAAAATTTGTGAATAGAAAAGAAATATAAAAAGACCCAAAAATTAAAAACTTTATTTTTATAGAAAATAATTTAAAATTAAAAAAACTTAAATTTTTAAATTTAATCCTAATTAAGGGAAAAAGAAAAAAAAGAAAAAAAAAATATAAATGAAATTTTAAATTTAAACAATAATTTTAAAAATTGGGTGTCTGGTGTTGGTGACACTGCTTATTGAAATCGTAGGGCCCTTGCTGATGATGGGGGGGGGGGGTCGAGGGGGTTGGTGACCACCACTGGAAATTCTTCACAGAGAATCGCCCCTGATTATTATCCCGGGTGACAGGAAAACAGGGTTTTTTACCGCTGCAAAAGATGAGGGGTTACGTCCTGCAAAATTTAAAACCGGTACACCCGGTACTTAGATCCCAAAAAGGGGAAATCTTTGGGGCGTTTGTCCTTCTCCCTCCTTCTTTCTCGTTGATTGGGCAGGTGACCTTTAATGTATCCAAGCTGAAAAGTTTCAGGGTTTTCCCACTGCTTTTAAAAAATCACTCTCCATGGGGGTGGGACAATACTCAAAAGACGGTTTGGGGATTATTAAACCCGTTAAAAGGGGCAAACTGACAAGGCCTAAGTTTATTATTGGTCATAAGTGAGCTTTTAACCCAAAAAATCCACTAGGAAAAAACAAGGCAGGAAAGTACTTAAGTAGTGGGATAAACCTTTGGTTTAAAAAAATAAAGACAAGTTGGGGTTTTTGAAAGGGCACGTAAGCAAAACACTATTTTCATACTTATTAAAAAAAAACGTTTCGGTCCCGGAAACCCTTTATCATTCTAACCCTCAGAGGTAGAAAGGTAGTGTTGGGAGCTGTGGTCGAAATGATTTCTGTTTTTAAACCCGAGCCCCCCACGTCCCTTTCGAGGGGGGGGTGGGGAAAAGGGAGGGGGAAGGGATAGCGGGGGCTAGACGGGCCCCTTGTTTAAAAAGAAACCGGCAATCAAACTATCACTTTAGGGGTAGGGAGGGGAAAAGGCGGGGAAAAAAAAGGGGGCGTGACTTACCCTACCTTAACTGTAGGCCGGGGGAAAGAAAAATATCGGGTTTTATTCTCTACTCCTATCATTTGAACTTTTCCCTCACAGAGGGGGATGGAGGGGGCGAGGTTTTTAGATACAGTGGACCCCCGGGGTTTTGTGATTAAACCAAATTTCCCGAGAGTCTGGGTGAAAACCCCCAAAAACACAAAAAAAAAAAAAAATTTTCCCCTTTAAAAAATAATGTAAATCCAGTTTAAACCATTCCAGACACCCCTAAGGGATTAACAAAAAAAACCCTTTTTTTTGGAATTTAAAAAAAAGTTTTAATACAGAAAAAATTTAGATATAAAAAATAAAAACACTTTAAAGAAATGGATTATTCCCAAAATCACTTTTACCCTTTTTTGAAGACTTTTTTTGGCATATGGAGGGGGGAGAGGGTTTTTTGGAGACAGGACAAAATACTTAAATTGATGCTATATAAAATTAATTTGGGTTAAATTTATCTATTTACAATTCGAAAAATTTACATAATAAAGAATATTAATAACATAGAAACATGAAAAAAACTCTAGAATGAAATTAAAGGGCATTCGTATGTGATGAGTGGTGGGGGTGGTGTTTGGGTTTGGGGTTTTTAAGAGCCCCCTGGGCAGCAAAAAGCCATAACCCTTTACGTGGAAACCCTGTTTAAAGAACGCAAAGCCCTAAGTTTAAATCTGCCTTTTGCGATTTCATTTTTAAAGCAAAAAATTTTTCTTCGGCTAGCGCTAAAAAAACTCGTTCAAAACGATTCGTTTCGAGGCGCGTCCCCGTGTGGCCTGAGCCCCCCTCACTTTTTCCGTTGGGTCCAATGTTTACAAGCCCGCCACCCGGGGCGCTTCCCAAACAAAACAGTCGGAACTTTCATTTTTCAAAAGCCTTTTTAGTGATTGCACTGGGAAAATAAGTCAAACCATTGGGGCCCCCCAAAAACTTTAGTGCCAAAACCCCACAGCAAAAAAGGGGGGGAATTACTAGGATATGAAGAAAGAGATCATTATAAGTATTTAAAAAGGAGTGCGTGTCTCGGGGCTGGCCAGGGTTTTACACAAAAACCCCCAATTTAACCATCCCCCCTTTTGTGGCCCAAAAGAACGGAAATCAAAGGAAGCTGTTTTTTACAAAAAAGGGCAACCCTTTTTTTTCGAAACAAAAGGCAAGTTTGGGAAAAAAAGAAGTTGAGACACTGTTATTGGTGTGGAAAAACAAAAAAAAGATAGAGGGGATTGCATCTCTCAAGCTAAAATGTGAAAAAGGGTTGGAAGTTTTCATGAGGATTTAATTGAAAAATGCCTGCAAAAAAATGGTGATGTGAGTTTAATTTAAAGGCCCGCCCAAAGGGTTTGGGTTTTAGAGGTTTAAGAATCGATAAAAATGGCATACATAGTGTGATAAGGGGACAGTGAAAACTGCCATTTTTGGCCCCAAAGGGGCCCGGAAAAAATATTTTGCAGGAATTCAAGGAGTAATTTGAAATGAAGGACTGGAAACCTGAACAAGTGTTAAATTTTGATTTAAAAGGCCTGTTTTTAAGAAAAATGCCAAGGGAGGACCCCCCCATTCCCCAGGGGAAAAAAGGGACTCAAGGAAAATAAGCCTATGGGAAAAACAGGCTTACTCTGTTGGTTTGTGCTAATGTAGTGGTGATTGCAAAGTGAAGCCTTTATTGGTGTTTCACTCGAAACTCCCCGGGTTCAGGAAAAAAACCAAAGTCCCCAAGGCTAATTTGTTTGTGCGTTTGGGGGGCAAACAAATAAGGCATGGGGTTTATAGGGGCTTTTTCCCATGGGTTTGGGTTTCACCAAGGGATTTTCCCCCAGTGAAAAATTACCTTAATTGAAAAAAAAATTAGACTTAAGTGCCCCTGGTTTTTTAAATTTTCCTGGTCATCCTTAGACGTGGCAGGCAAATTTCTGCGGAAAGGAGCTTCATTAAGGTCAAGTTTTTGCCTCCTCAATTTTTGCAGCTCATGGACCAGCAGGTCATTTCCAACTTCAAGAAACTGTACACAAAAGCTATGTTTGAAAGGTGCTTTGTAGTGGCCTCAAAACTCAATTGACTCTTAAGAGAGTTTTGGAGAGATCACTTTAGCATCCTCAATTGTGTAAACATTATAGGTAAGGCTTGGGAGGAAGTGACTAAGAGGACCTTGAACTCTGCTTGGGCGAAACTGTGGCCAGAATGTGTAGACAAAAGGGATTTTGAAGGGTTTGAGGCTAACCCTGGGAATCCTATGCCACTTGAGGAATCCATTGTGGCATTGGGAAAGTCCTTGGGGTTGGGGGTTTTAGTGGGAGGATGGGGAAGAGTTGGTGGAGGAGGACAATGATGAACTAACCACTGATGAGCTGCTGGATCATCTTCAACAGCAAGAGGCCAGACCTGAGGAAACTGCTCCAGAGGAGGGGATAGAGAAATTGAAGAAGTTGTCTACTTCAAAGATTAAGGAAATATGTGCAATGTGGCTTGAAGTGCAAACCTTTTTTGACGAAAATCACCCTCACACAGCTATTGCAAGCCGTACTTGTGACTGTTACACTGACAATGTTGTGAAACCCCTTAGGAATGTCATAAAGGGAAATGAGGTACAGGCCTCATGGACAGATATGTTGTGCGACAGAGGTCCATGACTCTCAAGCTGGTCCTAGTGGCATTTAAAAGAGAAGGGAAGTAACCCCCGGAAAAGGACTTGCCACCTCAAGTCCTAATGGAAGGGGATTCCCCTTCTAAACATTAACACCATTCACAGTCTCCCCTCCTCCCATCCCATCACTCATCACCAGATCTTCAATAAAGGTAAGTGTCATGTTACTGTGCATGTCTTCTTCAGTTTGTGTGTATTAAAATTAATATTTCATGTGGTAAAAATTTTTTTTTGTTCATACTTTGGGGTGTCAAGAACGGATTAATTTTATTTCCATTATTTCTTATGGGGAAAATTAATTCGGCTAACGATAATTTCGCCTAACGTTGAGCTCTCAGGAACGGATTAATATCGTTAGGCGAGGGTCCACTGTACAGTACAGTCCACTGTACAGTGGACCCTCGGTTAACGATATGAATCCATTCCAGAGAGCTTGTTCTTAACCGATTTTATCGTTATCCGAATTAATTTTCCCCATAAGAAATAATGGAAATCCAATTAATCTGTTTCAGACATGCAAAAGTGTTAAAATAAATTTTTTACGTGAAATATAAATTTCCCTACACAGAAAACAATGATGTATGAAGAATAAAACAATTATAGTATCATACTTACCATTATTGAAGACATGGCGATGTATGGAAGATGGGAGGAGGGGAGAGGATGGAGGAGTTTACAATTATTTGGAAGGGGAATCTCACTCCATAAAAACTTCAGGTACCGAGTCCTTATCCTGAGTTACTTCCCTTCTTTGTTTTTTAATGTCAATAGGACCAGCTTGAGAGCCACTGGACTCCTGTCGCTCAAAAAAGTGTTCTAGAGAGGTCTTTTTCTGGCGTATGTTAGGAATTGTGTTGGGAGACACAAGATAGTCCTACAGTATGATACTAATATCAGCTCTACGGCTTATTTATCTAGCACAATTCATCTAATATGACATAATAAACAATATTAATAACATAGAAACATGATATATACTCTAGAATGAACAAAATACGTCATTAAGTATGTCACAAGAGTTGCTGTGTTGTTGTTGGGTGTATAAGGGCCACTGAGAGCATAAGCCACACATAGTGGTGAAGGGAGGTGGCAGCAGAGGTGGTAGAGACGGCGGTGTTGTCAGGCACCCTACATAACTCCAACAACATTGGAGCAGTTAGGTTCGTGCTGTCCTTTTTCTATCGATTAATCGCTTAACTTACTTGCTATAGTTAATGCTACACTTTATCGCTGGCTGCCGCTATAGCCTTTATAGACTTCTGCTACTTTAGTATTGTACATATTGCAGAATCACTGAAAAAGGCACATTCACCCCTCTCTCTCAGCCCTTTACCAAAGGGCTGGCTGGCACTAGAAGCTTTCTTTGGGCCCATGGTGGCTTATTTAGCAGTTACAAGCAGTAAAAATGAATGGAATAATACAAAATGTATTGCATGTACGTGTGGAATTGTCTGCAGTGGCTTGTAAACGATGGCACACTTGCCACACTGAAGTGATCGGCTGGCTCAGGCCGCACGGACACGTTCTGGACAAATGTCCTTAACTGAGTTTTTTATCGTTAGCTGAGCCAATATTTTGACACAAAAACATATTGGTATCCAATTTTATCACTATCCAATGGCATCGTTAACTGAGGGTCCACTGTAGTGGTGGTGATGGCGGCAGCAGAGGCCAACACCATTAGTCATACTGAAACAATGTACGTAATTTATAAATAAGAAATATTTACACTTGGAGGATTTGCTGGCATTGGTTTAGGGTGGTGGAAGATACGCAGGCCAGCATACGTTGTCAGTGGCCCTATATACCTCCAACAACATTGGAGGAGTTAGTTTTGTGTCATGGTTTTTCTATCGCTTAATTGCTTAACTTACTTGCTACACTGTTAATGCTACACTTTATCGCTGGCTGGCGCTATAGCCTTTGTTGACTCCTGCTTCTTTATTATCATACATATTGTAGAATCATTGAATCACTAAAGAAGGCACATTCTCCCCTCTCTCTTCCTCCTCCACTTTGGTACTTTGCTACGAGTTCTTTCTTGAATTCTATCATGTTTCTCATCTTTACCAAAGGGCTGGCACTAAGAGCTTTCTTTAAGCCCTTGGTGGCTTATTTAGCAGTCACACACAATACACAAGTGCAAAAAACAATGGATTATTATGAAGTGTTTTGTATAACCTCTCAGGGTAATGTTCGCACGCCGAGAAACAACACCAAATGTGTGTGTGGGAGGCATTGTGTGCGCATGGCACTCGGACGTGTTTCATACAGTTGATGAAACCAGAGGTAATTAATGAAAACAGAGACTATATTTTGATGAAAAAAGTCGGCGATAACCGAAAATCACGAAATCAGAGGCTAACAAAAACAGAGGGTCCACTGTATATGGGAGTGGACTTGTGAGCAGATGGGTCTGTGAAAGATGAAGTTAACGATAGAATTGATGAGGGGAAAAAAGGTGAGTAGTACACTGAGGAGTCTGTGGAGACAAAGAACATAATCCATGGAAGCAAAAAGGGGAATGTATGAGACTTTAGTGGTACCAACAGTCTTATATGGGTGTGAAGCATGGGTGGTGAATGTTGTAGCAAGGAAAAGGCTACAGGCAGTGGAGATGTCATGTCTGAGGGCAGTGTGTGGTGTGAATATTATGGAGAGAATCTGTAGCCTGGAGATTAGGAGGAGGTGTGATTTTTCTAAAAAATTATCTAGAGGGTTGAGGAGGGGTTGTTGAGGTGGTTTTGGACATTTAGAAATAATGGAATGAAACAGAATGATTTGGAGGGTGTGTAAAGTTGTAGTGGAAGGAAGGCAGGGTAGGGGTCATCCTAGGAAGGATTGGAGGGAGGGGGTAAAGGAGGTTTTGTGTGCGAGGGGCATAGATTTCCAGCAGGTGTGCATGAGCATGTTAGATAGGAGAGTGTGGAGGCAAATGATTTTTTTGACTTGACATGCTCTTGGAGTGTGTGTAAAGTAACATTTATAAAGGGATTCAGGGAAACTGGTTAGCTGGACTCGAGTCCTGGAGGTGGGAAGTACAGTGCCTGTGCTCTGAAGGAGGGATATAGATATGTTGCAGTTTTTGCTATCTTTAGTGTCAATGTGCCTCTGACAAGACAGTGATGGAGTGAGTGATGAAAGTATTTCTTTTTTGGGTCACCCTGCTTCGGTGGGAAGCAGGGTGACCCAAAGTCAGAGTCTAAAAGACTTTGCAGAGAAAAAGCAAGAAAAAAAAAACTTTCTCCTAATAAAAGGCAATAATAATATGACTCATTTATAGTTTATTAATGTTAAGTGATTTTTAGAAGTCCAAAAAAGATAATTTGTTTCCAACAGTGCACTTAACCCTTTCATTGTCGGTGCCATATAGGTACGGCTTACGAGCCAGTGTTGGTGATGTATTAATACAGTGGACCCCCAGTTCGCGATATTAATCCGTTCCTGAGAGCTCATCGTAAACCAAAATTATCGGAAAGCGAATCAATTTTTCCCATAACAAATAATGGAAATCAAATTAATCCATGCAAGACACCCAAAAGTATGAAAAAAAAAACTTTTACCACATGAAATATTAAGTTTAATGCAATAGAATAATTACAATAACAACAATAACAATAGAATAATAACAATAGAATAATTGACACTTACCTTTAATGAAGATCTGGTGATGATTGATGGGATGGGAGGAGGGGAGTGTGTTGAACCTATTGTTTAGAAGGGGAATCCCCCTACATTAGGACTTGAGGTAGCTTTTCCTCCTGAGTAATGTAGGTCCTGCTTTGCAATTTCTTCCAAAACAGGCCTGTTTTGTCACAATTAAACACTTGTTCAGGTTTAAATCCTTCAGCCTCTATGTACTCCTTGAATTCATGCACATATTTTTCAGCCGCTTTGTGGTCTGAACTGGTAGCCTCACCATGCCTAATCACACTATGTATGCCACTACGATTCTTAAATCTTTCAAACCAACCTTTGCTGGCCTTAAATTCACTCACATCAGCACTAGTTGCAGGCAATTTCTTTACCAAATCAACATGCAACTGCCTAGCCTTTTCACAAATGATCGCTTGAGAGATGCTATCTCCTGCTATCTGTTTTTCATTTATCCACACCAATAACAGTCTCTCAACATTTTCTAACACTTGTGGTCGCTGTTTCGTAATCACAGTTGCACCTTTTGCAAGAACAGTTTCCTTGATTGCCGTTTTCCTGCTCACTATAGTAGAGATGGTTGATTGGGGTTTACTATACAACCTGACCAGCTCCAATACACGCACTCCACTTTCATACTTTGCAATTACCCTTGGTCTCGAAGGGTTGGCGCTAGAAGCTTTCTTGGGGCCCATGGTGACTTATTTTGCAGAAACAAGCACCAAAAACAGTGATAATATGGATAATATAGAATGTACCGAATGTATCCTTAGATGCGCACACACTGGCTGGCTTGTAAACACTGGACACATCTCGTATGAATTGTATCTCATACCGGGTTTTGTATCAGGAAGCGAGGCAAATTTTTTTCGATCAAATGCATCGGCTACCAGATTTATCAGATACCGATAGCATCGGGAACCGGGGGTCCACTGTACATCAAAATTCAAGCAGCTTCAAATCTAGCAGGAGAAAGCTGGTAGGCCTACATGTGAGAGAAGGGGTCTGCGTGGTTAGTGTGCACAGTATAAAAAAAATCTGGGAGGCCACAGTGCACTGTGGAAGTGCTGATTCAGTATGCCTTGGTCACCAAGCCTAGCAGTAAAGAATACCTCACTTCCCAGCGAACTGGGACTCTTCCCTTCCCAAATGATAGTTCTAACATGGATTGAAGTGTCAGTGAAGATAAATCTCATGGTGTTGAGGAGTTTGTGATCGAAAGCAATGCCCAGGATACCAGAAATAGTGCTGAAAGCCCAGATGATTATCAACCTTCCACCTACCTTCCACCTTCCACCAAAAAGTCAAAGTGACTTACTTCCATGTGGGTGGTGGGGAAGGCAGCATGGGTTTGTGTAATCATGGCAGCATGGGTTTGTGTAAACATAGCAACATATATGTAGATTACCTAGGATAACCCAAAAAAGTCAGACAAAGTGACTTATTTCCATGTGGGTGGTGGGGAAGGGAGCGTGTGTGGTGGGAAGGGAGCGTGGGTGGTGGGGAAGGCAGCATGGGTTTGTGTAAACAACATAGCAGCATATGTGTAGATTACCTAGGATAACTCAAAAAAGTCAGACAACGTGACTTATTTCCATGTGGGTGATGGGGAAGACGGCATGGTTGGTGGGGAAGGCGGCGTGGGTAGTGGGGAAGGCAGCGTGGGTGGTGGGAAAGGAAGTGTGTGTTTGTGTAAACATGTTTTGTAAACAATATAATGATAACAATGTTTGTGTGGTTATTGTGTTGCATACAATGAGTGGGTATACAGTGGACCCTCAGCTAACGATATTAATCCATTCCTGAAAGCTCATCGTTAGTTGAAATTATCGTTAGCTGAATTAATTTTCCCAATAAGAAATAATGGAAATCAAATTAATCCGTGCAAGACACCCCAAAGTATGAAAAAAAAAAAATTTTACCACATGAAATATTAATTTTAATACACACAAACTGACACTTGCCTTTATTGAAGATCTGGTGATGATCGGTGGGATGGGAGGAGGGGAGTGTGTGGAAGTTGTTAAAGTTTAGAAGGGGAATCCCCTTCCATTAGGACTTGAGGTATCAAGTCCTTTTCCAGGGTTACTTCCCTTCTTCTTTTAATGCCACTAGGACCAGCTTGAGAGTCACTGGACCTCTGTCGCACAACAAATCTGTCTATAGAGGTCTGTACCTCCTGTTCCTTTAAGATTTGCCTAAAATGGGCCACAACATTGTCATTGTAATAGTCACCAGTATGGCTTGCAATAGCTATGTTAGGGTGATTTTCATCCATAAAGGTTTGCAGTTCAACCCACTTTGCACACATTTCCTTAATCTTTGAAGTAGGCACAATGGATTCCACAACTGGCATAGGCATCTCAGGGTTAGCCCCAAACCCTTCAAAATCTTTCTTAATTTCCATACTAATTCTCACCCTTTTTATCACAGGGTTGGCACTAGAAGCTTTTTTGGGGCCCATGGTGACTTATTTTGCAGGTACAATCACTAAAAATGCTGTGATAATATGAAATGTTCCAATTGTATGCGTGGATGCGACCGCACTGGCTGGCTTGTAAACACTGGCACCCACGAGACAACTGAGGCGCGCTCGGGCCACACGTGGACTCGTCTCGAATGAATCGCGTTGGGTGAGTTTTTTAGCGTTAGCCGAGGCAAAATTTTTGCATTAAAATGTATCGTTAGTTTGATTGAACGTTAACTGATGTCATCGTTAGCTGAGGGTCCACTGTATATACATTATGCATTATATTGGTCTCACAGGCCACAAAAGTTTCTTGAAAAAATTAAATACAGTTGAATTTCTACTTACAAGTTTAATCCATTCCATGACCTTGCTCGCATCTGGATTTGCTCGTTTGTAGAGTCAGTTTTCCTCATTTAAATTAATTGAAATGGAATTAATCCGTCCCAGTGGAATTCCAGGCACAACAAAATACTTCAATATTTCCCTAATATCAACTCTACAGTTTATTTATCTATCACAATTCATATAATATGTCATAATAAACAATATTAATGACATAAAAACGTGATATATACAGTGGACCCCGAGTTTTGTGATTAATCCCTTCCAGAGAGCATGTCGAATGGTGAAATTCATGATTGGTGAATCCATTTTCCCCATAAGAAATAATGGAAATTCAATTAATCCGTTTCAGACACTCAAAAGTACAGTAAGGCCCCGCTTTACGGCATTTTGCCTTACGGCGTTCCGCTAATATGGCGATGTCAAATTATGACCAAAATTTGCTATATGGCAAGCGGTCTTTCAAATACGGCGCCCCCCCACCCGGTTTGTTTACATTTTCTGTGACCTCATATATGTCAGAAAACTTTCAAAAATTTCAAGTGTTTTATAGTTACTGCATATTTTATATGTACTCTGATAATTATACTTAAGTGTACCTGTACCTAAATATACTTACACACTGTGCTGGTGTGCAGGTACACATTAAAATTGCTACATCTCTCTCTACTCATGATGCCAATACTACGTAATAATAATCACTCTTGGGCACACTAAATGTCTTATTTTACATCAATATAGGCATTTTCATTAATCCATCTATGATATTTTCCTCAAAATTATATATGAAATCCATTGCATAGCATATAAACATGATACATACACTCACAGAATAAAAATTGATGTAAATATGAGATTTGTTTACAAAGCAGCTGTGTAGGTAGTGTCGGATGAATTATGTTTTCTCTAGTCAAACTGGGGGATAACTGTAGAAAAATATTCTTTTTGTATGCCTTTACTCTATATATAGCAATTCATGACCCATGTGGGTTTAGTGCTTTTTATAATAAATAATAATAATATTATTATTAATAATAATAATATTATTATTATTTCTTTCTTTCAACACACCGGCCGTATCCCACCGAGGCGGGGTGGCCCAAAAGGAAAAACAAAAGTTTCTCCTTTTACATTTAGTAATATATACAGCAGAAGGGGTTACTAGCCCCTTGCTCCCGGCATTTTAGTCGCCTCTTACAACACGCATGGCTTACGGAGGAAGAATTCTGTTCCACTTCCCCATGGAGATAAGAAGAAATAAACAAGAACAAGAACTAGAAACAAAATAGAAGAAAACCCAGAGGGGTGTGTATATATATGCTTGTACATGTATGTGTAGTGTTACCTAAGTGTAAGTAGAAGTAGCAAGACATACCTGAAATCTTGCATGTTCATGAGACAGAAAAATGGACACCAGCAATCCTACCATCATGTAAAACAATTACAGGCTTTCGTTTTACACTCACTTGGCAGGACGGTAGTACCTCCCTGGGTGGTTGCTGTCTACCAACCTACTACCTAGGTTCTTCTTATTATTATTATTATTATTATATACTCCCGTGTATTCAAAACATTGCTGGGACCTATATATATGTTTTATATATTCCTAAACAACAGTAAATGACCAAGGTAGGTGTAAATGTCCACCTGTCCGTGTGTTTGTGATAATTTGAGTACAATTTCAGTACCTAATATTAGTGTTAGAACAAAGATTGGTTATGAAATGACAAGAACTACTCTAAATTGAAATTTATCAGAAGATAAAAATTATACAAAATAATATAAAAATGAGAAGAAAAAAAAAAAAGGTATATCAGCAACACTTCTGCAAGTGCAGGACTCCACTTTGCCGTCAGGTGAGCATTAAGTTTTGCAGCCTCATATCTTGGTAAGTACTGACCCTAATTTTTTTCATTTTAATCCTATAACACTTAGAAAAATGTTCTCTTTATTTCTATATATAAAAAAAATATTTTTTTTATTTTTTCAAAATATTATTATTATTATTATTATTATTATTATTATTATTATCTTCATTCACTCTAAAAATGGTGTGTTGCTGTTTGTTTATTCTGAACTAACTTGTACACAATGTAAGAGTATTTGTATTGTGAGGTAATTATTATTATAATAAAAAAATATTGAGGTAAATGTTTTACAAACTCTTACAAATGGATGTGAGTGAACTAAAAGTAGACCCATATTAATACTCATTTATTTCGCTTGACCAAGTGAGCGTCCATTACCTGTTCAGTTTGTGTTCTTACATTGTCTCAACTCTGTATCTTGTTCTCTCTCTCATTTACTCTTTCGTTAACTAGTTGGCTCTCACTGACGATGGCGTCTAAGGTTAGCTGTGATAAAAAGAGGAGTCGTAAGCCTCTTGCTTTAAGTGCCAAGTTAGAGGATGATGGTGTGCCATTCTGATTTTATTCAATAAACACCCTGCCACTCACCTCTCACACATTAATATTAATATTTTAAGGTAATTAATAAGTGTACTCTGTGTGTATCTTACCTTTTATTGTGTTTTTAATGCCTATTTCCATTGCTAACTTAATATAAGTTAGTGTAAACTTGTTGTCTGGCATTTATTGCATATTTTATGTGTGCTCTGATAATAATACTTGTGGAGCTGTGTGGTAGCTGGGTGGAGGGACAACATTACGTTTTCTCTGCTCAGCCATCAGAGAAAACTTGTATGAATCTGCGTTTGGCCCAGCCACTCCCTCAGTCCGCTTTTGTTTACAATTTTCAGCATGAATTATTCATTACTTCTACCTTCGTTTATGATGGCATCTAAAGGCAGTTGTTAGAAATGATTAAATTCAGTGAACACAGCATGTTGATGTTAATAATATGGCTCTGGGCCACAGTGTAGGTAGCCGGTAGGTGTAGCCCAGGCGGGCTACACCTACCGGCTACCTACACTGACTTCCTACAAATAAATACTACTCACCTCTCTTCCTATATTAAGACTACACATATTTTAAGGTAAATAATGAGTGTACTGTATGTGTATTTTACCTCTCTGGGATGTTTTAAATATTGTATATTAAGTATGAGACAGGGAGCCAGAGCTACTTACACCTGGGCTACCTGCACCTGACTTCCTACAAATAAGAACTACTCACCTCTCTCCCTACATTAAGATTACAAATACTTTAAGATAAGTAATGAATTTACTATGAATGTATTTTACTTTGTGTGTTTTTAATGCCTGGTTCTATTACTAACTTAATATAGTTAAGTGTAAACTTGCTGTCTGGTATTTATATGCATTTATAAATGGAAAAAAATGGCGTTCTGCCTTCCGGCGATGTCTGCTTTCCAGCGACAGCTGGAACCTAACCTGCCGTATAAGTGGGGCTCTACTGTATTAACAAAAAATATTTTTTTAAAGATTAAATATAGATTTGCATACAGAAAACAGTGACAGATAAATACAAAGCACTAATAAAATGAGTAAATGAACATTTAACATCACACTTACCTTTATTGACTCTTGTTGGTGGATGGAAGACAGGTAGATGGCAAGAGGGAGGCCAGTTTATTATGGTTCAATATGATGCTAATATTATCTCTACTGCTTTTTTATCTATCACAATTCATCTAATATGACATAATATACAATATTAACCCTTTGACTGTCGCAGGCCCCTTTCTGAAACTGTCATTCTATGTTGCAAAATATTAAAAAAAAAAAAATTATTTTTTCTTATGAAAATGTTAGGAATATTTTTATGAGTGTTTTAAGCCTAAAAAAATTTTTTTTGCCATCAGTACTTACCGAGATATAGAGCCGTAAAGTTTGCAGAAAGTGACGTGCGTATGGCAACAGCGGCGACTGCCGCCCACCTGGTATTCTTTTATTTACTCTAATTCAAAAGTTTCTTGCATTTTTCAATATTTTTCTTTTCCAAGTAACTTATGTGGCCTGTGAGACCAATGTAAGGTGCATTGTTCAAATATACACTCATTGTTTACAACACAATAACAGAACAAACTTTATCACTATTAGTTTGTGTATACACTTTGTTTGCACAAACAAACAATACAAAATGTTTATTACTATTGTTCCATAATATATATACATATGTACAGTCACTGAACATGTTCCTAGAACTGCTGCAGCTTGTGGAACACTTTTAAACATGGGTATATGCAGAGTGGCACTTGACACTCCTCACGCACAAAACGAGTGTCTCTGCATGTTTGTGGGCGTTTTGTGGTATATGTACATACATAACACCTCTTCTGAGCATTTTTCTTGGCAGTAGTAGGAGGCAGTTGTATGGGGTAGTGATCACCAGGCCTGAAACGAGATGGTGTGTGTTGGTAATTCCGTGGGCGCTGGTCTATTGCAGGTGTTGCTCCTTGGTACTTTGCGATTATTTGTCTGATTACTGACAAACAAAATTCACCATATTTTGGTGTTTTGTTGGTCTTAAAACTTGTATATGTTATAAGATTTAGCATGGAGATATCAACAAGATGAAAAAAAAATTTTTATATACCACTTATAACTCTTGTGTGCACAGTCTGCAAACCCAATCTGCATGTCACATTTGTCCACTAAGCGCATATTGAGATTGTAGTCCATGACAGCTGCAGGCTTTAGAATGGGTTCATTGGTCTCTCTGTTGTGCCTGCCACTCTGTGCCATTTCGTTTGGGCGAACTGATGTCAAAAATGTGACATCATGTTTGTTTATGCCACCAAAATGCCATGATGTCATTGGCAGCAAAGGCTTGCACCTCACCTCTGCGAGTGCCAGCGTCACACCTTGGCATTTGTTTATGATTACCACGCACGTCTGTCAAGTTCACTCGCAAGAAATCACTGAGTAAGGGGCTTGTGTACCAGTTATCAGTAAATAACATGCCTCTTACCAAGATATGGTTCCATCATTGTTCTAACCACATCACCAGAGATACCCAATAACTTCATGGTATCTCTCAAAGTATTACTGCCAGTGTACACAATGATATCCAAAACTAGACCACTTCTGCAATCACACAGTACAAATAACTATACCAAAGCGTTTCCTCTTGCTTGGTATATATTGCTTGAATGAGAGTCTTCCTTTGAATAAATCATGGACTCATCAATAACAAGCTTCCTGAAGGGATAAAAATACATGCAGCACTTTTGTTTCATTTCATAAACACATTTCTGATCTTATATTAACCTGTCGGTTCTGTCAGGCTTGGTTTTGTCTGAAAAGTGTAACATATGTAACAGTATCAGGAAACGATTGACACCTATTTTTGTCACTAAAACCTGGAGTTGAAATCAGGCGTTCTGTTGCCCAGTATGTGGTGGGCAGTGTGCTTATACACATGTGGCATAAGCATTATTGTGGCAAAAAAACAGGTACATCTCTGCCACAGTTGTCTCCTTCCACTGGTGTAGCCGTGATTTTGGTGAGAGAATTGTATTTGCCATGGTGTAATCATAGTATGTGTTGGTTTCCCTGACAATGATGTCCATCAGGGGTTCATCAAAGAATAACTCAAAGCATTCCAGTTCACTAGCATTGTTCCCAAGTGGACATGATGGCTTTATTCCACTTTGTGTTTCATCAAAGTCATGGGGACTGGGAACAAGCTCATCACCGTCCTGCCAATCCCAGATGCGGTCTGCTGGTGGGTTCTGGATATTGTACCGTGGTTGTGGGAGTGTGGGGTTGGGTGAGGCTGGTTGTTGTTGTGCAGAGTCAGCAGCGTGGGTAGTAGCGTGGCCCACTGCTGGTGCCACATGGGCCGTGCCACCATCACTATCACCACCACTGCCTGCTCCCTCACTCACATCATTCATACCCATCGTAACAGTATCGTCATCTTCACTATCAGGTCGTGGTGTAGGGCCATGGGATGTGCTCCCAGAGTTTCCCCTTCCCCTTGGAACAGCATATGAAACACTACCAGACCGCATGCTACGTCGTACATACTGCCGCTTCACTGGGGAATATTCACCCTCACTGTCACAACTAGAACTGCTTTCAATGACCTTGAAACCACTATCACTATCGCATTCACTGCTAACATCTGGGTGTTGTACACGACCAAATAGTTTCCTCTTTCGTCCTGGTACAGGTGAACGTGAACGTGAACAAGCCGGCCCAGCACCAGAGGTGGAAGGTTGTGGGTCATCTGGGTTTTCATCACTAATTACGTTATCCTGGGCACTTTTTCCGGTCACACTCTCTTCAAAACCCTGGAATTCACTGTCACTGACATTTTCATCGCTGTTAGAACTATCACTTGGGAAGAAAAGACCTCCAGTCCGCCGAGGAGTGAGGAACTTCTTACCGAGATGCGTGGTGAAAATGGACTACCAAGATGGCGTTACCACAATGCACCGCTGGGTCCCAGATTTTTTTCACAGGGTGCACACCAACCACTGAGACCCATTCTCTCTCATGTAGGCCTATCAGGCCTTTCCCGCTTGATTTGAAGCCACTAGAATTTATGCGTATAAATACGTCAGAAACAGTGGCGCGTAAGATGTATTTATACGGCGTAAACAGTCAAAGGGTTAATAACATAAAAACATGATATATACAGTAGGGCCCCGCTTTACGGCGTTCCACTAATACGGTCATTTCAAATTATGACCAAAACTCGCTATACCGCTCCCCCCACCTGACTTTCTAATATGGTCACTGCGCCCCACCCGGTTTGTTTACATTCTCTGTGAGATCCGTAAGCACTAAGTCTCTCCATTATGTCTGGAAACTCCAAAATTTCAATTGTTTTTAAAAGTTATTTCATATTTTATATATACTCTGATAATTATACTTATGTATACCTGTACCTAAATAAACTTACGTACTGTGTTGGCATGCAGGTTCACATTAAAATCAGTGTCTTATGTCTCGAGACGTCATATTAGTAATGATAATAATCACCGAGTCTCATTTAAATGTCATATATTACGTTAATACATGTACAGTATATACATTTTCATTAATCCATCCATGATATTTTTTTCAAAATTATATAATAAACACGATGCATAACATATAAAGATGATAAATACACCCCACAGTAGAATAAATAAACATAAATATGAGATGTGGTAGCCAGATAACTTGAACACGTAATGGCAAGAATAACATTTTCTCTAATTTAACATAAGAGAAAATGTGTTACTGGGGGTAACTGTAGAAAATTATTCCTTTCGTAGGTATGTAAGTAAGTTTATTCAGGTATACACAAATAGTTAGAGATTATCATACATAACAGCATATGTGTAGAGAACCTAGGATAACCCAAAGAAGTCAGACAGACTTATTTCCATTGCCTTCACTCAGAGCGTCATTTCTTCTAAAAATGGTGTTACATGAGAATGGGAGTGTTCTTCTTTATTTATTCTACCGTATCAATGTAGAGACAACTTGTACACAAACCAGACGTGTACACTTTGTTTGTTTACAAAACTTACGTTTGCCTGGTTTGTTTACATAATTCTGCGCCTGTCCTCTCTCATGTACTCATTCCCTCTCTCTCATTTATTCGTTTTATCTCGTTTACTCACTCCTGACCCTACATTAAGACTACAAATATTTTAAGGTAAGTAATGAGTGAACTCTATATGCATTTTATCACTCTGGGATATCATTATATTGTTATCATTATATTGTTTATATTGAGGTTTTATATTGAGGGTTATATTCGAGTTCAGTGTTCTATGTATGTAGTAGACACAATAACAAGTATGGATGTCTTTTACGGTGAGTAAGTTTAGAGTTTTGAATATTGGTGGAGTATGCTGCCTGGAGTGAGAATTTATCAGTCTGACTGCAGCCTTTTGTTGGGTAAATAATGGTCTGAGATGATTTATCGTTGTTGAGCCCCATGCACAAATTCCATAGGTGAGATAGGGGTAAATGAGTGAGTGATTTAGGGCCAGGAGGGCTGACTGTAGAACATAATATGCCTATGGTCTTGGAGATTTTCAGGGAAATTTGTTGTACATGTGTTTGAAATTTGAGTCCATTATCAAGGTGGATTCCTAAGAATTTTCCCTCTGTGAGCTTTGTGGTAGGTGATCGTTTATCATTATGTTAAGAGGAACATCTGTAGTTCTGTTCCCAAACTGAATGTAGTAGTAGGTTTTGTCAATATTGAGAGTAAGTTTATTAATCATCACCCAGGTAGATATTTTCTGTAATTCGGTATTTACCGTATTGGCTAGTATGACTGGGCTCGGGTGAGAGAAGACGTATGTAGTGTGATCTGCAAGTAGTGTGGGTTTGAGTAGTTGTGATGCATTTGGTAGGTCGTTTATGTAAATGAGAAAGAGAAGAGGGCCAAGGACACTTCCCTGTGGGACACCAACTGGAATTGGCTGTGTAGAAGAGTTTACTCCATTTGTGTACACATATTGTTTTCTGTTGCTAAGGTATGACTTTAGGTAGTTGAGGGAGTGCCCTCTTATACCATAGTGTGATAATTTTATGTGCAGCAAATTATGGTCAGCTGTATCAAAAGCTTTATGTAAATCAATGAAGATCCCCAATGGAACTTCTTTTTTCTCAAGTGCAGTGTGCATTTGTTCTAGCATGTGTATAATAGCATCATTCGTATTTTTATTAGGCCTGAACCCAAACTGAGAGGGGTTGAGTATTTTGTGGGAGATGAGGTAGGAATAGATTTGGTTATGAATTAGTTTTTCAAAGATTTTAGAGAGAGGGTATAAGTTGGATATTGGCCTATAGTTATTGAAGTCTGCTTGATCTCCTCCTTTATGTATCGGGGTGACCCTTGCTATTTTGAGAACTGCAGGGAAGGTAGAGGATTCGATGGATTTGTTAGTGTTCCAATGATTGGTGACAGCACTAGTGAAGCTTTTTTTTTGTATATAAAGGGTGGTAAAGTATTTATATCTCCTGTCTTGTTCTTTAGTGTGTTGATAATAAGTGAGACTCCTGTTGGGTTAGTCAGAGCTAGGAACTAGATTAATTAGGCTATAACAGATTAAATGGTAAAAATTACATTAGACATTTTACAATATGAAGTACAATTGAGTATTTATTTATTTATTTATTTATTTAATGTCTTTGCAAACAGCACATTGAGGTTGTGTATATACAATAGTGGGTTGCAATGCAAAGAGAGCCTCTATTATGCTTAGGCATTATGGGCCAACTTAACATTATTGGCTTACATTCTACTTAATACTAAGGAGTAGTATAACATAGTTGTACAGTAGGATAGTAATTATTTCATAGTTGTACAGTAGAATATTAATTATAAATGAATCAAAATTTGTATAATACAAAGATATATTTATATTCTAAAATGTTTTGTGAAAAGCAATAATTCAATTATATTCCTGTCAACAATGGATAAAGGTTCAATGTGATTGTTTCAGTTATGATGTGAGAGTACATAGGTGAGTAAATGTGTACTGAGTATTTAGCATTTAGTCTAGGGTGATTAAGTGGCTTTTGAGAAGAGTCTTAAATTGATTTTCAGACTGGGTTACTTTAATATCTTCTGGTAATGAATTCCATATTTTGGGGCCCTTTATGTGCATAGAGTTTTTACACAGTGTGATATGGACATGAGGTATATCAAGAAGAGATCTGTGTCTTGTGGTCATATGTCCTGTTTAGGTTAGTGAGGAAAAGTTTGAGTGGGGGGGTTTATATTTGCGTGTATTGTTCTGTGTATGTAGTAGGCACATGAATAAGTATGGATGTTCTTAATGGTAAGTAGATTCAGACTTTTGAAAATTGGTGGAGTATGCTGGCGGGAGAAATCTCCTTAATTTCTGAAGAAGGCACCTTCCTCTATCTCTGTTCCTCCTCCTCTGCAGCAAGATTCAGAGCTGCCATCTGTTGCTGTTCCTGCTGAAGCTTTTGCAGCTCCTCAGTGGTTAGCTCTTCGTTGTGGTCCTCCACCAACTCTTCCACATCCTCCAAACTCACATCCAACCCCATGGAAGTCCCCAGTGCCACAGTGGATTTAACAACTGACATAGGCTCATCAGGGTCAGCCCCAAACCCTTCAAAATCCCTCTTGTGGACACAGTCTGGCCACAATTTTCTCCAAGCAGAGTTCAAAGTCCTGGTAGTCACTCCCTCCCAAGCCTTACCTATAAGGCTTACGCAATGGAGAATACTGAAATGTTCTTTCCAAAAATCTCGTAGGGTCAAGTGAGTGTCTGAGGTCACATTCAAGCGCCTTTCAAACATTGTTTTGGTGTAGAGTTTTTTAAAGTTTGCAATGACCTGCTGGTCCATGGGCTGGAGGAGAGGAGTGGTATTCGGGGCAAGACCTTTACTGTGATGAACCCAAACTCCTTCAGAATTAGGTCATCCAAGTTTGGAGGATGAGCAGGTGCATTGTCCATTACTAGGAGGCACTTGAGATCCAATTTCTTTTCCAGGAGGTAATTCTTCACACTAGGGCCAAACACTTCATTGAACCACTCTACAAAAATTTCCCTCATGACCCATGCCTTACTACTAGATTTCCAAAACACACACAATTCATAACATTGTTTTTCCTGAACACTCTGGGATTTTCAGAATGGTACACTAGTAATGGCTTCACTTTGAAATCCCCACTAGCATTAGCACAGAACATTAGCGTCAGCCTGTCTTTCATAGGCTTGTATCCTGGCATTGCCTTTCCTCTTGTGTAATGAAGGTCCTCTTTGGCATTTTCTTCAAAAAGAGGCCTGTTTCGTCACAATTGAACACTTGTTCAGGTTTCAGTCCTTCAGCCTCTATGTACTCCTGGAATTCATGCACATATTTTTCAGCCGCCTTGTGGTCCGAACTGGCAGCCTCACCATGCCTTACCACACTGTGTATGCCAGTATGCTTCTTAAATCTCTCAAACCAGCCTTTGCTGTCCTTAAATTCACTCACATCATTAGTTGCAGGCAATTTCTTTACCAAATCGTCATGCAACTGCCTAGCCTTTTCACAAATAAGTGACGTCATAAGACTGTCTCCTGCTAATTGTTTCTCATTTATCCACACCAATAATAACTTCTCAACATCTTCAAGTACTGATGATCTCATTTTTGTTATCATTTTTACCCCCTTTGCAACAACAGCATCCTTGATTTCCTTTTTCTTGGCTATGATGGAAGATATGGTTGTACGGGATTTGTTATACATCCTGGCCAGTTCGCCCACACGTACGCCACTATCATATTGTTCAATGATGTTTTTATTTATTTATTTATTTATTTATTTCCAATTTGTGCACACATACAGAGGTACAAAAAAAATACAGATAAGAGCAGTATGCCAAAGCCACTTATACTATGCATAGCATTACGGGCTGGCTTAAAATTAACTTAAGATTAACTAAGCAATGATTATTATTATTATTATAATCAAAAAGAAGCGCTAAGCCACAAGGACTATAAAGCGCTGCTACTAAGCAATGATGAAATCAGTGATAAAACATTAATGTAAACAGATAACTATAAAGCACAAGTGAGTATTACAAAGACAGGTCATATGGTTGCATTCAGTAGGTAGTGATTCTGTTAGGTAGTGTATTTAAAAAATAATAAAGTTAGATTGGGTTTTAGGTTTAACATTTATGTGATATAATTGTGAGAAACATTAAGATATACAATTTATAATGTTCAGTTATTCAGTATTTATTTGGTTTTGGGTGAGTAAGTAATCTTTGAGAAGAGACTTGAATTTATAAACAGGTTGTGTTTCTTTTATATTTACAGGTAATGAATTCCAGATTTTAGGGCCTTTTATGTGCATTGAGTTTTTGCATAGTGTGAGATGGACACGAGGAACATCAAAGAGTGATCTGTGCCTTGTGTTATGGTCATGTGTTCTGTTGAGGTTGGCAAGGAGATGTTTGAGGGAGGGTTAATATCAGAGTTAAGTGTTCTATGTATGTAATAGGTGCAGTAATAAGTATGGATGTTTTGTATGGTGAGTAGGTTTATTTTTTTTTATTATTATCACACTGTCCGATTCCCACCAAGGCAGGGTGGCCCGAAAAAGAAAAACTTTCACCATCATTCACTCCATCACTGTCTTGCCAGAAGGGTGCTTTACACTACAGTTTTTAAACTGCAACATTAACACCCCTCCTTCAGAGTGCAGGCACTGTACTTCCCATCTCCAGGACTCAAGTCCGGCCTGCCGGTTTCCCTGAATCCCTTCATAAATGTTACTTTGCTCACACTCCAACAGCACGTCAAGTATTAAAAACCATTTGTCTCCATTCACTCCTATCAAACACGCTCACGCATGCCTGCTGGAAGTCCAAGCCCCTCGCACACAAAACCTCCTTTACCCCCTCCCTCCAACCCTTCGTGTATTGAATATTGGTGGAGTGTGCTGCCTGTAGTGAGAATTTGTTATCATTCTAACTGCAGCCTTTTGTTGGGTAATTAGTGTCTGAGATGGTTAATTGTTGTTGAGCCCCATGCACAAATTCCATAGGTGAGATAGGGGTAAATAAGAGAGTGATATAGGGCCAGGAGGGCTGACTGTGGAACATAGTACCGTATCTTCGATAGTATGCCTACAGTCTTGGAAATTTTCTTAGAAATTTGATGTATATGTGTATGAAATTTGAGTCTATTATCAAGGTGGATTCCTAAGAATTTTCCCTCTGTTAGTTTTGTGATAGGTGATCCATTTATCATTATGTTAAGAGGGACATCTGTAGCTCTGTTACCAAACTGAATGAATAGGTTTTGTCAAGTGTTTAGTGTAAGTTTGTTAGTCCTCATCCAGGTAGATATTTCTGTAATTCGGTATTTACAGTATTGGCTAGCGGACTGGGCTCGGGTGAGAGAAGACATATGTAGTGTCATCTGCAAATAGTGTGGTTGAGTAATTGCGAAGCATTTGGAAGGTCATTTTATGTATAGGAGAAAGAGAAGAGGGCCAAGGACACTTCCCTGTGGGACACCAACTGTAATTGGTTGTGCAGAAGAGTTTGCCCCATTTGCGTACACATATTGGCTTCTGTTGCTGAGGTAAGACTTGAGGTAGTTGAGGGAGTGCCCTCTTATACCATAGTGTGACAATTTTACGTGGAGCAAGTCATGGTCAACTGTATCAAAAAGCTTTACGTAAGTCAATGAAGATCCCCAGTGGGACTTCTTTTTTCTCTATTGCAGTGTTATATGTTCTAGCATGGTATAATAGCATCATTAGTATTTTATTAGGCCTGAATCCAAATTGGCAGGGGTTGAGTATGTTTTGGGAGATAAGGTAGGAGTAGATTCGTTTATGAATTAATTTTTCGAAGATTTTTGAGAAGAGGTGTAAGTTGGATATTGGCCTATAGTTATTCAACTCTGTTTGTCTCCTCCTTTGTGGATCGGGTGACCCTTGCTATTTTGAGTACTGTAGGAAGGTGGAGGATTCAATGGATTTGTTAAAGATGTTGCAATGATTGGTGATAGCACTTGTGACACTTTTTGTATATAAGGGGTGGTAAGGTATTTAAATCTCCTGCCTTGTTTTTTTAGTGCGTTGATAATAAGGGAGACTTCGTATGGGTTAGTCGGAGCTAGGAACAGTGTGTTCGGGTAGTTGCCGGTGAGGTAGTCATTTGGTGGGGTATCTGAGCTTGGGATTTTATTGGCAAGGTTTTGTCCTATAGTGGAGAAGAAATCATTGAGTCTGTTTGCTGTTTCTGTTGGTGGAGTTGGGTTCATCTGTTTTTGCTAATTTTATTTCGCTATTTCGTGATATCTTTTTTGTTCCCAGAATTTCTGATAGGGTTTTCCAGGTCTTTTTTATATCACCTCGTAAGTTGGATAATCTGTTCTCATAATACAATTTTTTTGCCCTTCTTATCAGGCTGGTTAGGATTGACGAGTAACGTTTTGTTTGGTCTCTGGTTATGTGACCCATTCTGTACTGTTTTTCATATTGGTGTTTTGTATTTATGGATTTGAGAATGCTGGGTGTTAGCCAGGGACTGTTCAGTCTCTTTGCTGTCATCTGTTTAGTTTTTTTAGGGCAGTGCTTGTTATAGAGGTATTGGGTTTTTTTTTAGAAAATTATTAATACATTCGTCAATATCTGTATAGGTTTCTAGCTCAGTGTGCCAATCAATGTTTGCTATTGCTGTTGTGAAGTTATTAATGGCTGCCTCATTGTGAAGTCTGAAGGTGACTTTAGATGTCTTGGGGTAGTTTACCAAGAGTTGTTATGAGGAAAGTAGGGTAGTGGTCTGTGGTATTATCTGTAATTATGCCTGATTTTAAAGGGGATATGGTGTTGGTCCAGATGTGGTCAAGTAGGGAAACACTAGTCTCTGTAACTCTTGTAGGTTTTGTTACTGTTGGTAGTAACATACAGTTACTTCATTGTGTTTGTGAATTCAGTAACGTGTGGGTCCTGGTCTTGCAGGAGATTTATATTGAAGTCACCTGAGAGTAGTAAGTGATCTTTGTTCATGCGTGCATCAGTTTTCATACTTCCTAGATTTTGACTACATTGGCTAATGTTTGGACTGTGGAACTCTGTAGATGTTTATCAATGTGAGAGGTTTTTGTAGGTACTTTGATTTGAATTTAGCTATTATATATTCCCATGTTCATCCCTTGTGCAAGTATTAGTGATACATTCTAGTTGGTCTGAGTAGTATATGGCTGTGCCACCCCCTTGTTGATCTGGCCTACAGTTGTGTATGGCTGTGTAACCAGGAATGGCATAGACATCTGTACTATCAGGCTTTAGCCAGGTTTCAGTTAGTGTAATGATGGACATATTGGCATGTAAGGAATTTAGTAATGCTATGAGGTCATCGTAATGCTTGCTTAAAGATCTGATATTGTAGTTAAATATAGTTATGTTGTTGTTGGCACTGAGAAGTGCCTTTGATTGTTCTGCAGTGTAGTAATTACAGTTACTGTTTGATTCATTTAAGTCATTAAATAAGAGGTTGGTATCAGGATCAATGCTTGTAATCATAAGATTTGTAGTGAATCTATAGTTTGAATTAAGTATAAAACAAAGTAAATAGTCTTAAGCTAAAAAATAGCACCTGGATTATTTAACTAATGTAAAATAATGAGCTAAGGGACTAATACAAATAAAGTGATGATCAAATAGTGGAGATTGGGAATATGATAGTAGGTAGTACTATAAAGGTAATTTTTTAAAGTTAGAATTATAGTATAAAATTATAATATAAAAGGGACTAATATAGGTTGTGGTGACCAATAAAGTGGTAATCAAAAAAATGAGCTTTGGAATATAATGGCAAAATTGTGAACTTATTCTACTTTAGCACCTAATTGTATTTCTCACCTTCTATACCAAAGGCTTGGCACTAGGAGCTTTCTTTGGAGCCATGGTAGCTTATTTAGCACTTAAATAACTTGCAAACACTAAAATAAATGAAATATGAAATATTTCGCTGGAGCACTTGAGGGGACCGTCGCTCACTGGTAAACAATGGCACACTTGCTGGGAAGGAAAGGCCGAGGCGGCTCGAGGCCGCTCAGACCGTGAGTACGCGTCCGGGACGAAGGACTATTAGCGAGTTACCGGACCATTTCCGAGCCACTATTTTAACGAAAAAACAGGACTATTTCCGAAATGGACGACTTTCAGGCCGGACGATTATTGAGGGACCTCTTTCCATTATTTCTTATGGGAAATATTGCTTTGCCTTTCAAACTTTTCGATTTTAGAACTAGCTCCTGGAACGGATTAAGTTCGAAATTTGAGGTTCCACTGTACTGTGCTGGTATTGTTTGGCTAAATCCAGAACTTGTTCACCTTGCTTATGTTTATCTATGATTTCATGCATTAATTCCATGGAAATCATTGTCTTTTTATTCTCAGCACTGTCCTTTGCACTTATTTTCTTAGGACCCATGGTTAGAAAAGCAAAATTTGGCCAAATGACTGTAAAAATTGTAAGCAAAGCAGGAGAGAACTGCTTCGACAGTGATGTAAACATGTGTACTTCCAACTAGCTGCAGCATTCTGTATTATTACATATGTATTATGCATATTATTATTATTATTATTATTATTATTATTATTATTATTATTATTATTATTATTATTAATTTAGTGAACTGAAGCTCTATCATTATTGTAGTAATAATAATAATAATATTATTATTATTATTGATAATTTAGGGAACAAGCTCTATTATTATTATTATTATTATTATTATTATTATTATTATTATTATTATTATTATTATTATAATTATTAATTTAGGGAACTAGAGCACATATCCAATTTTCTAGATCAAGAGACCCTCGCCAAAGTCAAGGAGCCTTGACACTGGTGAGCGGCTCTTGATCTAGGGAATTGGATATGTGCTCAAGTTCTCTGAATTAACCCTTTCAGGGTCGGCAGGCCCTTTCCTAAACTTGTTCTCAGGGTTGGAAATTTTTCGAAAAAAAAAAATATTTTTTCTTATGAAATGATAGAGAATCTTTTCCCGATCATAATGACGCCATAAGTATGAAATTTGATGGAAAACTTACAGAATTATGCTCTCGCGAAGTTAGCGGTCTCAACGATGTTTACGCATCGGCGATTTTGCCCACTTTGAGCCCTATTTTCGGTCAATTCCAATATACCAGTCGACAAAAATGATACCTATTTTGCTAAAACTCCATTTTTTCTATCGAGTACAACAAACCACCCATTTACCAATTTCAACTATCCAATAACGTGGTCAGAAATAGGCAATTTTGCCAATTTCACACGAATTTCAAAAGATGCCAATTTCCAAATACGGTCCAGAATAAACAAGACAGACATTCCTGGCACTAAAATAATATTTCCTCTGTTCATTACTCATGTCCCCAGGCCTCTTTTATATTTATTTTCTTTCCACTTTGAATTTTTATTCACAAAAAATAGAAGATTTATGTTATGCAGACTACTGCATTCATGCAGAAATGGTGTAGAAATGGTATAAATAATATCAGGGCACTTGTGAAAGAATATTACACTCGCCAGTTGACGTGTATTGGACGCGTGGCATGATTTGTTTACCTTTGAACTTTGGCAAAAATCGAACATTTCTGCTACTTTGAGCTCAATTTCAAGGTACTTTTCATTATGAAACCAACCAAAATCATCTCAATTTCCATAATATGTTTTCTATTCTTTAAAATGAGACCAGGAAAACTAGAATACAACCATAGATAGCATACAAAAATACACTGCAAAGTCGCTGTTTTAAACCAAAAACACGGTCGGAGTTTTTTTTTTCTCATTATGCACTGTGTGCTGCAGGATTCTTTTTATAATGCGCACACTGACCACATAGACCTATTCTTTCATATGTAGGCCTACCAGCTTTCTCTCGTTAGATTTGAGGGTGCTAGAATTTATGCGTACTAGTATTACCTGGAGTTTACCTGGAGAGAGTTCCGGGGGTCAACGCCCCCGCGGCCCGGTCTGTGACCAGGCCGCCTGGTGGATCAGAGCCTGATCAACCAGGCTGTTGCTGCTGGCTGCACGCAAACCAACGTACGAGCCACAGCCCGGCTGGTCAGGAACCGACTTTAGGTGCTTGTCCAGTGCCAGCTTGAAGACTGCCAGAGGTCTGTTGGTAATCCCCCTTATGTATGCTGGGAGGCAGTTGAACAGTCTCGGGCCCCTGACACTTATTGTATGGTCTCTTAACGTGCTAGTGACACCCCTCCTTTTCATTGGGAGGATGTTGCATCGTCTGTGAAGTCTTTTGCTTTCGTAGTGAGTGATTTTCGTGTGCAAGTTCGGTACTAGTCCCTCTAGGATTCTCCAGGTGTATATAATCATGTATCTCTCCCGCCTGCATTCCAGGGAATACAGGTTCAGGAACCTCAAGCGCTCCCAGTAATTGAGGTGTTTTATCTCCGTTATGCGCGCTGTGAAGGTTCTCTGTACATTTTCTAGGTCAGCAATTTCACCTGCCTTGAAAGGTGCTGTTAGTGTGCAGCAATATTCCAGCCTAGATAGAACAAGTGACCTGAAGAGTGTCATCATGGGCTTGGCCTCCCTAGTTTTGAAGGTTCTTATTATCCAAAACTAGGGAGGCCAAGCCCATGATGATACTCTCTGATGGCACCAACCCTGGCGTGCAAGCCGTACTAGTATGGCACCAACCCTGAAAGGGTTAATAATAATAATAATAATGATAATAATATGTAATAATAATAATAGTGAAAATAATTATAATGATAGATCTTCACTTCCCTAAATTCTCGATAATAATAATTAGTTTAATAATAATAATTATTACAAAAATGATAGAGCTTCAGTTCCCTTAATAATAATAATAGTACATTATTATAACAACGAGGGCTTCAGAACAAAGTCAACTTAGTGCACTGTTTACCTAGCTTTGGGAGTAGTTCTCTTCTACTTTGCTTACATTTTTGACAGTCATTTGGCCAAATTTTACTTTTATAACCATGGGTCCTAAGAAAGTAAGTGTAAAGGTCAGTGCTGAGAAGAAAAAGACGATTTCCATTATTATTATTATTATTATTATTATTATTATTATTATTATTATTATTATTATTTTTATTTTTATTATTTTTATTATTATTTTTATTATTATTATTATTATTATTATTATTATTATTATTATTATTATTATTATTATTATTGTTAATTTGGGGAACTAGAGCACTTATCCAATTCCCTAGATCAAGAGCCCCTCACCAGCGTCAAGAAACCTTGATGCTGGTGAGGGATTCAGTTCCCTAATTTATCAATAATAATAGTTTCAGTAATAATAATTTTTATTCCAAATAACGATAGAGCTTTTTTCCCAAAATTTAAAATAATAATAATACATTATTATAACGAGAGCTTCAGAATGAAGCCAACTCAGTGCACTGTTTACCTAGCTGTGGGAGTAGTTCTCTCCTATTTTGCTTACATTTTTACAGTCATTTGGCCAAATTTCGCTTTTCTATCCATGGGTCCTAAGAAAGTAAGTTTTAAAGGACAGTGCTGATAAGAAAAAGAGGATGATTTCCATGGAATAAAGCATGAAATTGAAGATAAACAAAGAGGTGTCCAGGTTTTGGGGTTGAGGGGGAAGTGGGGGGGAAGCTGGCTTGTAACTCATAGTTTTGGGGCCCGTATTTTTTTGTGAAAGTCGTGTGCTAGGTAGGGTAGTGTAAGGGAAGCCAGCCTGGGCCCCCCCGGCCCCCCACCCACTATGTTAAACAGACGATTGCGTCTGGTTATGGTTCATAAACATTCATACAAACACCTTACATTTGTATAAATTGTCTCCACAGTGGACAGTAGAATAAAATAAAGACCAACACTTCCATTCTCATGCAATTTTTAGAAGGAATGATGCTCTGACAATTTTATTATTATTACAGTAGGGCCCCACTTATATGGCAGTTAGATTCCAGGCTACCGCCGTAAAGCGGAAATCGCCGTTAAGTAGAACACCCTTTTTTTTCCCCTTATATATGCATACAAATGCTGGATAACAAGTTTACAAATAACATTATTAGTTAGCAATAGAACTAGGGATCAAAAAAACAATAAAAAATACAATACACACATAGTGCACTCATTACTTACCTTAAATATTTATAGTCTTAATCTAGGGTGAAACAAGTAGTATTTATTTTAAGAAATCAAGTGTGGTATGTATGGTAGTCAGCCAGGCTACCATACCAGGCCACCCCACCTACACATAATATTCTATTACATTTAAGCAACCCCGAAACGATAAAATGCATATACTGTTCACTCATTACTTACCTTAAAATATTTGTAGTCTTAATGTAGGGTCAGGGGTGAGTAAACGAGATAAAATGAATAAATGAGAGAGAGAGAGAATGAGTACATGAGGGAGGACAGACGCAGAGTTATGTAAACAAACCAGGCAAAAGTAGTTTTGTAAACAAACAAAGGTACACGTCTGGTTTGTGTACAAGTTGTCTCTACATTGATACGGTAGAATAAATAAAGAAGAGCACTTCCAATCTCATGTAACACCATTTTTAGAAGAAATGATGCTGCAAGTGA
>NC_069445.1:24705160-24875160 GCF_026875155.1 Cherax quadricarinatus | reverse complement strand
GGCTGGTTAGGATTGACGAGTAACGTTTTGTTTGGTCTCTGGTTATGTGACCCATTCTGTACTGTTTTTCGTATAGGTGCTTTGTATTTATGGATTTGAGGATACTGGGTGTTAGCCAAGGACTGTTCAGTCTCTTAGCTGTCATCTGTTCAGTTTTTTTAGGGCAGTGCTTGTTATAGAGGTATTGGGTCTTTTTTAGAAAATTATTATTACATTCGTCAATATCTGTATAGATTTCTAGCTCAGTGTGCCAGTCAATGTTTGTCACTGCTTCTGTGAAGTTATTAATGGCTGCCTCATTGTGAAGTCTGAAGGTGACTTTAGTAGTGTCTTGGGGTAATTTGCCAAGATTTGTTATGAGGAAGGTAGGGTAGTGGTCTGTGGTATTATCTGTGATTATGCCTGATTTTAAAGGGGATATGGTGTTGGTCCAGATGTGGTCTAGTAGGGAAACACTTGCCTCTGTAACTCTTGTAGGTTTTGTTACTGTTGGTAGCAACGTGCGTTTACTCAGTGTTTGTGAATTCAGTAACGTGTGGGTCCTGGTCTTGCAGGAGATTTATATTGAAGTCACCTGAGAGTAGTAAGTGATCTTTATTCATGCGTGCATCAGTTATCATACTTCCTAGGTTTTCACTAAAATGGCTAATGTTTGACTGTGGTACTTTGTAGATGTTTATTACTGTGAGAGGTTTTTGTAGGTATTTGGATTTGAATTTAGCTATTATATATTCCCCATGTTCATCCCCTTGTGCAAGTATTAGTGATACATTCTAGTTGGTCTAAGTAGTATATAGCTGTGCCACCCCCTTGTTGATCTGGTCTACAGTTGTGTAACCAGGAATGGCATAGACATCTGTAGTATCAGGCTTTAGCCAGGTTTTGGTGAGAGTAATGATGGATATACTGGCATGGAGGGAATTTAGTAATGCTATGAGGTCATTGTAATATTTGCTTAAAGATCTGATATTGTAGTTAAAGACAGTTATGTTGTTGTTGGCTCTGAGAAGTGCCTTTGATTGTTCTGCTGTGTAGTAATTACAGTTAGTTTGATTAATTTAAGTCATTCAATAAGAGGTTGGTATCAGGATCAATGCTTGTTATCATAAGATTTATAGTGAATCTATAGTTAGAATTAAGTATAAGACAAAGTAAATACTATTCTAAAGCTATAAAATAGCACCTGAATTATTTTAACAAATGTAAAAATTTGAGCTAAGGTAGTTCTTTAAAGCTAAAATAAAGGAGACAATATAAAAGGACTAAAAAAAATTTGTGGTGAACAAATAAAGTGTTAAATAAATGAGCTAGGGAATATAATGGCAAAATAGTGAACTTATTACACTTTAGCACCTGAGAATAGCACCTTGATTATTTTAACAATTGTGAATATATGAACTAAGGTTGTTATATAAAACTAAAATAAAGCTAAAATAAAGGAGAAAATATACAAGGGACTAAATTAAATAATGGTAAACAAAGTTAAATTGACAGATAGTCACTATGATATAATATTGATTTGGGAGTAAGATCTGATTTGTTATATATAATAAGTTGAGCAATTTATTGTACTATAAAAAGTAAAAATAATATGAGGTAGTTGGTAGTAGCTAGCAAAATAGTTTTGGGCCTTGAACAATAATGTAATTGAAATATACACTAATTGCACACACAATATAGTCACTAAGATATGAAAATAATCTGAGAGTAGTTTAACCCTTTGAGGGTTTTGGTCGTACTAGTACGTCTTACGCGTAGGGGTTTTTGACGTACTAGTACTCATAAATTCTAGCGGCCTCAAATCTAGTGGGAGAAAGCTGGTAGGCCTTCATATGAAAGAATGGGTCTATGTGGTCAGTGTGCACAGTCTAAAAAAAATCCTGCAGCACACAGTGCATAATGAGAAAAAAAAAACTTTGACCATTTTTTTTTAATAAATCAGCGACTTTGCAGTGTATTTTCGTATGGTATTTATTGTTGTATTCTAGTTTTCTTGGTCTCATTTTATAGAATGGAAGACATATTACAGAAATTGAGATGATTTTGACTGGTTTTACAATGAAAGGTGCCTCGAAATTGAGCTCAAAGTAGCAGAAATGTTCGATTTTTACCCAAACTTAAAAAAGTAAACAAATCGTGCCAAGTTTTGGAAATACACGTCAATGGTGAGTCAAATTTATTTCTTTCACAAGTGCACCAATAATATTTATACCATTTTTTACACTAATGCAGTAGTCTGCATAACAGTAAATTTATATTTTTGTGAAAATAAAAATTCAAAGTGGAAAGCAAAAGAATATAAGAGGGGCCTTGAGACGTGACTAATGACTAGAGGAAATGTCATTTTAGTGCCAGGAATGTCTTTCTTGTTTATTCTGGACCCTATTCGGAAATTGGCATCTTTGAAATTTTGTGTGAAATTGGCAAAATTGCTAAATTCTGACCACTGTACTGGATAGTGATTTTTCATAAATGGGTGGTTTCTTGCACCCCATTGAATAGAAAAAAGGGAAAGTTCTAGCGAAATATTCATGTTTTTTGTCGACTAGTACAGTGAAATTGGCCAAAAATGGGGCTCAAAGTGGGCAAAATCGCCGATGCGTAAACATCGCCGAGACCGCTAACTTTGCGAGAGCATAATTCCGTAAGTTTTCTATCAAATTTCAAACTTTTGGTGTCTTTATGATCGGGAAAAGATTCTCTATCTTTTCATAAGAGAAAATAATTTTTTTTTTTAAATTTGGCCGTCCCTGAGAACGAGTTTCGGAGAGGGCCTGTCGACCCTCAAAGGGTTAATAATATTATGGTTTAATAATATTGTTTAATAATATTATAGTTTAATGATAATATTATTATTAAACTATAATATTACTAAACTATAATATAATAATTGTGTTCACTCATTACTTACCTTAAAATATCTGTAGTCTTAATGTAGATTGAGAGGTGAGTAAACAAGATTAAATGAATAAACGAGAGAGAGAATGAGGGTGTGGAAGGTTCGTGAGTTTTGTAAACAAACTAGTTGTTGTTACCAGCCAGGATACAAATGGTTTTTGTTCACTGTCAGTCCGACCAGAAGAACATCTCATATATGTTAATTTATATGTTTGTTGCATAGCATGTTTATTATATAATTTTGAAAAAAAATATCGCATATGGATTAAGCAAAATGTCTATACGTATTAACGTTTTATACACATTTAATGTGCCTCAGTGATTATTATTATTAATATTATTATAAATAATATTATTTTAAAATTATTATAATTATAACACCTTAACGTCAAACGGGTTCACTCCGCGCAAAAAAAATTTAAAAAAAAAAAAAAACCCTTTTTTAAAAAAAAAGAACACTTTTTTTTAGTTTAAATAAAAAAAAATTTGGGTCAATACTTAGAGATATGAGGCAGAAGGGTGGATGACCCCATGTGACAGCAACATGGAGCCTGCCGCTTGCAGAAGTGTTGCCGATACACCTTTTTAACCAATTTTTTCTGACACTATATTAGTTAGAAATTGTTTTTCAAATTTTCAAACATTACACCCCCTGGCATTTACACTTTCTTGGTATTTACAGTATTGGTTTAAAAATTTAGGTAAATGGTATATAATAAAATAATTAAGGGGGGAGGGGAGGAGGAGGAGGGGAGAAGGAGGAGGGGAGGGGAGGAGGAGGAGGGGAGGGGGGGGAGGAGGAGGAGGAGAGGAGGAGGGGGAGGAGGAGGAGGGGGGGAGGGGAAGGAGGAGGGGAGAAGGAGGAGAGGAGGAGGAGGGGAGGGAGGAGGGGGGAGGAGGGGAGGAGGGGAGAAGGAGGAGGGAGGGGGAAAAAGGGGGGAGGAGGGGGGAGAGGGGGAGGAGAGGAGGAGGAGGAGGAAGGAGGAGGAGAGGAGGAGGAGGGGAAAGGGGGGGGAAAGGGGGGAGGAGGGGAGGAGGAGGAGGAGGGGAGGAGGGAGGAGGAGGGGAGGAGGAGAGGGGGAAGGAGAGGAGGGGGAGGAGGGGAGGAGGAGGAGGGGGGAGGGAAGGGGGAGGAGGAGGGGGGAAAGAGGGGAGGAAGGAAGGGGAGGGGGGAGGAAAGGGGAGGGGAGGAGGAGGAGAGGGGAGGGGAGAGGAGGAAGGAGGAGAGGAGAATGGGGAAGGGGGAGGAGGACAGGAGGAGGAAAAGGAGGAGGAGATGGAGGGAGGGGGGAGAAGGAAGGAGGAGGAGGAGGAGGGGAGGAGGAGGAGGAGAAGGAGGAGGAGGAGAAGGAGGAGGAGGAGGAGGGGGAAGGAGGAGGAGGAGGAGGGGAGGGAGGAGGAGGGAGAAGGAGGAGGAAGGAAGAGGGATGGGGAAGGAGGAGGAGGAGAAGAGGGGGAAAGGAGGAGGAAGAGAGGAAGAGGGGAAAGAGGAGGAAGAGGAGGAAGAGGGGGGAGGAAGAGGGGGAAAGAGGAGGAGGGAAGAGGAGGAGGAAGGAGGGAAAGAGGAAGAGGAGGAGGAAGAGGGGGGGAGGAGGAGGAGAGGAAGAGGAGAAAGGGGAGAGGAAAAAGGGAGGAGGAGGAGGAGGAAGAGGAGGAGGAGGAGGAGGAGAAGAAGGAGGAGGAGGAGGAGAAGGAGGAGGAGGAGGAGGAGAAGAAGAAAGAAGGAGAAGAAGAAGAAAAAGGGAGGAGGAGGAGGAGAAGAAGGAGGGAGGAGGAAGAAGAAGAAGAAGGAGGAGAAGAAGAAGAAGAGAAGGAGGAGAAAAAGAAGAAGAAGAAGGAGAAGGAGGAGAAGAAGGAAAAGGGAGGAGAAGAAGAAGAAGAAGAATACATAATTAATAATAATAATAGGTAATAATAAGTTCCCTTCAAGCATGAAAAACAAAGTCCACCCTGACAGTGACATGATAAGATAACATCTGATAAGAGCTGATGTTTGATGCACTACAGAGGGTGGGGAGGTTGCAGCTGATAAGAAAAGATTAGAGGTGAATTTGCGGCATGCCCTGCTTTTTTTTTAGCTGGTAACAAACATTTCTGCCTTTTGTTTGTCTGTTCCCAAAGCCCCCTGTCTTTTGTCTATCTGTCTAGTTCTCTGTCTCAAGAGGAGCCACAAGACTGAATAACGTTTACTCACATCTTCAAGCAAATATAGCACTTTGTCTGGATTTTTGGGTTATCCTAATAATTATACTAGTATACTTGTATTTATGTGTACCTTGAGACAGAGATAGAAAAGAAGTTTGAAGAGATAGGCGGGGCAAAGGCAAAAAAACAAAAATAGAGACAGAGACAGATAAACAGAGACAGAGGTAGATAGGCAGAGACAGTCAGAGACAGAGATCAACAGACTCTAAACTTGGGGTTAACATCACTTTTCTCTTAAAAAAGGAGTGTTAATATGACATTACATCAGTGGAATCTTGGTGTTTGCTGCACTGTTTGCTCTAGCTGGCACTCCCACAAGGTACTAAGTGGTCCCAGACTTTTTTAATACTGCGCACACCGAGTGTTAAGACCCATTCTGTTGACCAGACATCTCAGGCCAATCGTGCCAAATTTGGAGGCAGGAAAATTAAAATGTATATATACGTTTGGGGCGCTACGTGTAAGAATGTATATATACATTTGGACCATTTAGGGGTTAATTTAGGGCACTGGAGCACAGATCCACTTTATAGCACTGTCTGGATTTTTTGGGTTATCCTAGGTAATTTATGCTATGTATGATTACTTATGTGTACCTGTGAGAGACACACAGACACACAGACACACAGACACACAGACACACAGACACACAGACACACAGACACACAGACACACACACACACACACACACAGACACACGACACACACACACACACACACACACACACACACACACACACACACACACACACAGACACACCACACACACAGACACAAAATTTACACACACACACACACACACACACACATTACACACACAACCCCACCAAAACACACACACACACCACACACACACACACACACAAAAAGAGACACAGACAGACAGAGACACAGACAGACAGTCTCGTCAGTGCGTGCGCGAGTCATGCCTTCTGTGAATATAAGTGTTTTCGAGGGCTACCCAAGTGATTTGAAGGGTAGCTAAGTGTGTTAGGGTAGTGAATAATTCCTTGAAGCAATTTATAATCTGCCTGAGCCACATAAGTGTAGGGAGAGCCGCAATTTTGTAAGTGATCTAGAAAGTAAAACGAGGTGCGCAGTCAGAGCAGGCAGGGCAGGCGACGTTGCCACGTGTCACCCAAGAAAGATAATAAAGTGAAACAATCGTGTGACCAGTGAGAGAAATACAGTGAATAGGGTACATTATATAACGGGGAAGAAATTGAAGGGGATCCCCGCCGGGAAACGTCTAATTGAGCTGGCCCAAATTTTCAGGCTGCTACAGCTGCATTGCAAATACTGTACTCACCTATGAGTGGTTGTAGGGGTGTGGGGGTTTCAGTTTCCCAAATTTAAAACCGCCAAGCTGATTGTGATTGGTCCAACTCTCATAGCATGAATAAAAAATAGGCACTCAAGTATTAAATAAGGAATAGCAATTGGTAATCCATTGAACAAGGCGAGTAAGTTAGTAAAAGCTAGGTGGCGGACAAGCATAAAGGGAAAACTTTGTAAGTAGGTGCGGGGTCAAGCCCCAGGAGGGTGGGGTCAGGTCACAAGAGGTTGTGGTCAGGCAAGCTACCACTGAGACTCCACATACACTCCAATGCACAATTCACCTATTTTCAGGACACATAATAAACCCACACAAAAATTCCACACAATTACACACACACACACACACACAACCCCAAAACACACACCCCCACACACACACACACACACACAAAACCACAGGAGCTGGGACTCGACCCCTGCAACCACAATAGGTGAGTACACACAACCACACAACACACACACACACACACACACACACACACACACACATACACATACACCACACACACACACACACCACACACACACACGACTCACACATACACTCCCCCCCCCCCACCAACCTCTCACTCCTTCCCCTGATCCCACCCTCCCTTTTTTCACCCTCCCTCTCCCCACCTCTCCCTCCTTCCCCCTCCCCTCTCCTCCCTTCCCCTTCTCCCTCTCCCATTCATCCACTTGCTTCTCCTCCTTCCCATCCCCATTTTCCCCCCCTAAATCCTCCCCCCCACCCCTCTCCCCACATAGCTGCAATTCCCCCTCTACCTCCCCCCCACACTCTGACAAACACACTACTAACCTAACACACAGAATTACATAGGTTTTCCACTCTGAGGCAATCAAAATATAACAAAAATGGGTTGCCAGAGAGCAGGAAGGAAAACCAAGGGACAGGAGGAGGAATCTGCAAAGGAAGATTGGGCAGCAGAGCTCATAAAAAAGGGGGACATGAATGGGAAAAAGAAACTAGAAGAACTTAGCATGAGAAAGAAGAGGGATAGATATGGAAAGCAGGGAAATGGGAGGTGCAAGTTAAAACAGCAGAGGCTAGGATACAGAGTTTAGAAGAGGAACTGAAAAATCTGAAACAGCCTAAAGAACTAAACTTTTTGGGAATGACGTCAGAGGGCTGCTACCTCAGTCACAAATAAGGGGACTGTAGGGAAAGAAGGAGCAAACTGCATGTAGAAGCTTATCAGAGGAGACTGTAGTAAATGAAAGAGCTAAGCTATATGTGGAGGCCCTAACAGACCACAGCAGAAGCCCAGGGAAAGTGGGGAAGGGAAAATGACAGGCCACTGAGCCCAAGTAATTTTGCTAGTGAAACTGAAGAAAGGAAAGCTGCAATGGGGGAAATTAAATTGAATGAGTGGATACACAAGGATATGCAGTGGGGGAGAGAAAGGGAGAGGTCAGTCTTTGTTTTATGGGCTCCCGGAAGCTGAAGGGGAAACATATGAAGCAAGAGAACAAGGGGAAAAAAAAGCAATTGAAGCATCATAAAAGCAATAGGAGAAGACGACATGACCCAGCTGGAAAATTTTCGGAGAATAGGGGGGGGTTTTCCCGAAAGAAGAACCCCGGGCCCGTGAAAGTGACCTTCAAGGCAGAAAACGACGGAACAGGATCCTGCAGGAGAAAGCACGATTAAGGGACATGATGGCATACAGGAAGGTGTATCTTGACCGCGACCCGAACACAAGAAGAAAGGCAGAAAACTGAGAGAGATGGTACAAAGGCAAAAGGAGGAAAAGAGGGGGGGATGGAGGAGACAGACAGGAGATCCAGACCCCGGAAGATCATATACAGCCTCCTCACAATTTCCTATAGAAGCCCCCCCAAAAGGTCAACCCCCAGTGCAACCAAACACTCTTTAAAACCCAAAACCCATGCCATATCCCAATGCCCCCACCCACTGCATTACAAACTCCACCCCCACAGCAACCACCCATAGTTCCTTATCAGGTCTCCCACTTTCCCAACCCCAATATACCTCCCAGACCACAGTCTTAGAAAAGAAGTTGAAGGTGTGGTATACAAATGCAGATGGAATAACAAATAAGTATGAGAAGTGGCATGAAAGAATCAAGGAGACATCCCCAGACATAATAGCACTCACAGAAACAAAGCTCACCAGAATAATCCCCTCAAGGAAGGTTCCTTGATGCTGGTGAGGGGCTCTTGATCTAGGGAATTGGATCTGTGCTCCAGTTCCCTGAATTAAGCCTGAATGCCTTTCATCCCCCCATAGGCGCTGTATAATCCTACGGGTTTAGTGCTTCCCCCTTGATTATAATAATAATAATCACCAGAATAATAACAGATTCAATCTTTCCATCCGGATATCAAATCCTCAGGAAAGACAGAGGGAGGAGAGGGGGAGGAGGAGTTGCACTGCTCATTAAAAACCAGTGGGGTTTTGAGAAAATGGAAGGAATGGATGGCACGGGCGAGAGGGACTACTTTGTAGGAACAATCCAGTCTGAGGGACATAAGGTGATAATTGCAGTAATGTACAACCCACCACGGAACTGCAGGAGGCCAAGAGAAGAATACAATGAGAGCAACAGAGCAATGGTCGACACACGAGCCGAGGTGGCCAGGAGAGCACACATGGGGGAAGCAAAGTTACTAGTTATGGGTGATTTCAATCACAAGGAGATAGACTGGGAAAACCTGGAGCCCCATGGGGGTTCTGAAACATGGAGAGCCAAGATGATGGATGTGGTACTGGAAAACCTCATGCATCAACATGTTAGAGACACTACCAGAGAGAGAGAGGTAAGGATGAACCAGCAAGACTGGACCTTGTATTCACCTTGAGTTGTTCGGACATCAAGGATATCATGTATGAAAAGCCCCTGGGAGCTAGTGATCATGTGGTTCTGTGCTTTGACTACATAGTTGAGCTTCAAGTGGAGAGAGTAGCAGGAATAGGTTGGGAAAAAACAAACTACAAAAGGGGGAACTACTCAGGCATGCCTCTTCAAGGGGGGCTCCTTGGCGTGGTGAAGAGGATCTTGGTCTGGAGGATTAGACCTGTTGGTCTTCATCTGGATCGAACCTAAATTACCCCCAATATTCCCCTCCCCATCCATCCTCCCCATCCTCTCCTTTTTCCCTTTCTCCTCCTACCTTCAACCCCTCCCTTTTGCCCTTCCTCTTTTGTGGCTGTGGGATTTATCCACTGGCACGCTAGGATCCATAGGTAGGGGAAAGGATACCGGGGTGCATCCATTCCGTTGAGGTTCTTGGCGGTGGGTAGTTTGCCGTGGAATCTGGTATCGGGGTGTGAGGCTTCGATGTTACTCTCCCAGTTTGACCTGTTGGTGTTTGCTTACAGGAAAAAACCAAAATTACAATTGCGTTTTTCTTCCCATCTCAGGCTATTATATATTGTATTCTTCTCGATCCTTTTCCTGATGGGACCTTAATGAAAGTTGGCCCTCTTCTCGCACTGAATTTCCGTAACATAAGCTATTTGATTCATAATTTGCTGCATTACACAGCAGCCCGTTGTCCACTTATATCATAGGTGGTTATACCTCTGTTTCTTTATATCTCTCTCCTTCTCGAGCATTATTATTCCGGATATTGCCTTTATTGTTTCGTCATTACCACCACGATTCTGTACTTGAATGTTTTTAATGCCCATAATTTCCTCTGGGGGGATTTCTCACTGTGATTCCCGTGGAATTCAGTTAGAGGCTTTTCTTACCACCACCCCCTCCATGTTATTAAAATATTTGATCATCTCTTTATTTGTATTAGTCCTTAGATCATTAGTTTACCATTTGTTAAATAATTCAGGTGCTATTTTTTTAGCTTAAGACTATTTACTTTGTTTTATACTTAATTCTAACTTAGTTCACTACAAATTTTGATTACAAGCATTGATCCTGATACCATCCTCTTATTTAATGGACTTAATTGAATCAAAACAGTTACTGTAATTACTACACTGCAGAAAACAAATCCAAGGCATTATCAGTGCAAACAACAAACATAAATTTCTGTTAACTACAATAATCAGACTTTAAGCAAGCATTACGTTGACCTTCTTAGAATTACTAAATTACTTACCTTTGCCGATATGTCCCATCATTACACAAATGAAAACTGGCTAAAGGCCTGATAGTACAGTTGTCTCTGCCATTCCTGGTATACCACAGCATACCACACTGTAGGCCCTGGACCAACAAGGGGGTGCAAGATATCTATCTGACAACTAGAATGTGTATCACTAATACTTGCAAGGGATGTACATGGGGAAGATATAATAGTAAATTCAAATCCAAATAACTACAAAAACCATCTCACATTGATAAAATCTACAGAGTTGCCACAGTAAAATAAGCCAATTTAGTCAAATCTTGGAAGTATGATAACTGATGCAAGCATGAACAAAGATCACTTATACTCTCAGGTGACTTCAATATAAGTCTCCTGCAAGACCAGGACCCACACGTTATGAATTCACAAACACAATAGTAACTGTATGTTACTACCAACAGTAACAAAACCTCCAAGTGTTATAGAGACTAGTGTTTCCCTAACTTGACCACATCCTGGGACCAACACCATTTCCTTTAAAAAATCAAGGTCATAATTACAGGATAATACCCACAGACCACTACCCTTATTTCCTCATAAAAACTCTTGTAACTTACCCCAAGACACTCTAAAGTCACCTTCGACTTCACAATGAGGAAGCCATTAATAAATTTCGCAACAGCATTAGCAAACATTGATTTGCAACACTGAGCTTAGCAATCTATACAGATATTGACGAATGTTTAATAATTTTCTATAAAGACCAATACCTCTTTACAAGACTTTGCCCTAAAAAAACTAAACAGATCGACAGCCAAAGAGACTGTACAGTCCCTGGCTAACACCCAGCATTATCAATCCATAAATACAAACTCAATATGAAAACAGTAAGTATGGGTCACATAACCAGAGACAAACAATCGTTACTCGTCAATCATAACCAGCCTGATAAGAAGGGTCAAAAAAAATTGTATGATGAGAACAGATTATCCAACTTAGAGGTGATATAAAAGTGACCTGGAAAACACTATTGGAAATTTCTGGGATCATAAAGATATCACGAAAATAGCGAATAAAATAGCAACAATAGATGAACCCCATACTCCCACCAACAGAAACAGCAAAATGACTCATGATTTCTTCTCCATATTAGGACAAAACCTTGGCCCATAATATTCCCAAGCTCAGATTCCCACAATAATAATACCTCACCGGAAAATTACCGAAACTCATGTTCCTAGCTCGACTAACCCATACGAAGTCTCCATTATTATCAATGCACTAAAAAACAAGCAGGAGATTTAAGTACTTACCACCCTTTATATTAAAAAAGTGTCACAAGTGCTATCTCCAATCATTGCAACATCTTTAACAAATCCATTGAATCCATCCACTTCCTACCAGTAGTACTCAAAATAGCAAGGGTCACCCCGATCCACAAAGGAGGAGACAAAAGTGTTGAATAATAAGGCAAATATCCAACTTAAACCCTCTATCTAAACTCTTTGAAAAACATAAATTCATAAACGAATCTACTACTACCATTATCTCCCAGAACATTACTCAACCCTGCAATTTGGATTACGGCCTAATAAAATATATTTTTTTTCTTAAGTTATCACACCGGCCGATTTCCCCAAGGCAGGGTGGCCCGAAAAAGAAAAAACTGCACCTTCATTACTCCAATCACTGTCTTGGGCCGAGGGTGCTTTACATCTACAGTTTTTAAACTGCAACATTAACACCCCTTCATTCAGAGTGCAGGACTGTACTTCCCATCTCCAAGGACTCGAGTCGGGCCTGCGGTTTCCTGAATCCCTTCATAAATGTTACTTTGCTCACATCCAAACAGCACGTCAAGTATTAAAAACCATTTGTATCCATTCACTCCTATCAAACACGCTCACGCAATGCATGCTGAAGTCCAAGCCTCGCCACAAAACCTCCTTTGTACCCCCTCCTCCAACCCTTCCTGGCCGAACCTACCCCGCCTTCCTTCCACCTACAGTCTGTTACTCTCTTGATTTCATTCTGTTTCGCTCCATTCTCTATTCATGTCCGAACCACTCTACAACCCTTCCTCAGCACTCTGGACAAACGTTTTGGTAATACCGCACGCCTCCTAACTTCCAAACTACGAATTCCTATGCTTTTTATTCACACCACACATTGCCCTCAGACAGGACATCTCCACTGCCTCCAGCCTTCTCCTCCGCTGCATCATTCATCACCCACGTCTTACACCATATAAGGAGTTGGTTTAAATAACTATACTATCATACATTCCCTCTTTGCCTCCAAGGACAAAGTTCTTTGTCCTCCACAGACTCCTAAGTGCACACACTCACTCTTTTCACCTCATCAATTCTATGATTCACTCATCTTCATAGAACCATCCGCTGTCACGTCACTCCCAAATATCTGTTAATACGGTTCACCTCTCCTCATACTCTCTCCCTCCAATAGGATATTCATTCTGTCATCCCTAATCTTTTTGTTATCCTCTATAACATTATCTTTCTGTATTCACCTTTAATTTTCTATCTTTTGCAAACCCTACCAAATTCTTCACCAATCTCTGCAACTTCTATTACTGAATCTCCCATGAGCACTGTGTCATCAGCAAAGAGCAGCTATGTGACAACCCACTTTGTGTGTGATTCTTAGCTGTTAACTCCACCGCCTCTGCCAAGACCTCGATTTAATTCTCTTACAACCCCATCTATAAATATATTAAACTACCACGGGTGACACACACATCCTTGTCTTAAGGCTACTTTTACCTGGTAAAAAATTCCCTCTTTCCTACAACTCTAACTTGAGCCCTCAATATCCTCGTAAAAACTCTTCACTGCTTTCAGTAACCTACTCCTTCACCTTCACTTGCAAACATCTGCACTTGCCCCCCTATCTCCACCCTGTAATACGCCTTTTCAAATCCCATAAATGCCACGAAGACCTCTTTAGCCTTATCTAAATACTGTTCACTTATATGTTTCACTGTAACACCTGGTCCACAACCCCTACCTTTCCTAAAGCTCCTTGTTCACTGTATCCTATTCTCGTCTTACTCTTAATTCTTTCATTTATATCTCTACCATACACTTTACCAGGGGTACATAAAGACTTATCCCCCTATAATTTTTGGCCTCTCTTTTATACCCTTTGCCTTTGTAAAGGAACTATGGCATGCTCTCTGCAATTCCCTAGTTACCTTACCTCTTCCATTACATTTATTAACTAATTGACCAACCTCTCCCAAAATATATCCCCACCTGCTTTTAACATTTCTTCTTTATCCCATCAATCCGGCTGCCTTACCCCTTTCATTTTTACCTACTGCCTCTCGATATTCCCCCACACTCACAATCTGACTCTTCCTCACTCTACAAGATGTTATTCCGCTCGTGCCCTATACACGAAATCACAGCTTCCCTATCTTCATCAAATTTAACAATTCTCAAAATATTCCTTCCATCTTCCCAATACCTCTAACTCTCCATTTAATTACTCTCCTCGCCTATTTATATCTGACAAATCCAATTTGTTCTCTAGGCTTTCTACTTGTTAATCTATCTCCAAAACTTTTTTATTTACAAATTTGTTGATAACATCTCACACAATCTCTCATTTGCTCCTTTTTTACATTGCTTCACCCACCTCTCTTAACTTCTGCTCTTTTTCTCCTTATATACTCTTCCCTCCTTGCATCACTTCTACTTTGTAAAACTTCTCATATGCTACTTTTTTCCCTTACTACTCTCTTTACATCATCATTCACAATCGCTCCTCTTCCTCCTGCACCCACTTTCCTTGTAACCACAAACATCTGCTGGAACACCTCTAAACACTACATTTTTTCAACCTACCCCATACCTCTTCGACCCATTGCCTATGCTCTCATTAGCCCATTATCCTCCAATAGCTGTTTAAATCTTACCTAAACTGCCTCCTCTTTTAGTTTTTAAACCTTTACCTCTCTCTTCCCTGATGCTTCTATTTCCTTGTATCCCTTCACCTTTTTTACTATCAGTGTAGCTACAAACTAGAAGTGATCTGATAATATCTGTGGCCCCTCTATAAACATGTACATCCTGAAGTCTACTCAACGTCTTTTATCTACCAGCAATAATAATCAACAAAACTTACTGTCATTTCGCCACTTCATCATATCGTGTATTACTTATTTATCACTCTTTTTCTATAAATATGTATTACCTATAACTAAACCCCTGTCTCTTTACAAAGTTCAATCAAAGGGGCTCCCCTTTCATAATTTACACCTGGCACCCCAAACTTACCTACCACACCCTCTACTAAAAGTTTCTCCTACTTTAGCATTCAGTTCCCCTACCACAATTAATCTCTAACTTGGTTCATAAAAAGGCTGACTATTTCATCACTTAAACATCTCCCAAAATCTCTATCTCCTCGCATTCCTCTCTTCTCCAGGTGCATACACGCTTATTATGACCCATTTCTTCAGATCCAACCTTTACTTAATCCACATAATTCTTGGAATTTACACATTCATCTTCTCGTTTCTCCTTCCATAAATGTCATTTAACATTACTGATATACCCTTCCTTTGCGCTAACTCTCTCAGATACTCCAGATTTAAATCCCATTTATTCCCCACGAACTCTCCTACCCCCTTCAGCTTTGTTTCGCTGAGGGCCAGGACATCCAACCTCTTTTCAGTCATAAATCAGCAATTCATCTGTTTCTGGTCATCCGCACTACATCCACGCACAATTTAAGCACCCAGATTTATTAAAGTTTTTTCTTCTCTTTTTTTAGTAATTGTATACATGAGAAGGGGTTACTAGCCATGCCTCCGCAATTTTCAGTCGCCTCATACGACACGCTTGGCTTACGGAGGAAAGATTCTTTTCCACTTTCCCCATGGACAATAGAAGAATTAAAAAGAAAAGCGCCTATTTAGAAAAAGGAGAGGAAAAAACTAGATGTATGATTTAGTATATATATATCGCATCTGTGCGTGTCTATGATGTGTGACCATAGTGTAAGTAGGAGTAGCAAGAGTTATCCCTGTTATCTTAGCGTGTTTATGAGACAGAAAAAGAAAATTTCTAATGATGCTATAATACACATGCTAGAAATCATATATACACTGCAATAGCGAAATAAAGAAGTCACTGGGGATCTTCATTGACTACGTAAAGCTTTGATACAGTTGACCATGACTTGCTACACGTTATAATTGACACATATGGTATAGAGGGCCCCCACTCCCTCTATTACCTCATGTTCATACCTCAGCAACTGAAGCCAATATGTGTACGAAATGGGGCAAAACTTTTCTGCGCAACAATTACAGTTGGTGTCCACAGGGGAGTGTCTTGGCCCTCTTCTCTTTCTCCTATACTAAATGACACTTCAAATGCTTCGCAATTACTACAAACCAACATTTTTGCAGATGACACTCATAGTCTTCTCTCAACGAGCCCAGTCACACTAGCAATACTGTAAATACGAATTACAGGAAATTATCTACCGGGAAGAGTACTACAAACTTACACTAAACATGACAAAAAACCTTCTTCATTCAGTTTGGTAACAGAAGCTACAGATTGTACCTTTACATAATGATAAACGGATCCCTATCACCAAGCTAACAGAGGGAAAATTCGTAGGAATCCACTTGGAATAGACTCAAATTTGCATACACATTTACACAAATTTCTAAGTCTTCTATGGCGTGGGATTCCAGCAGTTTTTCCCGGGACAGCTCTAAAAGGGCATTACTATCTCGGCTAGTATTTTTACTGCTGAATTATATGCCATCCTTACAGCATTTATCCGTATTGCATCTATGCCTGTATCATCATTTGTGGTTGTCTCAGACTTCCTTAGTGCTTTACAGGCTATACAAAAATTTGATACACCTCACCCCTTAGTCCTCCGTATCCTACTTTGGCTATGCCGCATCTTTACCAAGCATAAAGATCTTGTTTTTTGTTGGGTCCCTGGTCATGTTGACGTACAGGGCAATGAACAGGCAGACACTGCTGCGCGGTCAGCAGTACATGACCTACCAGTTTCTTATAGAGGTATTCCATTTACGGACTATTTTGCTGCAATATCTTCCCACCTTCACACCCGCTGGCAACAACGTTGGTCTACTATGCTCGGCAATAAACTTCAATCTACTAAACCGAGTATAGGTTACTGGCCGTCTTCTTATCACCATGTTCGAGGTTGGGAGAGACTCCCGTCTTCGCATTGGCCATACTCGTCTTACTCATGGATATCTCGTGGAGAGGCGTCTTGCTCCTCTCTGTGAGAATTGCCAAGCTCCATTATCAGTCAGCCACATTCTGTTGGACTGCCCACTTTATCAACGAGCACGCAGAATTTACCTCTGTCGTCGTCTTCGCTCCGCTGCTCTCTCTTTACCTTCCCTTTTCGCTGATGGACCCACCTTTCATCCGGACTCTCTCATTGACTTTTTGACAACAACTGACTTGCTTCACAAATTCTGATACCTTCAGCCCTTTCTACTTCAATCTCTTGCTACCATCTACCCCCGTACTATCCCCTGGCCCGCTGTTTTCTGTAACCTGCTGATCATCCCTCCTCCCTTCTGCCATCCAATACCCTCGGTTCCTTCCCTACCCTGCAGCGCTGTATAGCCCTTGTGGCTTAGCGCTTCTTTTTTGATTATAATAATAATAATAATACTCAGGCATGAGGAACTTCCTGCAAGACATTCAGTGGGAGAGGGAACTGGACTATGTGGCAACAAAATGCAAGGAGGCAGAGGAGAGGTTTGTTCCCAAGGGAAACAGAAATAATGGGAAGAACAGACCGAGTCTGTGGTTCACCCAAAGGTGTAGGGAGGCAAAAACTAGGTGTACTAGAGAATGGAAAAGGTACAGAGGACAGAGAACTCAGGAAAATAAAGAGATTAGCCGAAGAGCCAGAAACGAATATGCACAGATAAGAAGGGAGGCTCAGCGACAATATGAAAATGACATAGCATCAAAAGTCAAGTCTGACCCAAAGCTGTTGTATAGCCACATCAGGAGGAAAACAACAGTCAAGGACGAGGTAATCAGACTGAGGAAGGGTGATAGGGAGTTCACAAGAAACGACCAAGAGGTATGCCAGGAGCTCAACACGAGATTTAAAGAAGTATTTACAGTGGAAACCAGTAGGACTCCAGGAAATCAGAACAGGGGGGTACACCAGCAAGTGTTGGATGAGGTACGTATAACCAAGGAGGAGGTGAAGAAGCTGCTATGCGAACTTGACACCTCAAAGGCGGTGGGACCAGACAACATCTCTCCGTGGGTCCTTAACCCTTTGAGGGTTTCGGACGTACTAGTACGGCTTACGCGCAGGGGTTTTTGACGTACTAGTACGCATAAATTCTAGCGCCGTCAAATCTCGCGGGAAAAGGCTGGTAGGCCTAGATGTGAGAGAAAGGGTCTGTGTGGTCGGTGTGCGTGGTAAAAAAAAAATCTGGGACCCAGTGGTGCATTGTGGGAACGCCATCTTAGTAAACAATGTCCACCATGCCTCGCGGTAAGAAGCTCCTCACTCCTCGGCGAATTGGGACACTTTTGTTCCCCAGTGACAGTTCTAATACAGATGGAAGTGCCAGTGAAGATGAGTTTCAAGGTTTTGGTGAGGTTTTGACCGAAACTAATGATCATAATATCGGTAATAGTGAGGGAAACCCAGACGACCCTCAGCCTTGCACCTCTGGTGCTGGGCCGTCTTGTTCACGTTCAGTTGTACCAGAATCCAAGAGGAAACTTCTATTTTCCCAAATCCCAGACTCGGATGAGAGCATGTGTGATGATAGTGATAGTGAATATGAACTACAAGCTCTTCAAACTAGTTCCAGTAGTGATAGTGAAGTGCAATATTCCCCAGTGAAGCGTCAGTATATACGATGATATATGCACTCTGGTAGTGTGCCATATGCTATTCCAAGGGGAAGGAGTGCATCTCGGAGTACATCCCGTGGCTGTACAACAGGAACAGACAGTGAAAATGACGATGATACTGTTGCAGTTGGGATGGAAAATGTGCGTGGTGGTAGTGGTGCTGGCTGTGAGGCACTAGCAGTAGGCCATGCTGCCACCAACGCTGCCACCAACGCTGCCACCCACGCCGCTGCCTCAGCTGATCTACAACAAAGGCCACCATCCCCCACCCACCCACCACACCAGCCTCCACAACCACAACCACCTGTCATTGTCCAGTACCCACCAGCAGACCGCACCTGGGATTGGCAGGAAGCTGTCAATTTTGTTCCAGATGCCCACCAGTTTGATGACAGCCAAAGTGGAATACAGCCATCTTGTATACTTGGGAACAATGCCACTGAACTGGAATGTTTCGAGTTATTCTTTGACGAACCACTGATGGAAAGTATTGTCATGGAAAGCAACACATACTACGAGTACACCATGGCAAACACATTACTTTCACGTCTACACCAGTGGAAGGAGGCAACTGTGGCTGAGATGTATCTTTTCTTTGCCACAATAATGCTTATGCCACATGTGTATAAGCACAAAGTGAAATCATACTGGTCAACAGACCGCCTGATTGCAACCCCAGGTTTCAGTGATATAATGCCAGTGAATCGATTTGTGCTAATGTTACTTATGCTTCACTTCTCAGACAAAACTAGACCTGACAGAAACGACAGGTTATATTAGATTAGGAATGTGTTTGTGTATCTGAAAGAGAAATTCAGTACGCATTTTTATCCCTTCAGGAAGCTTGTAATTGACGAGTCTTTGATTCTGTTCAAAGGAAGACTTTCTTTCAAGCAGTACATACCAAGCAAGAGGAAATGCTTTGGTATAAAGTTGTTTGTGCTTTGTGATTGTTACAGTGGTCTGGTATTGGATATTATTGGAAACACTGGAAGTTATACATTGCAAAATACCAGGAAGTTATTGGGCATCTTCTGGTGATGTGGTTAGAACAATGATAGAACCATACTGGTAAGGGGCATATATTATATACGATAACTGGTACACAAGCCCCTCACTCAGTGATTTTTTGTGAGTGAACATGACAGATGTGTGTGGCACAGTGCGTGCAAATCGGAAACATATGCCCAGGTTTGACGCTGGCACTCGTAGAGGTGAGGTGCAGGCATTTGCTGCCAATGACATCATGGCATTTCGGTGGTATGACAAACGAGATGTCACACTGTTGTCATCAGTTCACCCTAATGAAATGGCAGACAGTGGCAGGCAGCATAGAGAGAGCAATGAACCCATTCTAAAACCTGCAGCTGTGATTGATTACACCTTCAACATGCGTTCAGTGGACAAATGTGACATGCAGATTGGGTTTGCTGATTGTGTTTGCAAGAGTTATAAGTGGTACATCAAACTCTTTTTCCATCTTCTGGACATTTCCATGCTCAATGCTTATAATATGTACAAGATGAGGACCAGAAACAAACCACAGTACGGCGAATTCTGTTTGTCTGTCATCAGACAAATAGTATTCAAGTACCAAGGAACAGCACCTGCAATTGACCGCCCACCAAATTATCAACAACTACCTGCTCGTCTGAAGCATGGTGATCACTTCCTGGTAAAACTGCCTGCTACTGCTTTCAAGAAAAAGACTCGGAATAGGTGTTACATCTGTGCACATACAAAAAGACGCCCACAACAACACAGAGACACTCGTTTTATGTGAGAGGAGTGTAAAACACCACTGTGCATGACACCATGTTTCAAAGAGTTCCACAGGCTGCAGAACTTCTAGAAACATTCCCTGTGACTGTATATGTGTATATAAAATATAGAAAAATAGTAATAAACAACATTTCATATTGTTTGTTTAAGTATTTTCTATAAACAAAATAATGACAACAGTGTTTACGCCCTTATTGTGTAGTATTGAAAAAGAAATAACTTACAAAATACGTACTGATCATATTGGCCTCAGAGGCCATAAAAGTTACTCAGAAAAAGAAAAATTGAAAAATAATTGAAAATAGTACATAAAAAAGTAAATAGAAAAATACCGGGTGATGGCAGTCGGCGATGTTACCAGATGTTGTTCAATTTTGGCAAACTTCACGCCTCCATATCTTGGTAAGTATTGACGGTAAAAATTTTTTGTTTAGCCTATAATGTTTAGAAAAAAAAACTTTTTTTTTCATAAGAAAAAATCATTTTTTTTTTTTTTGAAATTTGGCCGACCCTGAGAACGAATTTGAGAGGGCCTGTCGACCCTCAAAGGGTTAAAGAGGGAGCAGAGATACTGCGTGTGCCATTAACAAAGATCTTCAACACATCAGTTGAAACTGGGCAACTCCCTGTGGTATGGAAGATGGCAAATGTAGTCCCAATTTTTAAAAAGGGAGACAGACATGAGGCACTAAACTACACACCTGTATCACTAACGTGTATAGTATGCAAAGTCATGGAGAAAATCATCAGGAGGAAAGTGGTGGAGCACCTGGAAAGAAACAAGTGTATAATTGACAACCAGCACGGTTTCAGGGAAGGAAAATCCTGTGTCACAAACCTACTGGAGTTCTATGACATGGTGACAGCAGTAAGACAAGAGAGAGAGGGGTGGGTGGATTGCATTTTCTTGGGCTGCAAGAAGGCGTTTGACACAGTACCACACAAGAGATTAGTGCAAAAACTGGAGGACCAAGCAGGGATAACAGGGAAGGCACTGCAATGGATCAGGGAATACTTGTCAGGAAGACAGCAGTGAGTAATGGTACGTGGCGAGGTGTCAGAGTGGGCACCTGTGACCAGCGGGGTCCCACAGGGGTCAGTCCTAGGACCAGTGCTGTTTCTGGTATTTGTGAACAACATGACGGAAGGAATAAACTCCGAGGTGTCCCTGTTTGCAGATGACGTGAAGTTGATGAGAAGAATTCATTCGATCAAAGACCAGGCAGAAATACAAAGGGATCTGGACAGGCTGCAGACCTGGTCCAGCAATTTGGGAAGGGCAAAGAAGACCGCAGATGGAGTACAGTCTAGGGGGCCAGAGACTACAAACATTGCTCAAGGAGTGAGTATAACACCAGACACATCTCCTGAAGCGCACATCAACCAAATAACTGCTGCAGCATATGGGCGCCTGGCAAACCTCAGAACAGCATTCCGACATGTTAATAAGGAATCGTTCAGGACCCTGTACACCGTGTACGTTAGGCCCATATTGGAATATGCGGCACCAGTTTGGAACCCACACCTAGCCAAGCATGTAAAGAAACTAGAGAAAGTGCAAAGGTTTGCAACAAGACTAGTCCCAGAGTTAAGAGGTATGTCCTATGAGGAGAGGTTAAGGGAAATCAACCTGACGACACTGGAGGACAGGAGAGATAGGGGGGACATGATAACGGCTTACAAAATACTGAGAGGAATTGACAAGGTGGACAAAGACAGGATGTTCCAGAGACTGGACACAGCAACACGGGGACACAGTTGGAAGCTGAAGACACGGATGAATCACAGGGATGTTAGGAAGTATTTCTTCAGCCACAGAATAGTCAGGAAGTGGAATAGTTTGGGAAGCGATGTAGTGGAGGCAGGATCCATACATAGCTTTAAGCAGAGGTATGATAAAGCTCAGGGTTCAGAGAGAGTGACCTAGTAGCGACCAGTGAAGAGGCAGGGCCAGGAGCTTGGACTCGACCCCTGCAACCTCAACTAGGTGAGTACACACACACACACACACACACACACACACACACACACATATACACATATACATCCCACACACATACAAAATACACACACACATACACACACACACATACACATACACACACATACACATACACACACATACACACACACATACACATACACACACATACACATACACACACATACACACACATACACATACACACATACATACATATTCACATTCGGCCAGTCAGCCAGCCAGATACGTATTACACATGTTCCAGAGTTAAAAAAGAAGCACTAAATCCACAAGGGTCATGAATTGCTATATATAGAGTGAAGGCATACAAAGCAATATTTATCTACAGTTATCCCCCAGTGTTTGACTAGAGAAAATGTAATTCTTCCAACACTCCTACAAAGCCTCTTTGTAAACAAATCTCATATTTGTCAATTTTTATTCTGTGGATGTATGTATAATGTTTATATGCTATGTAACGTGTTTCTTATATAATCTTGAAGAAAATATCATAGATGGATTAATGAAAATGTCTTTATTAACGTAAAATAAGACATTTAATGTGCCCAAGAGAGATTATTATTACGCAGCACATATTACTATGGCATCATGGGTAGAGAGACTCTTAGTGATTTTAATGTGTACCTGCATGCCAGTACAGTGTGTAAGTATATTTAGGTACAGGTACACATAAGCATAATTATCAGAGTACATATAAAATACGCAGTAACTTTAACACATCTGAAATTTTGGAAAATTTCCAGACAATAGATGTGCTCACGGTGAATGTAAAAAAACTGGGTGGGGGCATGCCGTATTTGAAAGACCGCTTGGCGTATAGCAAATTTTGGTCATAATTTGAAATTGCCATATTAGCGGAATGCTGTAGGGCAAAATTCTGTAGAGTGTGGCCCTACTGTATTGGTATGTAGAGAACTATTCTAATAGAATATATACAGACTAAATTAAGTAGTGGTATACAATATAAAATAGTCAGATAGTAAATATGATATAAAATAAGTTAAGAAATGAGGTTTGACTTATAGCAGAACATTAAGCAAGTAATGGCACTAAAAAAAAGTACAGTAGGGCCCCACTTATATGGCAGGTTAGGGCCCAGGCTGTCGCCAGAAAGCAGACATCGCCGGAAGGTAGAACGCCATTTTTTTCCATTTATAAATGCATATAAATGTCAGACAACAAGTTTACAATAAATTATATTAAGTTAGTAATAGAACTAGGCATTAAAAACACACAAAGTAAAATACATTCACAGTACATTCATTACCTATCTTAAAGTATTTGTAATCTTAATGTAGGGAGAGAGGTCCATAGTACTTATTTGTAGGAAGTCAGGTGCAGGTAGCCCAGGTGTAGGTAGCCCTGGCTCCCCATCTCATACTTAATATACGATATTTAAAACATCCCAGAGAGTTAAAATAAACATACAGTACACTCATTATTTACCTTAAAATATGTGTAGTCTTAACCCTTTCAGGGTCCCCAGGCCCTCTCCGAGACTTGTTCTCAGGGTCCCCAAATTTAAAAAAGAAAATTATTTTTATGAAAAGATAGAGAATCTTTTCCCGATCATAATAACACCAAAAGTATGAAATTTGATGGAAAACTTACGGAATTATGCTCTCGCGAAGTTAGCGGTCTCGATGATGTTTACGCATCAGCGATTTTTCCCACTTTGAGCCCTATTTTCGGCCAATTCCAGTGTACTAGTGAACAAAATCATAACTATTTCGCTAGAACTCCATTTTTTCTATCGAATGAGTACAAGAAACCACCCATTTATCGATTCAACTTTCCAATAAAGTGGTCAGAATTTAGCAAATTTGCCAATTTCACACAAATTTCAAAAGCTGCCAATTTCTGAATAGGGTCCAGAATAAACAAGAAAGACATTCCTGGCACTAAAATAACAAATTCTCTGTTTGTTAGTCACATCCCCAGGCTCCTCTTATATTTCTTTGGCTTTCCACTTTGAATTTTTATTCTTACAAAAAATAGAAGATTTACTGTTATGCAGACTACTGCATTAGTGTAGAAATAGTATAAATAATATCAGCATACTTGTGAAAGAATATTAGACTTGCCAGTTGACGTGTATTGGACGCTTGGCATGATTTGTTTACTTTTGAACTTTGGTAAAAATCGAACATTTCTGCTACTTTGAGTTCAATTTCAAGGTACTTTTCATTGGAAAACCAGTCAAAATCATCTCAATTATTGTAACATGTCTTCCATCCTATACAATGAGACCAGGAAAACTAGAATACAACAATAAATACCATACAAAAATACAGTGCAAAGCGCTGTTTTAATCCAAAAACACGGTCAAAGTTTTTTTTTTTTCTCATTACGCACTGTGTGCTGCAGGATTTTTTTTATACTGCACACACTGACCACATAGACCTATTCTTTCATATGTAGGCCTACCAGCCTTCTCTCACTAGATTTGAGGGCGCTAGAATTTAGGTGTACTAGTATGTCAAAAACCCTGGGTCGTAAGCCTTACTAGTACGGCCGAAACCCTGAAAGGGTTAATATAGGAAGAGAGGTAAGTAGTATTTATTTGTAGGAAGTCAGTGTAGGCAGCTGGCAGGTGTAGCCCGCCTGGGCTACACCTACCGGCTACCTACACTGTGGCCCAGAGCCATATTATTAGCATCGACATACCTTGTTCACTGAATTTAATCATTTCTAACAACTACCTTTAGATGCCATCATAAACGAAGGGAGAAGTAATGAATAACTCATGCCGAAAATTGAAAACAAAAGCGGAGTGGGGGAGTGGCTGGGCCAAACGCAGATTCATGAACGTTTTCTCTGATGGCTAAGCAGAGAAAATGTAATGTAATGTCCCTCCGGCGGGCTATCATACAGGTCCACAAGTATTATTATCAGAGCACATGTAAAATATGCAATAAATGCCAGACAACAGGTTTACACTAACTTATATTAGACCTTTGAGGGTCTGTGCCATAGATCTACGGCTTTACGTTGAGGGTCCAAACTGTAGATCTACGCCATGAGCTCAGCTCACTCTGATAATCGGTGAGCGATAAATTTGGGCCTAGATATGAGAGAATACATTTGTGTGGTATGTGTGCACCACATAAAATAAATCCTGCAGCACACAGTGCATAATGAGAGAAAAAACTGAGACCGTAATTTTCGATTAAAACAGTGACTTTGCAGTGTTTTTTCGTATGTTTTTTATAGTTGTATTTGCGATTTCATGGTCTCATTTGACAGAATGGAAGATATATTACAGAAATAGAGATGATTTTGATTGGTTTTAGCAATGGAAGGGAGTTGAAACTGAGCTCAAAATAGCAGGAATGTTAAATTTTTGCTGATGTTCAAGAGTAAACAAATGATCCCACACGTCTAATAAACATCAGTTGGTGGGTCTAATATACGTTCTCAAATGTGGTGATATTATTTATACAATTATTACAGTATTGCATAACAGTAAATCTTCTATTTTTTGGTTTGAATAAAAATTCATTATGTGAATAAAAAATCAAAATGGAATTCATTTGTAAAGCCTGAAAATGTAACTAATGAACAGAGGAAATGTTAGTTTAGTGCCAAGAATGCCTGCATTGTTTATTCTGGACCCTATTTTGAAATTGGAATATTTTGAGCTTTGCATTAAATTGGCCAAATTACCAATTTCCAATCACTTTATTTTGTAGTTCAGACAGTTGACTTGGAGATTTCTTGTGCTCAATCGATAGAATAGAAGTAATACTAGTGAAATAGCTAAGAATTTGGTCGACTGGAGTAATATAATTGGCCTGAAATGGGAGTCAAAGTCGGCAAAATCGCTGATGCATAAATATCGCTGACACATCAAAATTCGCGAGAGCATAATTTCGTCAGTTTTCCATCAAATTTCGTATTTTTTGTTTTATTACCTTCAGAAAAAGATTCTCTACCATTTCATAAGAGAAAATAACAAAATTATTTTTTGAAAATTCTTGGACACTGGTGCACACTTTGAAATTTGGCCACTGGACCCTGAAAGGGTCCATAGGCAATAGAAATAGGCATTAAAGACACAATAAAAGGTAAGATACACACACAGTACACTTATTACTTGCCTTAAAATATTAATATTAATATGTGAGAGGTGAGTGGCAGGGTGTTTATTGAATAAAATCAGAATGGCACACCATCATCCTCTAACTTGGCACTTAAAGCAAAAGGCTTATGACTCCTCTTTTTATCACAGCTAGGCTTAGACGGCATCATCTGTGAGAGCCAACTAGTTAACGAAAGAGTAAACGAGAGAGAGAACAAGATACAGAGTTCAGACAATGTAAGAATACAAACTGAACAGGTAGTGGGTGATCACTTGGTCAGGCGAGATAAATGCGTATTAATATGTGTGTACTTTTAGTTCATTCACATCCGTTTGTAAAAGTTTGTAAAACATTTACCTCAATATTTTTTTTATTATAATAATTACCTCACAATACAAATAGTCTTACATTGTGTACAAGTTGTACAAGTTACTACAGAATAAACAAACAACAACACACCATTTTTAGAGTGAAGGAAGGTATTATTATTGTTATAATAAAAAGCATTTTTAGAGTGAAGGAAGGTATTATTATTATCATAATAAAAAGCACTAAACCCACAAGGGTCATGAATTGCCATATATAGAGTGAAGGCATACAAAAAGAATATTTTTCTACAGTTATCCCCCAGTTTGAATAGAGAAAACGTAATTCTTCCGACACTACCTACACAGCCGCTTTGTAAACAAATCTCATATTTACGTCAGTTTTTGTTCTGTGAGTGTATATCATGTTTATATGCTATGTAATGGGTTTCATATATAATTTTGAGGAAAATGTCATAGATGGATTAATGAAAATGCCTATATTAATGTAAAATAAGACAGTGTGCCCAAGAGTGATTATTATTACATAGTATTGGCGTCATGAGTGAAGAGACTCTTAGAGATTTTAATGTGTACCAGCACAGTGTGTAAGTATATTTAGGTAGAGGTACACATAAGTATAATTATCAGAGTACATATAAAATATGCAGTAACTTTAAAACGCTTGAAATTTTGGAAAGTTTCCTGACATAATAGATGTGGTCACGGGGAATGTAAACAAACTGGGTGGGGCATGCCGTATTTGAAAGACTGCTTGCCGTATAGAAAATTTTGGTCATAATTTGACATCGCTGTATTAGCGGAACGCCACAAGGTGAAATGCCGTAAAGCGGGGCCCTACTATACAAGGAATTGCACAATAATGTAATAGGAATGTACACTAAATACACTACACATGGATATTATGTTGAAGACAGTTAATCTGTCACGGAAATGTCAGCTTCTCTAAGGAAGTTGGAGAGATCGTGTTCATTTGAGATAGTATATTGGTGACCTACTGCTGTTTTTCTAACTAGTATTTTCCTATCTCTAGTGAAGCACTGATGGATTTTGTGTTCCTGCTTAAGTTTTCTCAACCTGAACAGAAGGTTTTGATGTTTTCTCGTCAGGCACCCGTTGATGTACACTCCAGTTTTCACTTGAATTGCTGCCTGAATAAGGTCCTTTTTATATCATATGAGTGAAGTCTAATCATAGTACTATGTTTACTACCTTGCTTTCCTAGCAATCTAATTTCTTTAACTTTGTTTCATTGCACATTAACTTGTAAGTGGTCTTGTATTATCATGATAGTGGTGTCTTTGCAATGGGCTTGAGCTATTTCACTGGGAATGTTAGGACTGTTTATTATAAATGCATCAGACAACTTACCTTGTTCAGTTTTGTCATCTTGGAAATCAAGGTATTCATTCAGTCGAGCATGCATGTTGTTTTCCCAGTCCTTGATTGCTTCTTCCACCTTTGTATTCAGGGTTGTTATTTGCTCGGTGTGACTGGCTATAGCTGTTTGCAGAGTATTTTCTGTGTCAGTATACTTCCCAATGTAATCTTCTCTTCAAGGTTATGGATCTTGTTCTCGAGGTTGGTCACCTTGGATTCATATCGCGCTAGTGTTGCTTTAACCCTTTGACTGTCGCAACCCCAAATCCTAAAGTGTCTCCTGGTGTCAAAAAAATTTTGGGGAAAAAAAATTGTTTTCTTATGAAATGATAGAGAATCTTTCCCCGATGGTAATGACACCAAAGGTACGAAATTTGATCAAAAACTTATGGAATTATGCCCCCACGAAGTTAACGATCTCAGTGATATATACGCATCAGTGATTTCGCCAACTTTGAGCTCTATTTTTGGCCAATTCCATTGTTCTAGTCAACCAAACTCATGGCTATTTCTTTAGAAATAGCCATGAGATTAATTACAGTTTTACAGATTAATTACAGTTTTACATACACACAACAAATACTATACTGTTCAATTATGTATATAAATATAAAATAACATTTTTACTTACCTTTATTGAAGATTGGTGATGGCATCTGGAAGATAGGGAGGAGGAGAGAGAGGGAGTTGGGGTTAGTGTTTGGAAGGAGAATCCCCCTCCATGAGGACTTCAGGTAAAGCCCTCTCTGGGGTTACTTCTCTTTTTTTTTTGCGATCAATACTTAGAGATATGGAGGCTCAAAGTTAACAGAAATTGAACCGCTTACGGCAACATCGCCAACTGCCTGTTACCCAGGAATAGTTTATTTTGTTTTTCTACTTTTGTCTTTTATTTTTTAATATTTTATCTTTTCAAGTAACTTTTATGGCCTCTGAGACCAATATAAAGACTATTTGGTATATATTCACTCATTGCATACTACACAATAACAGCACAAACTTTGCTGTCATTATATTGTTTACAAAACATGTTTACACAAGCCAACAATAAAAAAAAAATATGGCTATTTCTTTAGAACTCCATTTTTTCTATCAATTTTTTTTTTCCAATAAATTTTACAACATACAATGACAGTTTCAGAAATGGGCTTGCGACAGTCAAAGGGTTAATGTGAATAATAACTGCTAATTCATGTGTTGTAATATCTCTGTGTACATTTAAAACAATTTGGTAGTAGTAGTTGCAGTTATTGTAACAGATTCTTTGTTCACTGCTATATTTAAATATGATACCCATTCCTTGAAAACATTAATTTTCAACATCTGTTTTCATTAAGTTAGAGTATTGAGCAGTTATTTGCTCTCATTATAGCTACCAGGTGATAGTATATGTACCATCACACTGTATAATTAACTTTCATGACAAGCACTTTGTTCCTGTAGCACAACGTGGTGGTCGCAGCCATTCACTCGAGGTTCATACACTGCTGTGGGGGTTGGTGCCTCACAAGGAGATATAACCAACGTCTCCCATCCGCTGTACATGCAGCCCACATGTAGTAAGGTATGCTTTTTCTCATTATTTTTTGTCATTTCAGCAAAACATTAAACATGTGCTTTGTCTCAATTTGCCGTCCCGAAGCATAGGTCAATTTCTTGCATACTCTGAGAAGTAAAAATTTGTTTTTTAGATTACCTTTGGTTAGGTTAGAAAATTCAGTGATTCCCAACATGGGGCATATGCCCCACAGGGAGGCAATGTGAAAATGTTAGTCAACTAGTATTTATTCATAAATATTTTTTAAAAAGAATTATTTTTAAAATTTCTAGGTACAGGTCCACATTCCTTTATCCGAAACCCTTGGGACCGGTATTGTTTGGAATTTCAGAATTTTTTGTACTTCAGGATGATTCTTAACGCCACCACATGGCGGCGTGACCAAGCACTGAGATGACTGACGTTCCACACTCTATGAAAAAGCTTCTGTTTCGAAACTTTTCCAATTTCAAAATATCCAATAAAGGGTTGTGGATCTGTAGTAGGTTGGTAGACAGCAACTGCCCAGGGAGGTACTACCATCCTGCCAATGAGCGTAAAATGGAAGCCTGTAATTGTTTTACATGATGGTAGGATTGCTGGTATCTTTTTTTCCCTCTCTCATAAACATGCAAGATTTCAGGTACATCTTGTTACTTCTACTTACAGTGCTAGTCATGGCATTATGCTGCCCCTCCCACACACACATACCAAAACACAAACACATACCATGAAAGATTATAATATATTTGCAGCTTACTGAGGTTTTAATACTTGGTGCTGCATCCTTTATGCTTAATCACATCCCTCAGCCATGTAGGAAGACTCACACACAAATTCTTGAGGGTTTGGGGAGGTATATTCCATGCTTCATGTAGAGCAGCCTCCAGCCACAAGATGGAACTGATATCCTTGCCCAGTAAACTTAGTTTCACTATTAACCAGAGGTTCTCAGAAGGGTTTAGGGAATTGCCTGGCCAGTCATCAACCCTTTCAGGGTTATTGACATACTAGTATGCATAAATTCTGGTGTCCTCAAATCAAGCAGGAAGAGGCTGGTAGGCTTAGACGTGAGAGAATGAGAGTCTGTGGTCAGTGTGCGCTGTACAAAAAAAAAAAAAATCGGGGACCCAGTGGTGCATTTTGGGAAAGCCATTTTATTACACCTTGTTCACCATGTCTAGTGCTAAGAAACTCCTCACTCGTTGGCTAATTGGGGCTCTTTTGTTCCCAAGTGACAGTTCAAACACAGATGGAAGTGTCAGTGAAGATGAATTTCATGGTTTTGAGGAGTTTGTGACTGAAAGCAATGCCCAGGAAACCATAAGGAATAAGGAAGGAAAGAAGGAGGGAGGTAGGAAGAAAGGGAAGAAGGAAGGAAGAGATGAGAGGAAGGAAGGAAGAAAGGAAGAGATGTGAGGAAGGAAGGTGGGAAGGAAGGAAGAAAGGAAGGAAGGAAGGAAGGAAAGAGACCATCAGCCTAGGATAACCCAAAAAATTCAGACAGTGACTTACAGTGGAACCTCAAATTTCGAACTTAATCCGTTCCAGGAGCTAGTTCTAAATTCGAAATGTCTGAAAATCGAAGCAATATTTCCCATAAGAAATAATGGAAATAAAATTAATCCGTTCCAGAAACCTAAAAATATTCACAAAAAAAAAAAACATTTTTTAGATATAATTACAGTTACATACACACACAAATACTATAGGTGTTCAATTTCAACAGGATTTAACTGGGAGAGTTTTCCGGGTCAACCCACCCGCGGCTGGTCTATACCAGGCCCTCCCTTTTATATGACTATAAATAACACTATCTTACCTTATTGAAGAAATTTGTGTGCATTCCTGAGATAAGAGGAAAGAGAGAAGAGGAGAGACTTTGGGATAGAATTGGAAGAGAATCCCCATCATGAGGACTTCGGGAAAGCTCTCTGGGGTACTTCTCTTCTCTTGTCATTTTAAAGCACACTAGCCGAGACATTGAAAAAAGGACCACATCCTACCTCATGTAAAACAATAATTCTTCCACATCCTTGCGGCGCTTCTTACCATTTCCCTAAATGCTGTACATCCTTCTACTGAACATGTTGCATTTATAGGCTTATTCAGCTTGCTTAATCACAACAAATATTAGGTAATTTTCCACCGGATACAGCATTTCCTGTGGTTCAACTCCCGCGGTCCTGGTGCTATGACACTCCTTCTTTATAAAAATAAAAACATATAGTTACTTACTTTATTGAAGATTGATGGCATCGGAAGATGGAGAGAGAAAGAGAGGGACTGGGTTAGTGTTGAAGGAGAACTCCCCCTCCATGAGGACTTCAGGTAAAGCCCTCTCTGGGGTTACTTCTCTTCTCTTGTCTTTTAATGCCACTAGGACCAGCTTGAGAGTCACTGGACCCGTCTCACAAAATAACTGTCCACAGTCCTCTGTTTCTGGCGCTTCTTTAACATTTCCCTAAAATGGGACATGGTTCTGTCACTGAACTTGTTGCAAAGATGGCTTGTTTCAGCTTGCTTAGAGTGGTACTTCACAAACATTTGGACATTGCTCCACTCGGACATCATTCCATTTCTGTATTATTTCCTTCTTCGCATCTATGGTGTTTCTCACTTTCTTTACCACAGGGGTACCACTAGCAAGTTTCTTTGGGCTTATTTCACAGTCCCACAAGCACTAAACAATGAAATAATCGTAAAATGTTTGAATGAGAGCTCAGGTTAGTGCTCACTCAAGCATAAACAAAGCCAGACTAGCTCACAGTGCGTGTGTGGGGACATGGACAGAGCGGGCCGGCGGACAGGTCTGGTACCTGGTGGTCCGAAAATAGGGGTGCGTTCGATAATAGGGACAAAGTTGGTTCGAAAAAGGGTTCTATTTTTGGAACTTTCGATATGTGATACGTTCGAATTTTGAGGTTCCACTGTATATCCATGTGGGTTGGTGGGGGGGGGAGATGGGAAGGGATGGATGTTGACAGGCAGTAAGGGTGGTGAGTGATGGTGTAATTTGTCATTGTGACACTAATTATACTGGTGACTCAGCATACAGTGGACCCTCGACCAACGATGGCATCGATTAACGATAAATCCGACCAGCGATACATTTTAACGCAAAAATTTTGCCTCGACTAGCTCTAAAAACCTCGACCAACACTATTCGTTCCGTCTGAGACGCGTCCACTTCTGGCCAGTGTTTACAAGCCAGCCAGCCACCGCGGTCGCTTCCAAGCATACAATCGGAACATTTCATATTATCACAGCCTTTTTAGTGATTGCACCAGCAAAATAAGTCACCATTGGCCCCAAGAAAGCTTCTAGTGCCAACCCTACAGCAAAAAGGGTGAGAATTACTATGGATATGAAGAAAGAGATCATTGCTAAGTATGAAAGTGGAGTGCATGTCTCCGAGCTGGCCAGGCTGTACACAAAACCCCAATCAACCATCGCTACTATTGTGGCCAAGAAAACGGCAATCAAGGAAGCTGTTCTTGCCAAAGGTGCAACTATGTTTTCGAAACTGAGATCGCAAGTGATAGAAGATGTTGAGAGACTGTTATTGGTGTGGATAAATGAAAAACAGATAGCAGGAGACAGCATCTCTCAAGCGATCATATGTGAAAAGGCTAGGAAGTTGTATGAGGATTTAATTAGAAAAATGCCAGCAACTAGTGGTGATGTGAGTGAATTTAAGGCCAGCAAAGGTTGGTTTGAGAGATTTAAGAATCGTAGTGGCATACATAGTGTGATAAGGCATGGTGAGGCTGCCAGTTTGGACCAAAAAGCAGCTGAAAAATATGTGCAGGAATTCAAGGAGTACATAGACAATGAAGAATTGAAACCTGAACAAGTGTTTAATTGTGACACCGACAATGTTGTGAAACACTTTAGGAATGTCATAAAGGAACGGGAGGTACAGGCCTCTATGGACAGATATGTTGTGCGACAGAGGTCCAGTGACTCTCAAGCTGGTCCTAGTGGCATTAAAAGAAGAAGGGAAGTAACCCCGAAAAAGGACTTGCCACCTCAAGTCCTAATGGAAGGGGATTCCCCTTCTAAACACTAACACCATCAACACTCTCCCCTCCTCCCATCCCATCAATCATCACCAGATCTTCAATAAAGGTAAGTGTCATGTAACTGTGCATGTCTTCTTCAGTTTGTGTGTATTAAAATTAATATTTCATGTGTTAAATTTTTTTTTTTCAATACTTTTGGGTGTCTTGCATGGATTAATTTGATTTCCATTATTTCTTATGGGAAAAATTAACTTGACTAACGATGAGCTCTCAGGAATGGATTAATAGCGTTAGTCGAGGGTCCACTGTATTTACAAGTCTACCCCCCACACAACAACTGCGAGCTTTACAGAAGCCGTAGCAGTTCTGGGAAGTGTCCAGTGACTTTATATGTGTATATATATGATAGAAAAATAGTAATAAACAACATTTTTTTTATTGTTGGTTTGTGTAAACATGTTTTGTAAACAATATAATGACTGTGCGGTTATTGTGTAGCATACAACGAGTGAATATACATTCAATATACGTACTTTATATTGGTCTCAAAGGCCATAAAAGGTACTTGAATGAAGAAAGAAAGGAAGGAAGAAGTAAGGAAGGAAGGAAGGAGGGAAGGTAGGAAGGAGGGAAGGTAGGTAGGAAGATGGGAAGGTAGGTAAGAAGAGATGAGAGGAAGGAGGGAAGGTAGGTAGGAAGGAAGGAAGGAGGGAAGGTAAGTAGGAAGGAAGGAAGGAAGGAAGGAAGGAGGGAAGGTAGGTAGGAAGGAAAGAAGGAAGGTAGGTGTGTGGGGAGGAAGAGATGTGTTGTGGAAGGCAGTGAGGGTTAGTGAGTGGTGGTATGATGCATCTTTGTGACAAGACACGACGGTGACACAGCACATTTACAAGTCCACCCACACACAACTACAAGCTTTCAGAACCTCTTGTAGTTATAGTAACCTGTCCAGTGACTCTATACGTGTATGTATATGATAGAAAAATTAGTAATAAACAAAAATTTTTTTATTGTTGGTTTGTGTAAACATGTTTTGTAAACAATATAATGACAGCAAAGTTTGTGCTGTTATTGTGTAGTATGCAATGAGTGAATATATACCAAATAGTCTTTATATTGGTCTCAGAAGCCATAAAAGTTACTTGAAAAGATAAAATATTAAAAAATAAAAGACAAAAGTAGAAAAACAAAATAAACTATTCCTGGGTAACAGGCAGTTGGCGATGTTGCCGTAAGCGGTTCAATTTCTGTTAACTTTGCGCCTCCATATCTCTGTAAGTATTGTTCGCAAAAAAAAAAAAAATTGGCCTATAATACTCACAAAAAAAAAAACTATCATTTCACAAGAATTTTTTTTTTTTTTTTTCGACCCTGAGAACAAGTTTGGGAGAGGGCCTGTCAATCCTCAGAGGGTTAAAGAACCTCACTTCACAGTCCTTAAGCCACTGAACTACAGATTTGGCAATATGACATGGTGCACCACCCTGCATAAAAACCGTAGCCCAACACTTGTCAAACGCCACAGGTAAATTGTCACACAATAACTCCAGGTAATTATACGGGTTCACATACTGGGCTTTGGGAAGCGCAATGAGTTCACCTACTCTCTGAGCACTGAAACACCCACCAAACCATGGACTAGTCTGAGTGTTTGGTGGTCCCACAGGTGTAGTGTGGATCTAGCTGGTCACTACCTCTGGGCCTATACACGTCCCCCACAGTTACATGTGACGATGAACGTTGCTTTATCACTCCAAAATACTTCAGACCATTGTTGAGGATTCCAGTGAAGATATTTCTTTGCATATTCCAGCCTGTGTTTCTTCTGTGGTTTGGAGAGGATCGGTTTCTTAACCTGGCAGTGACTACTGTACCCCAATTCTGTCACACGTCTGTCAACAGTTCTTACAGACACCTCTGTGTCATCAGCAAATTTGCTCATCTCACTAGTAATTCCCTTATATTATAAACAACATCGGGCCTAAGACTGATAACCGTGGAACGCCACTTGTTACAGATCCCCACTCTTACTTAACCCTATTTAAGCACACACTCTGCTTTCTATTGGTGAGCCATGATTCGATCCATGACAGCACTTTTCCCCCAATGCCATGAGCTGCCACTTTAACAGTCTCTAATTTGGTGCAGTAGGGCCCCGCTTTATGGCATTCTGCTAATATGGTCATTTCAAATTATGACCAAAACTCGCTATACAGCTCCCCCCACCTGACTTTCAACGCGCCCCAACTGGTATATTTACGTTCTCTGTGAGATCCGTAAGCACTAAGTCTCTCCATTATGTCTGGAAACCACAAAATTTCAAGTGTTTTTAAAAGTTATTTTATATTTTATATATACTCTGATAATTATACTTATGTATACCTGAACCTAAATAAACTTACATACTGTGCTGGCGTGCAGCCACACATTAAAATCAGTAAGAGTGTCTTATGTCTCCAGACGTCATATTAGTAATAATAATAATCATAGAGTCTCATTAAATGTCGTATATTACGTTTATATACATATTTTCATTAATCCATCTATGATATTTTTTCAAAATTATATAATAAACACGATGCATAACATATAAAGATGATAAATACACCCCACAGTAGAATAAATAAACATAAATATGAGATGTGGTAGCAGACGACTTGCACAAATGATGCCATATTAGAAATAATAATAATAATAATCGCCAAGTCTCATTAAGTGTCATATATTACGTTAATATACATTTTCATTAACCCTTTCAGGGTTTCGGCCATACTAGTACGGCTTACGCACCAGGATTTTTGACGTACTAGTATGCCTAAATTCTAGCGCCCTCAAATCTAGTGAGAGAAAGCTGGTAGGCCTACATATGAAAGAATGGGTGTATGTGGTCAGTGTGCACAGTATAAAAAAAATCCTGCAGCACAGTGCGTAATGAGAAAAAAAAAACTTTGACCGTGTTTTTGGATTAAAACAGCGGCTTTGCACTGTATTTTCGTATGGTATTTATTGTTGTATTCTAGTTTTCCTGGTCTCATTTGATAGAATGGAAGACCTATTACAGAAATTGAGATGATTTTGACTGGTTTTACAATGAAAAGTACCTTGAAATTGAGCTCAAAGTAGCAGAAATGTTCAATTTTTACTAAATTTCAAAAGTAAACAAATCATGATAAGCGTCCAATACACGTCAACTGGCGAGTCTAATATTCTTTCACAAGTGTGCCGATATTATTTATATCATTTCTACACTAATGCAGTAGTCTGTATAACAATAAATCTTCTGTTTTTTGTGAGAATAAAAATTCAAAGTGGAAAGCAAAAGAATGTAAGAGGGGCATGGGGACGTGACTAATGAACAGAGGAAATGTCATTTTAGTGCCAGGAATGTCTTTCTTGTTTATTCTGGACCCTATTTGGAAATTGGCATCTTTTGAAATTTGTGTGAAATTGGCAAAATTACTAAATTCTGACCACTGTACTGGATAGTTGAAATCGGTAAATGGGTGGTTTTGTACTCATTCGATGGAAAAATGGAGTTCTAGCGAAATAGGTATGATTTTTGTCGACTAGTACACTGGAATTGGCTGAAAATGGGGCTCAAATTGGGCAAAATCTCTGATGCATGAACATAGTCGAGACCGCTATCTTTGCGAGAGCATAATTCCATAAGTTTTCCATCAAATTTCATACTTTTGGTGTCATTATGATCGGGAAAAGATTCTCTATCTTATTATAAGATTTCTTTTTTTTTGTTTTTGTTTTTTTTTTAAATTTGGGGGACCCTGAGAACAAGTCTCTGAGAGGGCCTGTGTACCCTGAAAGGGTTAAACCGCATTTCAGCTATGGCGAGAACATCACTATTACCTGCACTTGTGACTAATCTCAATTCGCCCATCTTATTTCTCACACTACGTGTACAGTGGACCCCCGGTATACGATATTAATCCGTTCCTGAGAGCTCATTGTATGCCAAAATTATCAGAAGGTGAATTAATTTTCCCCATAAGAAATAATGGAAATCAAATTAATCCGTGCAAGACACCCAAAAGTACATGTACTATGAAAAAAAAAGTTTTACCACATGAAATATTAAGTTTAATGTATACAAACTGAAGAAGACATGCACAGTTAGTAGTACTCTGCTAACAGTAGAATACATGACACTTACCTTTAATGAAGATCTGGTGATGATTGATGGGATGGGAGGAGGGGAGAGTGTCGAAGTTGTTAATGTTTAGAAGGGGAATCCCCTTCCATTAGGACTTGAGGTAGCAAGTCCTTTTCTGGGGTTACTTCCCTCCATCTTTTAATGCCACTAGGACCAGCTTGAGAGTCACTGGACCTCTGTCGCACAACAAATTTGTCCATAGAGGTTTGTACCTCCCGTTCCTTTAAGATTTGTCTAAAATGGGCCACAACATGTCATTGTAATAGTCACCAGCACAGCTTGCAATAGCTGTGTTAGGGTGATTTCCATCCATAAAGGTTTGCAATTCAACCTACTTTGCACACATTTCCTTAATTTTTGAAGTAGGCACAATGGATTCCACGACTGGCATAGGCTTCTCAGGGTTAGCCCCAAACCTGTCAGAATCTTTCATAATTTCCATACTAATTCTTGCCCTTTTTACCACAGGGTTGGCACTAGAAGCTTTCTTGGGGCCCATGGTCACTTATTTTGCAGAAACAAGCACCAAAAACAGTGATAATATGGAATGTACCGAATGTATGCTTAGATGCGAGCACACTGGCTGGCTTGTAAACACTGGCACGCATGGGGCAGTTCAGGCCTCGCGTGGACGCATCCCGGACAAATCGCGTGTGGCGGGTTTTTTAACGAGTGGCGAGGCAAAATTTTTGTGTTAAAATGTATCGTATACCGGATTTAACGTATACCGATGCCATCGTATGTCAGGGGTCCACTGTATTGGTATAAAATATGTTTAGAAAACCTCCCTTCTCTTTTCTCTTCCTGCTGATTTCTATTCCTCCACTATACCCTGTCACCTAGTGCCACTTAGTTTCCAATACAGTAGGACCTCACTTATACGGCAAGTTAGGTTCCAGGCTACTGCCGTAAAGTGGAAATTGCCATAAAGTGGAACACCCTTTTTTCCACTTAAAAATGCATAGAAATACTAAATAACAAGTTTACACTAACATATATTAACCCTTTCAGGGTCGACAGGCCTTCTCCAAAACTTGTTCTCAGGGTTGAAAAATATTCGAAAAAAAATTTTTCTTATGAAATGGTAGTTTTTTTTGGCGAGTATTATAGGCCAAAAAAAAAAAATTGCGATCAATACTTACTGAGATATGGAGGCATGAAGTTGACAGAAGTAGAATCGCTTACGGCAACATCGCCGGTAATAGTTTATTTGGTTTTTTCCCTACCTTTTTCCTTTATTTTTTAATATTTTATTTTTCAAGTAACTTTTATGGCCCCTGAGACCAATATAAAGACTATATGGTATATATTCACTCATTGCATACTACACAATAACAGCACAAACTTTGCTGTCATTACATTGTTTACAAAACATGTTTACACAGACAAAAAATGTTTGTTACTATTTTTCTATCATATATGTACAGTACTATATGTATATACACATAGAGTCATTGGACAGATTCTTTTAACTGCAAGAGGTTCTGAAAGCTTGTAGTTGTGTGTGGGTGCACTTGTAAATACAGTGGAACCTCGACTTACGAGTGTCCCAACATACGAGTTTTTTGAGATACGAGCCGTCCCTGGGTCGAATTTTTGCTCTGAGTTACGAGCCAGCTCCCTGAATTGCTCTTTTCCCTCAACCCAAAACCTGGACACCTTGCTTGTTGATCTATGATTTCATGCTTTAATTTCATGAAAATCATTCTTTTTCTTCTCAGCACTGTTCTTTACACTCAATTTCTTAGGATCCATGCTTAGAAAAATGAAATTTGGCCAGATGACTGTTAAAAATGTAAGCAAAGCAGGAGAGAACTGCTCCCACAGTGGGATAAAGTGCACTGAGTTGGCAGCATTCGTTATTATAATAAAAATAATTATTATTATTATTATTATTATTATTATTATTATTAGTGTTATTATTATTATTTATTAATTTGACCATGATATATAGAAGTACAAGGAAATACAGTGGTCAAGTGTAACATGCCAAAGCCTCTTGTATGCAGAGCGCATTATGGGCAGGCTTAAAATTAACTTAAGATTAACTAAGCAATGATATATTCAGTGGTAAACATGGTTGTAAACAGTTAACAATTAAGCACAAATGAGTATTTCAAAGACAGGTCATATGGTCATTTACTGTGTTGTTGTGCATTCAGTAGAATGGAGTATTCTGTTAGATAATGTAATTAAAAATAACAAAGTTTGATTGGGTCACAGGTTAAACATTTATGAGATACATTATACAGTATTTATTTGGTTGTGGGTGAGTAAGTGATTTTTAAGAAGAGACTTGAATTTATAAACAGAGTGTTTCTTTTATATTCACAGGTAGTGAATTCCAGATTTTTGGGCCTTTTATGTGCATTGAGTTTTTGCATAGTGTGAGATGGACACAAGGAATATCAAAGAGTGATCTGTGCCTTGTGTTATGGTCATGTGTTCTGTTGAGGTTGGTAAGGAGACGTTTGAGGGGAGGGTTTATATCCAAGTTAAGTGTTCTGTGTATGTAGTAGGTACAATAATAAGTATGGATGTTTTGTATGGTGAGTAGGTTTAGAGTTTTGAATATTGGTGGAGTGTGCTGCCTGTAGTGGGAATTTGTTATCATTCTGACTGCAGCCTTTTGTTGGGTAATTAATGGTCTGAGATGGTTTATTGTTGTTGAGCCCCATGCACAAATTCCATAAGTGAGATAGGGGTAAATAAGTGAGTGATATAGGGCCAGGAGGGCTGACTGTGGAACATAGTACCGTATCTTCGATAGTATGCCTACGGTCTTGGAAATTTTCTTGGAAATTTGCTGTACATGTATATGTGTTTGAAATTTGAGTCTATTATCAAGGTGGATTCCTAAGAATTTTCCCTCTGTGAGCTTTGTGATAGGTGATCCGTTTATCATTATGTTAAGAGGGACATCTGTAGCTCTGTTACCAAACTGAATGAAGTAGGTTTTGTCAATGTCGAGAGTAAGTTTGTTAGTCCTCATCCAGGTAGATATTTTCTGTAATTCGGTATTCACAGTATTGGCTAGCATGACTGGGCTCGGGTGAAAGAAGACGTATGTAGTGTCATCTGCAAATAGTGTGGGTTTGAGTAGTAACGATGCATTTGGTAGGTCATTTATGTAAACGAGAAAGAGAAGAGGGCCAAGGACACTTCCCTGTGAGACTCCAACTGTAATAATTGGCTGTGTGGAAGAGTTTGCTCCATTTGTGTACACATATTGGCTTCTGTTGCTGAGGTATGACTTTAGGTAGTTGAGGGAGTGCCGTCTTATACCATAGTACGACAATTTTATGTGGAGCAAGTCGTGGTCAACTGTATCAAAAGCTTTACGTAAATCAATGAAGATTCCCAGTGGGACTTCTTTTTTCTCTAGTGCAGTGTATATTTGTTCTCATATGTGTATAATAGCGATTTAAAGATTTAAATACCTTACCACCCTTTATATACAAAAAAGTGTCACAAGTGCTATCACCAATCATTGCAACACTCTTTAACAAATCCATTGAATCCTCCACCTTCCCTACAGTACTCAAAATAGCAAGGGTCACCCCGATCCACAAAGGAGGAGACCAAACAGAGTTGAATAACTATAGGCCAATATCCAACTTACACCCTCTCTCAAAAATCTTCGAAAAATTAATTCATAAACGAATCTACTCCTACCTTATCTCCCAAAACATACTCAACCCCTGCCAATTTGGATTCAGGCCAAATAAAAATACTAATGATGCTATTATACACATGCTAGAACATATATACACTGCAATAGAGAAAAAAGAAGTCCCACTGGGGATCTTCATTGACTTACGTAAAGCTTTTGATACAGTTAACCATGACTTGCTCCACGTAAAATTGTCACACTATGGTATAAGAGGGCACTCCCTCAACTACCTCAAGTCATACCTCAGCAACAGAAGCCAATATGTGTATGCAAATGGGGCAAACTCTTCTGCACAACCAATTACAGTTGGTGTCCCACAGGGAAGTGTCCTTTGGGCCCTCTTCTCTTTCTCCTATACATAAATGACCTACCAAATGCTTCGCAATTACTCAAACCCACACTATTTGCAGATGACACTACATACGTCTTCTCCCACCCGAGCCCAGTTCACGCTAGCCAATACTGTAAATACCGAATTACAGAAAAATACTACCTGGATGAGGACTAACAAATTTAACACTAAACATTGACAAAACCTACTCATTCAGTTTGGTAACAGAGCTACAGATGTCCCTCTTAACATAATGATAAACGGATCACCTATCACAAAGCTAACAGAGGGAAAATTCTTAGGAATCCACCTTGATAATAGACTCAATTTCATACACATATACAACAAATTTCTAAGAAAATTTCCCAAGACTGTAGGCATACTATCGAAGATACGGTACTATGCTCCACAGTCAGCCCTCCTGGCCCTATATCACTCTCTTATTTACCCCTATCTCACCTATGGAATTTGTGCATGGGGCTCAACAAAAAAGTAACCATCATCAGACCACTAATTACCCAACAAAAGGCTGCAGTTAGAAGATAACAAATTCTCACTATAGGCAGCACACTCCACCAATATTCAATACACTAAACCTACTCACCATACAAAACATTCATACTTATTACTGCACCTATTACATACATAAGAACACTTAACTCTGATATTAACCCTCCCCTCAAACATCTCCTTGCCAACCTCAACAGAACACATGACCATAACACAAGGCACAGATCACTCTTTGATGTTCCTCGTGTCCATCTCAAACTATGCAAAAACTCAATGCACATAAAAGGCCCTAAAATCTGGAACTCATTACCTGTAAATATAAAAGAAACACTACCTGTTTAAAAAATTAAAAGTTCTTCTAAAAAGACCCTTACCCCCCCCAAAAACCAAAATAAAAAGAATAACTAAACCTTTTAAAAATTTGAATATCTTAAATGTTTCCCCCAAAATTTATATCACAAAAAAATTTAAACCTAAAACCCAATCAAATTTTTAATTTTTTTTTTAAATACAAAAACCTAACAGAATACTCCATTCAAATGAATTAAACAATGCAACAACCATATAAACCCGTTTTTTTAATACTCCTTGTGTTTTAAATATTTAATCTGTTACATTAAATTTTTAAACCCACTGATTTTTCATAAATTGTTTTATTTCATTTTAATTTAAATTTTTAACCCCAGCCCGTAATGCTTTGAATAGTTTAAGTGGTTTGGCATGCTGTCTTATCTGTATTTTTTTTACCTCTGTATGTTTCCAAATTTTTAAAAAAAATAAATAAAAAATCCTTCTTTCGTATATTTATTAGGCCTAAAACCAAATGACAGGGGTTGAGTATGTTGTGGGAGTGAGAGGGGAATAGATTCGTTATTTTTTTAAATTTTTTTAAAAGGGTTTTTTAGAGAGGGGGTGAAAGTTGGATTTTGGACCTAAAGTTATTCAAGTCGGGTTTGGTCCCCTTTTTTTATGGTGGGGGTGACCCTCGTTTTTTGAAAAATTTTGGGAAAGGGGTAGAGGATTTGTTTGGGGATTTTTTTAAAAGAGTGTTGCAATGATTGGTACAGCCCTTGCGACACTTTTTTGTAAAAAAAGGGGGGGTAAGGAATTTAAATTTCCTATTTTGGTTTTTTAGTGTTTTGATAAAAAGGGGAGACTTCTGTTGGGTTAATTTAACCCTTTGCTGTTTCCCCCCCCTCTCGGAAAAACTGTCATTCTTGTCCCCAAAAATATTCAAAAAAAAAAAATTTATTTTTTCTTATGAAAATGTTAAATTATTTTTTTTGAGTGTTTTTTGTCCAAAAAAAAAAAAAAATTTTCCATCGGTTCTTTGAGATATAGAGCCGTGAAGTTTTCAGAAAAAAGGCCCCCGTATGGGAACAGCGGGGGACTGCCCCTCCAAACCCGGGAAAATTTAAATTTACTTTAATTGAAGTTTTTTGTTTTTTTTTTTTACTTTTTTAAATTTTTACATAACTTTTGTGGCCCATGAGGGCCAAAAATAAGGGGCAATGTACCTAAAATTTCACTCTTGTATACAACAAATAAGCACCCAAAAATTTTAAAAAAACAATATTTTTACAAAACTTATTTTTCAAAAAAAAAACAAACCAAACCCCCCTTTCCCCCTCCCCCTCCTCCTCCCCCTCCCCTCCTCCTCCTTTTCCTTTCCCTTTTTCTCCCCTTCTTTCCTCCTTTTCTCCCCCTTCTCCCCCTCCCTTTTTTTCCCCCTTCTCCTCCCCCTTCTTCCTCCTCCTTTTCCCCCTCCTTCCCCCTCCTCCTTCTCCTTTCCCCCTTCTCCCCCTTTCCCTTTTTCCTCCCCCCCTTCTCCCCCTCCTCCTTCTCCTCCTCCTCCTTCCCCCTCCCCCTTTCTCCTCCCCCTTTTTCTCCCCCTCCCTTTTTCTCCTTTTCCCCTTTTCCCTTTTCCCCCTTCTCCTTCTCCTCCTTCCCCCTTCTCCTCCTTCTCCTCCTTTTCCTCCCCTTTTTCTCCTCCTTCCCTTTCCTCCTTTCCCCTTTTTCTCCCCCTTTTCTCCCCCTTTCTCCCCCCTTCTTCTCCCCCTTCTTCTCCTCCCTTTTTTTTCCCCCTTCTTCCCTCCTCCTTTTCCCCCCTTTTTTCCCTTCTTTCCTCCCTTCTCCCCCCTTCTTCCCCCTCCCCTTTTTCCCCCCTTTTCTCCCCCTTTTTCTCCTCCCCCCTCCTCCTTTTCCTCCTCCTCCCCCTCCTCCCCCCTCCTCCACCCCCCTCCTCCTCCTCCTCCTCCCCCTCCCCCTCCCCCTCCTCCTCCTCCTCCTCCCCCTCCTCCCCCCCTCCTCCTCCTCCCCCTTCCCCCTCCTCCTCCCCCTCCTCCCCCTCCTCCTCCCCCTCCTCCCCCTTTCCTTTCCCCTCCTCCTCCTCCCCTCCTCCTCCTCCCCCTCCTCCCCTCCTTTCCCCCTCCTCCCCCTCCTCCTTTCCCCCTCCCCCCTCCCCTCCTCCTCCTCCTCCTCCTCCCTTTCCCCCTCCCCCCCCTCCTCCCCCCTTCCCCCCCTCCTCCTCCTCCTCCTACCCCCTCCTCCTCCTCCTCCCCCCTCCTCCCCCTCCCCTTTCCCCCTCCCCCCTCCCCCCCTCCCCTCCTCCTCCTCCCCCTCCCCCTTTCCCCCCTCCTCCCCCTCCTCCTCCTCCTCCCCTCCTCCTCCCCCTCCTCCTTTCTTTTCCCCCTTTTTTTTTTTCCCTCCCCCTTCCTTCTTTTCCCCCTTCCCCCTCCCCCTTTCCCCTCCTTCCTCCCCCTTCCCCTCTCCTTCCCCCTTTTTTCCCCCCTTTCCCCTCCTTCCCCCTTTCCCCCTTTTTCCCCCTTCCCCCTCCCCCTTTCCCTTCTTTTAATGTGGGGTTTTTTGTTTTGGTCAAATAAATTAAAAATTTTTATAGTTAAATTTCTAGGTTCAAAAAATGGGGGGAAAAATGCTTCCCCCCTGGGGTATTTAAATTTTTCCCCTTATTACCAATCTTTTCTCTCTTTTTATCGGGCCCGTACCGGGCTTGCAGAAAAAAAATAAAGAAAAATTTTTATTTGGTCCCAGAAAAGGGCAAAAGGGAAGGGAAAAATGGTATTAAATTTTTCCCAGATAACCTTTTTGTGGCCCCCATCAAAAGTCAAAACCTTACAGATGTTTTTCTCCCTTTTTTGTCCCCTGCCGGGGGGGGGAAATTTATTTTTTTCTTGCCCCTTTAAGGAAAATTTTTTTTATTTTACCCTTCTTTTTTTTCCCTTCTTTCCTTTTTTCTCTTCTTCCCTTCCCCCTCCTCCTCCTCCCCTCCTCCCCCTCCTCCTTCCCCCTTTCCCCCTCCTCTTTTCCTCCTCTTCTCCTCCTTTTTTCCTCTTCTCCCCCTCTTTTCCCCCTCCTCCCCCTCCTTTTCCTCCTCCTCCTCCTCCTTCTCCTCCTCCTCCTCCTCCTCCTTTTCTTCCTCCCCTCCTCCTCCTCCTCCTCCTCCTCCTCTTCCTCCCCTCCTCCTCCTCCATTGCTTTTGGTCTCAAACTCCTCCAAATCATGAAATTGATCTTCACTGACACTTCCATCTGTGTTAGAGCATCACTTGGGAAGAGAAGAGTCCCAGATTTGCTGGGGAATCACATATTTCTTACCGCTAGACATGCTGAAAAAGGACAACTGAAATGGCATTCCCACAATGCACCACTGGCTCCCCGATTTTTTTTATATGGTGCACACTGACCATGGAGACCCATTCTCTCACATGTGGGCCTACCAACTTTCTCCTGCTTGATTTGAAGCTGCTAGAATTTATGCGTATAAATACGTCAGAAACATTGGCTCGTAAGACGTATTTATATTCGTCGGAAACAGTCAAAGGGTTAAATAACTAGAGCACAGATCCAATTCCCTAAATTAATAATAATAATTATTATAATAGAGCTTCAGTTCCCTAAATTAATAATAATAATAATATTAATAATAATAATAATAATAATAATAATAATAATAATAATAATAATAATAATAATGCCCTACCTCGGTGGGAAACGGTAGACTTGTGAAAAAAAAAAATAATAATAATGCATAAACAGTTTTTATATAAACAGTTTTTATATGATATTTCTTATTTGTAAATACAGTGGACCCCCGAGTTTCATGATTAATCCGTTCCAGAGAGCCTGCCGAAAGTCGAAATTCACGAAACTCGAAACCATTTTCCCCATAAGAAATGCAGTGGTCCCTCAATTATCGTCCTTAATCCGTTCCTGGAAGTGGGACTGTTATCGAAATAGACGATTTTCGAATCAATTTTCCCCATGAGAAATAATGTAAATCCAATTAATTCGTTCCAGACACACAGAAGTATCAACAAAAAATTTTTTTTTACCTAAAAGATAGATTTACATGCACAAAAGAATGAACATTCAACATGACAGTTACCTTTATTGAAGGCTGTTGTTGATGAATGGAAGACAGGGAGGAGGAGAGAGGGAAGAGAGGTTATTGTTTGGAAGGGGAATTCTCCTCCATAAGGACTCTAGGTCACTTCAGGGGTCACTTCCCTAGCATAAATATAGATTTACATGCAGAAAAAAATGCCAAATATATGTAAAGCACTAATAAAATGTATAAATGAACATTGGTAATAGGGGTAGTTGATGAGTGGAACTGTCTGCCTAGTATGGTGATCGAAGCTAAAACATTGGGTAGTTTCAAATTTAGGTTGGATAAATACACGAGTGAGAGGGGTTGGATTTGAGTCGGATTTGCACCTGAGCTTATTGCTTGGGTAGCATTTGTTCTGTTAGTGGGTTGGATTTGTGAAGGACCGGCCTAGTATGGGCCAACAGGCCTGTTGCAGTGTTCCTGCTTTCTTAAGTTCTTATGGAAATATAAAGACAAATGCAGTATAATGTGATCCTTTATTGACAACGTTTCACCCACACAGTGGGCTTTTTCAAGTCGCACACAGATCCGTGTGTGACTTGAAAAAGCCCACTGTGTGGGTGAAACGTTGTCAATAAAGGATCACATTATACTGCATTTGTGTTTATATTTCCATTGTGTCGGTATTTTATACCATTTATTTTCATTAAGTTCTTATGTTCTTGGTAGGTAAGACACATAGGCAACAGTTAGGCAACTTTATTCCGAAACGTTTTGCCTACACAATAGGCTTCTTCACTCGAATACAGAAAGTAGGCAGGAACAGTAGAGATGTGAAGACGATGTAATCAGTCCATCACCCTTGAAGTCGTAGAATTTGAGGTTGTCAGTCCCTCAGCCTGGAGAAGTTCAGTTCCATAGTCAGTTCCATATGTTCTTATTTAACATCACACTTACCAGTAGGGTGATCGAGGCTAGGACCTTGGGTAGCTTTAAGAAGAGATTGGACAAATATATGAGTGGAAGGAGCTGAGTTTGATTTGTGTCATTGGGTACGGGAGTAAATTCTTGGGTAGCTTTGGGTAGAGGTCATTTTGATAAGGACCTGCCTTGTATGGGCCAGTAGACCTGCAGTGTTCTTCCATTGTTATGTTCTTTGTGGGAAGGATTGTAAAGGACCTGCCTAGTATGTGCCAACAGGCCTACTGCAGTGTTCCTACTTTCTTATGTTCTTATTGGAGACTTGTGTGTGAGGGAGGGGTGGCAAGTTTATTGTTGGAGAATATGACACTAATATCAACTCTACGGCTCATTTATCTATCACAATTCAACTAATATGACATAATAAACAACATTAATAACATAGAAACATGGAATATACTCTAGAATGAATAAAATAAGTCATTACGTATGTCACGAGAGGTGTTGTGTTGTTGTTGGGTATATAAGGGCCACTGAGAGTAAGCCGTCCATAATGGTGGTGAAGCAGCAGCTGAGGTGGTGGTGTTTTCTGTAGCCCTATATAACTCCAACAACATTGGAGGATTGTAGATGAATGGTTCACAGAACCATCCTGTCAGACACTGCAACTTCTTGGGATCTTAATACTTAGGAATTCTTCGCTTGCCTAACCCTTGGGCACGACCTACTTCCACATTGGGCAAATGCGACACCACCTGCAACTGCTGCACCTCTCCTGCCTACGGTTTATAAGCTGCTGCTCCGCTCATATGCTGTATTCTATTCAAGATTGATGGACTGACCACATCGACTCAAGGTTGAGGGACTGATTACCTCATTCTCCTCCTGTTCTTTAAGTTTCTCCTGTGTATGGACTGATGAAGCCACTGTGTGGCAAAACGTTTCCTTAATAAAGATACCCAAGAGTTGCACATGTGTCTAATTTATCAACATTGGAGGAGTTGGTAGAATCACTGAATCACTAAAGAAGGAACCTTCTACCACTATTACAACTGTTACCACCAACACTACCACCATCAACCACTATCACAACTGCTTCCACTCTACCACCACCACCTTTGTATTTTTCTACAAACTTTTTCATAAATTATTTGTTTCTCACATTCTTTACCAAAGGGCTGGCACTAGAAGCTTTCTTTGGCGCCATGGTAGCTTATTTAGCACTTGCAAGCACTAAAATCAATGGAATATTATGAAGTATTTCATAGGAGCATGTGAGGGGACCGTTGCTCACTGGTAAACAATAGCACACTGGCTGGGAAGGCAGGCCCAGGAGGCTCAGAGCGTGAGTACGCGTCCCGGACGAAGGACGATTAGCGAGTTAACGGACCATTTGCGAGCCAATGTTTAGACGAAATAACGGGACTATTTCCAAAATGGACGACTTTCAGGCCGGACGATTATTGAGGGACCACTGTAATGGAAATAAAATTAATCCGTTCCAGACACCCAAAAATATTAAAATAATTTTTTTTTCAAATTAAATAAAGATTTACATACTAAAAACAATCAGAAATCAAGTACATGCATATAAAAAATAATAATAACATTACACTTACCTTTACTGAAGACTTCTGGGTGGATGGGAGGAGGGGATAGGAGGAAGGTGTACACTATTGTTTGGAAGGAGAATCTCCTTCCATTAGGACTTCAGGTAGCAAGTCCTTTTCTGGGGTTACTTCCCTTCTTCTTTTAATGCCACTGGGAACAACTTGAGAGTCACTGGACCCCTGTCACGAGAGTCACTGGACCCCTGTCACATAAAATATCTGTCCAGAGAGGTCTGTTTCTGGCATTTCTTTATGATTTGCCTGAAGTGGGACAAGGTTTTGTCACTGAACATGTTGCAGATATGGCTTGTTTCAGCTTGGTCAGGGTGATACTTTTCAACAAAACTTTGCAACTCATTCCACTTTGAACACATGTCCTTAATCACCGAAGAAGGCACCTCCTTCACTCTCTTTTCCTTCTCCTCTGAAGCAAGTTCCTCAGTTGTGGTTTGATGCTGTTCCAGTTGAAGCTCTTGCACTTTGTCAGTGGTTAGCTCTTCCCTGTGGTCCTCCTCCAACTCTTCCACATCCCTGTCACTCACCTCCAACCCCATGGACTTGCCCAATGCCACAACACCTTCCACAACAGGCAGAGGGTCGGCAGGGTCAGGGTCTGCCTCAAACCCTTCAAAATCCCTCTGGATCATGTTCTTCGCTTTCTTTACCAAAGGGCTTGCACTAGCTTTCCTTGGGCCCATGGTGATTCATTTGGCAGTTGCAATCACAAAAAACAATGGGTTATTACGTATGAACCCGCGGGATGATGGTCACGTGTTGGTAAACAATGGCACACTGAGCGTGAATGGTGTGGGAGACTGGCTTTGTGTGCTCGGTGATGGGCCGATGGGTACTGGACGGTTGGCGAATCACGAGTCTAATCTCGAAACTAGAGGCCAAATTTTGCCGAAAAAACTTGCCGAAAGTCTGATTTCACGAACGTCGATGCTGCCAAAACTCGAGGGTCCACTGGACATTGTTTCGGTGTTTTCCTTAGAAAACTAGTGGTCTACTGCAGTCAGCCTCAAAAACTCCCTTTTCTATTACAGTAAGAACATGTCAAGCTACTATAGTAAAATTGGCACAGAAATGGAGGACACTTCTGCCGCTGCCTTTGCCACCATACTATGGCCTATTTACTCATTCTGGAGTATATACAGTGGATCTCGGGTAATGGCGGCATTGGCTAATGCCAAAATTGGCTAACGACTCGCTTTGGCATAAAAGTATTGTCTCAGCTAGCGCCAAATAACTTGGCTAAGGGTTTTCGTCCCGAACGTGTCTGCGTGGCCTGAGCGGGCCCAGCCACTCGCTCCATGTATCAGCCAGTGTGCCAGACGACTTCAAAAGGCCGTCACTAGATGGCAGTGTTTACCACAACAAAGAGGGAGAGGTTGTGGCCACCTCCACCTGTTACATGATGACATATTTTATTCATTCTAGAGTATATATCATGTTTCTATGTTATTTATATTGTTTATGTCATATTAGATGAACTGTGATAGATAAACAAGCCATATAGATGATATTAGCAAAATTATTCATGAAGTATTTTGCCCGGTCTCCAGACAAACTCTCGTCCACCGCCGACACCGCCCATACTACTACATGAATGACATATTTTATTCATTTTAGAGTATATATCAAGTTTCTATGTTATTTATATTGTTTATTATGTCATATTAGATGAATTGAGATAAATAAATAAGCCGTAGAGTTGATATTAGCGATATTGTTGAAGTACAGAATTCCACTGGAACGGATTAATTGCATTTCAATTAATTTAAATGAGGAAAATTGACTCTGCAAACGAGCAAATCCAGTTGCGAGCAAGGTCATGGAACGGATTAAACTCGCAAGTAGAGGTTCCACTGTATTATTATTATTATTTTTTTTTTTTTGTTTTTTCAACAAGTCGGCCGTCTCCCACTGAGGCAGGGTGACCCAAAAAAAGAAAAAATCCCCTAAAAGAAAATACTTTCATCATCATTCAACACTTTCACCACACTCACACATTATCACTGCTTTTGCAGAGGTGCTCAGAATACAACAGTTCAGAAGCATATACATATAAAGATACACAACATATCCCTCCAAACGGCCATATCCCAAACCCCTCCTTTAAAGTGCAGGCATTGTACTTCCCATTTCCAGGACTTGAGTCCGACTATATGAAAATAACCGGTTTCCCTGAATCCCTTCACTAAATATTACCCTGCTCACACTCCAACAGATCGTCAGGTCCCAAGTATCATTCGCCTCCATTTATTCCTATCTAATACGCTCATGCACGCTTTGCTGGAAGTCCAAGCCCCTAGCCCAAAAAAACCTCCTTTACCCCCTCTTTCCAACCCTTTCGAGGACGACCCCTACCCCTCCTTCCTTCCCCTATAGATTTATATGCTTTCCGTGTCATTCTACTTTGATCCATTCTCTCTTAAATGACCATACCACCTCAACAACCCCTCTTCTGCCCTCTGACTAATGCTTTTATTAACTCCACACCTTCTCCTAATTTCCACACTCCGAATTTTCTGCATAATATTTACACCACACATTGCCCTTAGACAGGACATCTCCACTGCCTCCGTCTCCTCGCTGCTGCATTTACCACCCAAGCTTCACATCCATATAAGAGTGTTGGTACTACTATACTTTCATACATTCCCTTCTTTGCCTCCATAGATAACATTTTTTGACTCCACATATACCTCAATGCACCACTCAGCTTTTTTCCCTCATCAATTCTATGATTAACCTCATCCTTCATAAATCCATCCGCCGACACGTCAACTCCCAAGTATCTGAAAACATTCACTTCTTCCATACTCCTCCTCCCCAATTTGATATCCATTTTTTCTTTATCTAAGTCATTTGATACCCTCATCACCTTACTCTTTTCTATGTTCACTTTCAACTTTCTACCTTTACACACATTCTCAAACTCATCCACTAACCTTTGCAATTTTTCTTTAGAATCTCCCATAAGCACAGTATCATCAGCAAAAAGTAACTGTGTCAATTCCCATTTTGAATTTGATTCCCCATAATTTAATCCCACCCCTCTCCCGAACGCCCTAGCATTTACTTCTTTTACAACCCCATCTATAAATATATTAACCCTTTGACTGTTTCAGGCCCCTCTCTGAAACTGTCATTCTATGTCGCTCAATTTTTTGAAAAAAAAAAAAAATTATTTTTTCTTATGAAATGATAGAGAATCTTTTCCCGATGGTAATGACACCAAAAGTTCGAAATTTGGTCGAAAACTCGTGGAATTATGGTCCCGCGAAGTTAGCGGTCTCAGCGACATATGCGTATCGGCGATTTCGCCGACTTTGAGCCCTATTTTCAGCCAATTCCATTGTTCCAGTTGAACAAACTCATAGCTATTTCTTTAGAACTCCATTTTATCTATCAGCTGAGTACAAGAAACCTCCCATTTACTAATTTGGACTACCCAATATGGTGGTCAGAAATTGGCAATTTGGCCAATTTCACGCAAAATAAAAAAGATGCCAATTTCAAAATAGGGTCCAGAATAAACAAGGTAGACATTCGTGGCACTAAAATAACATATGCTCTGTTCATTAGTCACATCTCTAGGCCCCTCTTATATTATTATTGCTTTCTATTTTGATTTTTTATTCATACAAAAAAATACAAAATTTACTGTTATGCAGACGACTGCATTATTGTAAAAATGGTATAAATAATATCAGTGCACTAGTGAAAGAATATTAGACTCCCTAGTTGATGTGTATTGGACGTGTGGTGTGATTTATTTACTCTTCAACATTGAGCTTAGTTTCAAGGTCGTTTTCATCGTAAAAGTAATGAAAATCATCTCTATTTCTGTAATATGTTTTCCATTTTATCACCTAAGACCATGAAAACGCGAATACAACGATAAATACTATACGAAAATACACCTCAAAGTCGGCGTTTTATTCCAAAAAAACGATCAGAGTTTTTTTTTTTCTCATTACGCAATGTGTGCTGCAGGATTTTTTTTATGTGGTGCACACTGACCACACAGACCCATTCTCTCACATGTGGGCCTACCAGCTTTCTCCCACTTGATTTGAAGCCGCTAGAATTATTGAGTATATATACGTCAGAAACATTGGCTCGTAAGACGTATTTATACGTCGAAAACAGTCAAAGGGTTAAACAACCATGGTGACATTACACATCCCTGTCTAAGACCTACTTTTACCGGGAAGTATTCTCCCTCTCTTCTACACACCCTAACCTGAGCCTCACTATCCTCATAAAAACTCTTTACAGCATTTAGTAACTTACCACCTATTCCATATACTTGCAACATCTGCCACATTGCTCCTCTATCCACTATCATATGCCTTTTCTAAATCCATAAATGCAATAAAAACTTCCCTACCTTTATCTAAATACTGTTCACATATATTATTATTATATATATTATTATTATTATTATTATTATTATTATTATTATTATTATTATTATTATTATTATTATTATGAGGGTTGGTGCAACAGTTGCTGTTTAGTATAAGGGTTGGTGCAGTTACTGTTAAGTATTTATGCTGCATGTGTTTAACTGGGCATATATAATGTTATGTTTTCTACTGCATATTGTACAGCATTGTTTAACAAGCCTCAGTATCTCTCTTGTTCATTCCCAGCCAGCAGTTCTGTTTGCGGGTGAACATTGTCATCCAAGCTTTTACTCGACGGTGCACGGAGCTTACCTCTCAGGCCGCGACGCAGCTCAGGTATTGTGTTTGCCTGATACCCCTCCTGATGAGGTTCTGGATGTTGAAGGCACAGCAGATTTGTCCTCATGGCTGGAGGGTATTTCTCTTACTTAATTTTAATATATATCATGTGATTTTATTATCTAGAAATAAACATATAACTACTGCAAATACTGTACATTTCTGGTCATAGAGTAATATTTGTGTAGTATTAAGGACCATTTTTCATAGTAAAAGACATGGTGTCAGTCTTCATTTATATTGTGTATAACTGCAGACTTCACACACACTATTATAATTAAGAGAATTTATAGTTATTGTACAGTGCTTGACTGCCTCCTTAAAACTATCCATGTGATGATGTATTTGGTCAGGTTGTGGATGAGATGACATTCTGAATTGAATTGGCTACTGGTAGGCATGTACTGTAGCAGTGCTCAAAGAATCGCTTATTAAATATAAGGATTCATTTAAAATCTATATTATATAATCTTTTAGTAATGTAGTTATTAATTTAGACTGTGTAGTCTTTTTCATTATTCTTGAATTCAAAAGAAGCAAAAGTAAAAATAATATGTGTATGTGGCCACCCATGGAAGTGTGGGACATGTGATTGCTATATATGGGAATTTTAGTCAAAAAAATAAAAAGCAAACTAAGCTAATTTTATGTATAAATATTTACTTAATATATCAATTCTAGTACAGGTTTTACAGTACTAAATATATATTTATGTATAAAACAGGGACTCAGTATATCTGATTCTCTCATATTTTACATGTAAATAGTTATGATGTTGACACTGAAGTTTAATGTTACATCACATGCTGAGCTAGATCAGTGTTGGTGGGTGACAAATAATTATGGTTTATACAAAAATTGGTTGATGAGAGGCCTCATGTAAGTGAGTGTTACATTTTACACTTTTACTTATCATCAATAACTACTGATCAGTTAGCTGTTGCTACTTGTAACACCTAACTTCTTGTCTCAAGCTTTTGGTCAATTTTATTTAGGCAATTGTTTTTATATTGAGGCAAATAGTGAGCATTTCTGTTAATCTGCTAGAAGTGTGATTGTATTTGAAAAGTACTGTGTAATTTTCTTTTAAAGACAATATACAATTTGATTGGTTTTTGCCACACCTCTTCAGCTAGGCAGATTGACCCGGAAAAGAAGAAACAAAGTTTTTCTTCTTTTTACATTTAGTAATTTATACAGGAGAAGGGGTTACCACCCTCTTGGCTCTGGCATTTTGGCCTCTTACAAGAAGCATGGCTTATGGAGGAAGGATTCTTCTCCACTTCCCCATGGAAAGCCCCTTATAATGAGCATAATTTATCTTAGCAGATTGAATTTTGGACTCCAACTTAACCCTCTCACTGTGTCATGTGTCACCCAGTTGGTTCCCACCTTCAGATGTTCCTTGCTGTACGATAGTTTGGCATGATATTTTGACTTTACAGTGGTGCAACTATGGTGCACATTCAGCATTATACATTTATTGATAGAATAAACTTGCATTCATTTATTTTTCAGTACTCGTATTTAGTTAGGTATGATAATTATTTGTTTATTTACTTATTCACTGACAGTAGTTATTTATTCATGTACAGTATATATTTTTTATATACAGCTTCTCCTTGCTTAGCAACATACTCGTTTACTGACGACTCGGACTTACGACAGGCTCCCAGACCAGTATACATGCCTAAATAATGTATAATAGAGCTGATTTCCTCTATTCTCTTTATTACAATGTACAGTACACTACTGTATAAACATTTAAAAATATACCAGAAATGTTATAAATGGTGGAAAGGTGACATTAAAACAATAAAAAAGATGGTTGACACAAACCCACTACCATTATAGTATGCTCCTCACTTAGTGACGAATTCATTTACCGACATGGTCTTAGGAACGGAACTTCGTTGTTAGTGAGGAGAGGCTGTGTTCGTGTTTGACTTAATGTTTTCAACTCATGATGGGTTCATCAGAACATATCCCCATCGTACATTGAGGAACAGCTGTTTTGCAAAAAAAAAAAAAAATGAAGCTGCTTGTAAGACCTATTGCATAACATTTTTAATAAGGGCCATGAGGTTTCCATATTTAGCAATATATTTTCCTTAAAAAATATTGCTGTATTAATGAAAAAATGCAAGATTTTGAGTGTTTTGTCAAATGGTGCCATAAATGTTCCAGACATAATTCTTGTATCTTAGCACAATTAGAGTAGCATAATTTTTCATTTTATACATGTAAAGAAATCCATAATTTATGAAAAAATCAAGATTTTTTTTTTTAATTTTGTTCATTTTAGATACAGATAAATAAAAACTAATTTACTGATACTGCTTGTATAATATTTCTGAAAGCAACTGTAAGTGCAGATGGGTGTATAAAAAATGAGGTAAAAAGTTGGTTGGAGTGTTGAGCTGTCTGTGGAACAAGGAAGTTTATCATTGGAGGCATAAAGGTGAATGTATCAGACTACAGTGGTACGAACACTTGTATGTGGCTGCGAGACATTTTCTTTGGATGTTGAAGCGAGGATTAGGTTGGAGACAGTGGAGAGCAGAGATGGCATAGTTGTGTGTGTTTGCACTTGTCTGTAGCACATGTGTGTGGTATGTTTCCTGCATTCTCATATAAAGTTTGGAGGGAACTAAAGTAAGCTGAAAGCACATGTGGTGTGGACACATTCCTCCTCTAATAACTGTGGACTGGAGATTCTGAAGGCTCAGGAATAAGCTTGTGACTACACTTCTGTATTTTTTTTTTTTTTGTCTTGACATCGTGGAGGGGGTAAATGTGTAATAGATCATTTTGGTATGTAGGCTGAAGCATTTACAGCAAGTTACAAACTTGATTAGGTCTATAAAATCTCTGCAAGGCAGCATAGGCCTGTCTGCATCTTCAGTAATCACTTAGTTTTAGAGGTCACTGGCTTAGTCCACTTGCACATTAGTGAATAAGTTATGTTAATGCCAGTGAACATCTCATCACTGATGTCAAGTTCTCTGGTAGGTTCTTGGGTTATCTGAATGTTTTAAGCAAGGTTGACTAATTATCCTCAAAACACTGTAGGAGTGCTACTGTTATCTGATGAGTGTCAGGTTTGCATGTTTTTGGTAAACCATAGAGTTTTGCTGAGCTAGGACTGGTAGAGAGGCGATAAAAGAATTTTCTGCCTTTCTTGAGCTTCCAAGGATGCTTTTGGTTTTGCTGAGGAAAGTATTTTTCTGCATGTACTTGGGATAAAAGCATAAGTATTGGTGTCACCTTAAAGATTTTGTGTAAATGTATTGAACTGTAGATATGTGTGTATCCACAGTGAGTCAGTATCACCATACCATTTACAGCCAGAGGGATGGTTGTTGAGATGATTGGTCATTAAGAAAGGATTGTGCAGAATAGGCTAAGAGGATGCATAATTCTGGAATGGATTGAAGGTAAAGAAGACATTCCAAAAGAAGTTGGAAGGGAGGGTGTGATGGTGGTATTGAGTGGTAGGTACTTCAGCACCAACATTCGCGTGATCATGTTTGGTCAAAGGGAGTAAAGAAATTTTTTTTGACATGCTGTTGGAGTGTGATCGCTGTTCTAGTTAAGAAGGGATTCCAAAAAATTAGTTACCTGTACTCTGAAGGGGTCTTCATGACATTTTCTAGGATTAGCAATAAGCACAGCATTCATGAGAAGAGAATATGATGCTAGTAATGTGTGTGAAGATCAATATTTTACGCTAAAGATCCTGAGATAATGGAAGTAGCATTGGAAGAGGGAAACAGAGGTTAAATAATCAGACAGACTAAAACTGTATGGAATAGCACTGTTGAGAGAGAAAGAAGCAGAGACCAACAATTACTGGAAACAATTACTGGATAGAACATAACTTTATGGAACATTACTGTTGAGAGAGAGAGAGGCAAAGGTAAAACATCACTAAAAGCAACAGAATCTTTGCTACATTACAGGGAGAAAGTGTACTGATGACAGGAGTTCCTTGCAGGCACATAAAGTAGACCAGGTGCCGTGTCTGAGGTACAAAATCAGGCACACCATCCAATCCAGTGAGGTAAATAATTCTAATGCAAGATCAAGCACACTATCTGAACCAAGTGAAAGCTCTGAGGTACAGAACTTTAGTACCAGTTCATGTATACCATCTGATCAGGTGCAAGCTCTGAGGTACAGTGCTTGTCATTAATATATGCCTAGAGGAAGGCACCTAACATACTTTAATGATACCTTAGAGCTAGCACCAGGCTTACTATAATGTCCAGAATAATGCCCTACCCTGGTATGTTTTTCAGCAAGACAAAAAGTTATGCTAGCCTCTCAACTTGTAGTGGGCACATCTAAGTATTATATAATTATTCTTAATTTTTTTTTTTACGCTGATTTTTACAGGCTAAGAGCTGTTATCCCACCTCAGCTCACTTCAAAGCCCAGCCCTATCTAAGGTATGCTACCTCCCCCAGGATGTGGGCCACAACAGATGGGTAACACCCAGGTATCTACTTACTGTTAGGTGAACATGGGCAGCAGGTGTAAGGAAACATGTCCAGTGTTTCCACCCAGCCAGGGATCAAACCATGAACACTCAGTATGTGAGCTGAGTATCCTACCAACCAACCACGGGACACCTAGGCTTAAATGGTGATGGATTTGTGTTCATGTTCCCCGGTGCTGTATGTTCTTCAGGGCCAAGTTGGTTTAATATGGGGAAGGAGTAAATTGCACAGATCATTGGATTACACAAGACAGGCCATCAAATGGAAGTAATAGTAGAAACGATAGATGTGCACAAGGATTCAATGAGGACCTGGTTGTGTCAGTTCCTTGAGGTCAGTGTTGATGATGTACCCACTCCAGAAGCACATCCAAGGAAACCTAAAAAAAAAACTCCCACTAATGTTAACTGCACTTACAGTTATAATTGCTCTGTGATCATTTGCCTGAATCTCATGCATTATGGTACAAAGAATTGTATGCAAGACAATACTCATTACCACACCATGAAACCTGTTGTAAAGTGGTTTTGTGACTAAGGTACGCTTCTTTGATGACTGGCCAGGAAAATCCCCAGACTTGAACCCCAGTGAGTAATCTGGGCTGTAATAGAGAGATCTACTAGGGAAAGGATGTCAGCCCTCCTTCCCACGGCTGGAGGATACCTTCCACGAGTAGTGGGGAAATTTACCCCATGAACCTCTGAAGATTGTGTGTTAATCACTTCCTAGATGGTTGGAGGATACCTTAAAACATAAAAGAAGATTTATTTTGAGAGGGGAAGGGGGTCATCATACTTTAATGATAAACACTGTACATAGTACAAGCAGCTGGAACAGATGGGATCATGACAAACTTGTAACAAGCAGGGGATTAGTTTTGAGATGTCTTGGTATTTATGTTATAAAATGTTGAAAGAGGGGAAATGGTACTAGGGATTGGTGCAGAGGCATGTATAGTTCCTTTATATGAAGAAAGGGGGAAAGAGAAAAAGTAAATATGAAGTTTAAAAAATTTATAGAGGAATTAGTTTACTGAGTATACCAAGGAAAAGTGTAGGTGTGAGATCAAGGTTTAGCATTAAAGCAATGAGAAATAGTCTAATGATTGAAATTTTTTGGTATCAGTTCTTACACATAGTGTAGATGAAATCTATGTAACTGGTATTTTGTTCAGTTAAAAACTTAATTAGAAAGTATGTTAAATGAAGGAGGTAAAGGAAATTGGGTAGATGGTGTGGAATAGTTTGAGGAACTTTTAAATGTCACGAAGAAAGGGAGGCGGTAATTTAGCATTGGCCAGGGAGGTATACCATCTTTTAGGAGTGTGGAAGAGCAGGATGTGAGTGTGGGGGAGGTGCATGAGGCTTTATGTAGAATGAAAGGGGGTAAAGCAGCTGGAACAGATGGGATCATGACAGAAGTGTTAAAAGCAGGGGGGGATATAGTGTTTGAGTAGTTGGTATTTTTGTTTAATAAATGTATGAAAGAGGGGAAGGTACCTAGGGATTGGCAGAGAGCATGTATAGTTCCTTTATATAAAGGAAAGGGGGACAAAAGAAATTGTAAAAATTATAGAGGAATTAGTTTACTGAGTATACCAGGAAAAGTGTACGGTAGTGCAGATCAAGTGTTTACATTAAAGCAATGGAAATAAGTCACTCTGACTGCTTTTTTTGGTTATCCTAGGTTCTCTACACATATGCTGCTATGTATGATAATCTATGTAACTGTATTTGTGTATACCTGAATAAACTTACATACTTACTAACAGTATTTAGATAAAGGTAGGGAAGTTTTCATTGCACTTATGGATTTAGAAAAAGCATATAGAGTGGATAGGGGAGCAATGTGGCAGATGTTGCTAAAGTTACTAAATGCTGTAAAGAGTTTTTATGAGGATAGTGAGGCTCAGGTTAGGGTGTTTAGAAGAGAGGGAGATTACTTCCCGGTAAAAGTAGGTCTTAGACAGGGATGTGTAATGTCACCATGGTTGTTTAATATATTTATAGATGGGGTTGTAAAAGAAGTAAATGATTGGGTGTTTGGGAGAGGGGTGGGATTAAATTATGGGGAATCAAATACAAAATGGGAATTGACAGTTACTTATTGCTGATGATACTGTGCTTATGGGAGATTCAAAAGAAAAATTGCAAAGGTTAGTGGACGAGTTTGGGAAGGTGTGTAAAGGTAGAAAGTTGAAAGTGAGCATAGAGAAGAGTAAGGTGATAAGGGTATCAAATGATTTAGATAAAGAAAAATTGGATATCAAATTGGAGAGGAGTATGGAAGAAGTGAATGTTTTCAGATATTTGGGAGTTGGTGTGTCAGCAGATGGATTTATGAAGGATGAGGTTAATCATAGAATTGATGAAGGAAAAAAGGTGAGTGGTGCATTGAGGTATATGTGGAGACAAAAAGCGTTATCCATGGAGGCAAAGAAGGGGATGTATGAAAGTATAGTGCTACTAACACACTCTTATATGTGTGTGAAGCTTGGGTTGTAAATGTTGCAGCGAGGAGACGGTTGGAGGCAGTGGAGATGCCCTGTCTAAGGCAATGTGTTGTGTAAATATTATGCAGAAAATTCGGAGTGTGGAAATTAGGAGGTGTGGAGTTAATAAAAGCATTAGTCAGAGGACTGAAGAGGGGTTGTCAAGGTGGTTTGGTCATTTAGAGAGAATGGATTAAAGTAGAATGACATGGAGAGCATATTAATCTGTAGGGGAAGGAAGGAGGAGTAGGGGTCGTCCTCGAAAAGGTTGGAGGGAGGGGGTAAAGGAGGCTTTGTGGACGAGGGGCTTGGACTTCCAGCAAGCGTGCATGAGCATGTTAGATAGGAGTGAATGGAGACGAATATTATTTGGGACCTGACGAGCTGTTGGAGTGTGAGCAGGGTAATATTTAGTGAAGGGATTCATGGAAACCAGTTATTTTTATATAGCCAAACTTGAGTCCTGGAAATGGGAAGTACAGTGCATGCACTTTAAAGGAGAGGTTTGGGATATTGGCAGTTTCGAGGGATATGTTGTGTATCTTTATACGTATATGCTTCTAAACTGTTGTATTCTGAGCACCTCTGCAAAAACAGTGATTGTGTGAGTGAGGTGAAAGTGTTGAATGATAATGAAAGTATTTTCTTTTTGGGGATTTTCTTTCTTTTTGGGTCACCCTGCCTTTGTGGGAGACGGCTGACTTGTTAAAAAGAAAAAATTCTAAACCAAGTTATTTCAAATGAAGTGAAGTATAGGACAGATCAGTGGAAAGGAAGGAAGGATTTCTTGAAAGGTTAGAATCATCCAATGATTGCTATAAGGAAAGGTGATAAAGAGTTTGATGTGTAAGATGAAGAGGCAGCTACAGGGCAAGCAGAATGCAATGTAGGATAAGATAAGATTCATTCGGATTTTTAACCCCGGAGGGTTAGCCACCCAGGATAATCCAAGAAAGTCAGTGTGTCATCGAGGACTGTCTAACTTATTTCCATTGGGGTCCGCAATCTTGTCCCCCAGGATGGGACCCACACCAGTCAACTAACACCCAGGTACCTATTTGCTGCTAGGTGAACAGGACAACAGGTGTAAGGAAACGCGCCAGAATGTTTCCACCCACCAAGAATCGAACCCGGGCCCTCCGTGTGTGAAGTGAGAGCTTTAGCCACCAGGCTACAGGGCCTGAAATGTTACCTGAAATATTTTAGCAGAAGACCAGATGGGGAAGAAATAGTAGTTCACATGTTAAGAAAGTTGTTCTTAGTGGTGTGAAAGACATTATTTGTATATTGTATAGCAGAGATATAGTACATAATGAAAATAAATGGTATGGTGATACTGACAACATGTGGAAAAGACACTTCTGTACAGTTCAGGACATTTATTAACCCTTTGAGGGTCGACAGGCCCTCTCCGAGACTCGTTCTCAGGGTCGGCCAAATTTAAAAAAAAAAAAAAAAAATTCTTATGAAAAGATAGAGAATCTTTTCCCGATCATAATGACACCAAAAATTTGAAATTTGATGGAAAACTTACGGAATTATGCTCTCGTGAAGTTAGCGGTCTGGGCGATGTTTACGGATCGGCGATTTTGCCCACTTTGCGCCCCATTTTCGGCCAGTTCCACTGTACTAGTCGACAAAAAGCATGAATATTTAGCTAGAACTCCATTTTTTCTATTGAATGAGTGCAAGAAACCACCCATTTACCAATTTCAACTATCCAGTACAGTGGTCAGAATTTAGCAATTTTGCCAATTTCACACAAATTTCAAAAGATGCCCATTTCCGAATAGGGTCCAGAACAAACAAGAAATACATTCCTGGCACTAAAATACATTTCCTCTGTTCATTAGTCATGTCTCAAGGCCCCTCTTACATTCTTTTGCTTTCCACTTTGAATTTTTATTCTCACAAAAAATAGAAGATTTACTGTTATGCAGACTACTGCATTAGTGTAAAAAATGGTATGAATCATATTCGCGCACTTGCAAAAGAATATTAGACTCTCCAGTTGACATGTATTGGACGCTTGGCATGATTTGTTTACTTTTGAACTTTGGTAAAAATCTAACATTTCTGCTACTTTGAGCTCAATTTCAAGGTACTTTTCATTGTAAAACCAGTCAAAATCATCTCAATTTCTATGATATGCCTTCCATTCTATAAAATGAGACCAAGAAAACTAGAATACAACAATAAATACCATACGAAAATACAGTGCAAAGTCGCTGTTTTATTCCAAAAAAACGGTCAAAGTTTTTTTTTTTCTCATTGTGCACTGTGTGCTGCAGGATTTTTTTTATACCATGCACACTGACCACATAGACCCATTCTTTCATATGGAGGCCTACCAGCTTTCTCCCACTAGATTTGAGGGCGCTAGAATTTAGGCGTACTAGTACGTCAAAAACCCTGGGTCATAATCCGTACTAGTACGTCCGAAACCCTCAAAGGGTTAAAGGAAGCATTATTGCCATGATGGTTTTCTTCAGTATAATACAAAGTAGTATACAATATAGTGTCAGTCAGGTGATCATATATATTTAACAGTTATTCCTGGAAGAAAATTTCTGGTTTGATCTGATCATCTTTTACTGTTTATAAAGTATTTTGTAACACTACCTGTCAGTTATGTTGTAGGAGTTAAGAAGACAAGGAGATATCCTATAATAAGTAATATTCACATCATAGAAAAATCAGGATTAAATTTCTAAAAATTTGTAGAGCAGAGGAGAAACATTGAAGTGAATCAGAACAACGAGTTCAGTTAACCATCGATTATGACAGTAGTTACGTTGTTGAAGATGGTGGCTAAGACAAAATTGTCTAAAATGAATTAAAGACCATATGGGAAAAATATTGTTATATTCCTTGGACCCCCTCCCATAATAGCAAACAGCCTTATTTTAGGTCTCCAAATTGTTAACAAATAAAAATGATAATGTAACTGTAGTTGGTTGTCGAGATGTATTATGTTTAATGCATTGCCTAAGGCTACAAATGTTACAGAAATAATATTTCTTACCTTTAATTGTGGTTGCTGGTGTTTGAACAGAGTGGAGAGGGATGCTGTGGCTCTACTGGGCTGAGGTGGATGGTTGTGGATTATCACCTGAGGGGGACGGTTGAGGCTTTGGCACTAAAGTTGATGTTTGTACTGTAGTGAGAAATTCTGTAATGTATCTCTGGTGTCTTTTTACCCTGCAGCACTTTATACAGCTGATGGTAAAGCATCATCAACTGCTCAAGACCATTTTTCAGTGCAGCTCTTCTAGATTTGTTAGGGTCCTTTTCAGTAAAAAAAATCTGCTAGTTTAGCAGCAACATGAAACTGCTCATGTACTTGTTGCAATGTTAACTGTTTTTCTTTAGATTCCTCTTCATATTCCTCTGTTGTCTGCCTACCTTGTATCTAGATTTGCATTGAGCTCTGCCAGCATTTCCTCTGGATTTTTGTCTTGGTCATCATCTAAGCTCATTCACATCATCTTCCTACATATCTTCAAAGTCATCACCTGGTAATTTCCTTGCCATCTGAACTATTTACTGTATCTGTTCTCAAGTGAGGGGGCAAAACCTGTGGAAGTATTCACCACACTGCATCACAATTTTCCCAAGGCTGCATTTAATGTTGATTGGAGCACTTCATTCCATTTACTTTTAACATAGCTGATGGTATCTGTGATGTTAAATTTACGCCAAAAGTTTGGTACTGCAAGGGCTTAGTGTCCATTGCTACAACAAGTTCTTGTACCACTTTCCATGTAATAGTTATACTTGAATGTCCTAATAACTCCATGATATAGGGGTTGTTTTAAAGATGTATTTGGAGGTCAAAATACAACTTTTTATGTGTGTGTACATCCCACAAAGCTTCTGGATAAGTACCGGAATTATCAAGCATGAAGAGAAACTTGAATGCAAGATTCTTGTTGTGCGATAAAACATGATTTCAGAAATAAAGTAATGCTTAAACCAGTCAAATAATTCTCTCTCATCCATGTTGATTGGTTTGACCTCCAAGTTACTGGTAATGTGGTTTATTTTACACCTTTCAAAGCACAAAGATTCTTGGAGCTGTCAATAACCATAGGCTTATACTTAAAATTGCATGATGCATTACCACAAAGCAGCAAGCTGAAGTGACCCTTTGCTATCTTGAATCCCAGTGCACTTTTCTCTTGCTGACTGATACAAGTTCTTGTTGGCATTTTCTTCCAATACACACTTGTCTCAGCAGCATTAAACACTTGGTGTGGCTCCTAGCCACCCTCAGAAGTTATTTTCTGCAATTCAGCAGGGAAATTACTTGCTGTGCAATTAGCTGAAGCACTTTCACCAGAAAACTTAATATTATACAACCTAATATGCAACTTGAACTTTTGGAACCAGCCTGTGCTAAACACATTCTTGTTCAGGCCTTCCTTCCTCATCACAGTTTTATAGTACTCTAAGGCTTTTTCCCTTAAGATGAAATTAAGTACAGTGGACCCTCAACCAACGGCATTAACCTGTTCCAGAGGGCTTGCTGTTGGTCGAAATTGCCGTTGGTCGAGTTAATTTTCCCCATAAGAAATACAGTGGACCCCCGGTTTACGATCAGCTCCCAATGCGACCAATTATGTAAGTGTATTTATGTAAGTGCGTTTGTATGTGTATGTTTGGGGGTCTGAAATGGACTAATCTAATTCACAACATTCCTTATGAGAACAAATTCGGTCAGTACTGGCACCTGAACATACTTCTGGAATGAAATAATATCGTAAACCAGGGGTCCACTGTAATGGAAATAGAATTAATCTTTTCTTGACACCCCAAAGTCTGAAAAAAAAAATTGTGTGAAATATACATTTCCTTATATGGAAAGGAATGGGACATGCAAAATAAACAATAATTAAATGCCACTTACCTTTATTGTGGAGTTGTTGTTGAGTGATGTGCCAGCAGCAGGGGAAATTCAGAATTGTCTATTGCTTGGAAGGAGAATCCCCTTCCAGAAGGACTTCATTTCCATCGTAATTCTCACCTTTTTTAAAACAGGCTTGGCACTAGAAGCTGTCTTGGGACCCATGGTGGCTTATTTAGCAGTTACAAGCACTAGAAATAGTGGAATTATCCAAAATATATGGGAGGCACATGTGGAAACCGACCGCAACAGCTTGTAAACACTGGCACACTGACTTTTCGAGTGGCTGGGCCCGCTCAGGCCGCGCTCCGGGCACATCGACACAGACAAACGTCGTTGGTTAAGTTTTTCGCCGTTGGTTAAGGCATTTTTTTCTACGGTAAAAAGTGCTGTTAGACGAAATTGCCATTATTTAATGCCGCCATTAGCTGAGGGTCGACTGTGCTTAGGTGCACTTTTCTTTGTTTTTTGTTCAGTCCATTCAATAAATTTTCTGTTATTTAGCTGTTGTGACCTATGTGTAATTCTTTTCAGGTGACATCAACATGGGTTATTCATTACACAAGCTCATATATTTGTCTCATTCCTTTTAATTGAGTGTGAACTGTTGTTTCATTAAGTCCATAAGCTCTTGCCGTCTCCATCACACATGTACCACTTGTAAATGTATCTAATATCTCAATTGTCTTCATAACACTAGGACTTGAATAATTCAACTTTTTCTTGCCACTTCCGGTATCACCCACGTGCTTCTTGGGTGCTGTGGTTACCATGCATCTACAATATATGTATATGGTAATGAAATGATAAAAAATTGATTTCCAAACACAGATCTGAGAATCGTATGGGACATGTATGTACAGACCACTGAGTCATGAGAGGTTGGACAGGGAGGGGTGGAGGAACCTAGGCCTCTCCCACAAAGGTATTGGTCTTACTCCACAGTCTGGTTGCCTGCTAGCCCACAAGATGGAAGGGAAAGCTACTGTGGTTTAGCCTCACATCTCTCCAAATTTTTTACTCAAAAGTTGCACCGTTATAGATAGATTTTGTGGAGTAATCAAAAATATACTGCAATTTTGCAAGTCGTATATCAAAAACACTATAGAAGATCACATCTTAACAGTCTACTGTACTTACAAGCAGTGTAAGTGACTGAGTGCATAAATTTATTTACTGAGGAAGAGTAATCTTAGGTTTAAGAACATTATAGTTTAACCCTTTCAGTGGCAGTCATGTAGAACTATATCACTGAAACCAGGTCCCTCATGTAGTTGTCCTTAATGAGCTCAGCTCACTCATTAAGCTGTGAGCCATAAATTTTGGCTTAGATATGAAAGAATGGGTCTGCACAATGAGTGTGCACAGTATAAAAATCCTACCTTGCAGTGCATGATGGGAAAAGCCAAACTCTGGCCATGTGTTAAATTTAAAATTCTGACTGTTAGTTGTTTTCTAGGATGTTTTTAATGGTTTTATGGGCTGTTTGTAGGTAAGACACATAGGCAACAGTTAGGCAACTTTATTCTGAAACATTTTGCCTACACAGTAGGCTTCTTCAGTTGAGTACAAAAAAGTAGGCAGGAACAGTAGAGATGTGAAGACGATGTAATCAGTCCATCATCCTTGAAGTCCTAGATTTGAGGTTGTCAGTCCCTCAGCCTGGAGAAGTTCAGTTCCATAGTCTGGAACTATCTGAAGATCAAGCGACAGTGCGGAGACTTAAATACTGTTGGAAGAAGAGGTGCAGAGTAGTAGTAGTGAGAATGCAGCCACTGAGAGGTCACATCCCTCTCAGATAAAACAATTCTCATTTGAAAAAGTTGTCCAAGGCATTTTCTGTACCAAGATGCCATTGTGTTGCAGTATCTGACAGGGTGAATATCAAAATGGTACACAATACCGACAGGTTGGTAGGTAAGATACGTAGGTAACAGTTAGGCAACTTTATTCCTGTCAGACACTGCAACACACTGGCATCTTGGTACAGAAAACACCTTGGACAACTTTTTCAAGTGAGAATTGTTTGATCTGAGAGGGATGTGACCTCTCAGTAGCTGCATTCTCACTACTACTACTCTGCACCTCTCCTTCCGACAGTATTTAAGTCTCTGCACTGTCGCTTGATCTTCAGATAGTTCCAGACTATGGAACTGAACTTCTCCAGGCTGAGGGACTGACAACCTCAAATCTACTACTTCAAGGGTGATGGACTGATTACATCGTCTTCACATCTCTACTGCTCCTGCATACTTTCTAAACTCGACTGAAGAAGCCTACTGTGTGGGCGAAACATTTCAGAATAAAGTTGTGTAACTGTTGCCTATGTGTCTTACCTACCAACCTGTCGGTAATGTATACCATTTTGATATTTATGGGCTGTTTCTTTGTAATACGTGTATTTGATAGAATGGAAGACATACTATTGAAACAGGTATGATTTTAGGTTGGTTTCAGACTGGAAGTAGTTTGAAATTGGGCTCAAAGTAGCAGAAATATTAAATTTTTGCGGATGAAACAGACTGGTGGGTGTAGGGGGCCTTATTACCCTACATCCCCCTCTTCTATGGGTTTTTTAATAGTTTATTCAATTATTGGGATACTGTAAACCATGACCAATTATTCCTGGTTATATTTTACTATCCTGGAAACACGGTAAATCTTTTGTTTTTGTGTGATTATGAATTCAAAATGGAAGTCAAGTGTAATACAGGAGAGTCTTGGGAACATGATTAATAAACAGAGGAAATGTTTTAATGCTAGTTATGTCTACATCGTTTATTTTGCACTCTTGTTAAATTGGTATTACTATTTTAATTTTGTGTAAAATTGACCAAATTACAAACTTTTGTGTACTTTATATAGGGTAGTTGTAATAGTTGAATTGATGGTTTCTTGTGTTCACTCAGTAGAATAGAGGACATACTAACAAAATAGCCAAGAATAGGACTCAGGCAGTAAAATCTGTGATGAATAAATTGCACTTGGACTGCTAACTTTGTGCCTACATAATTCTGTAAATTTCCCATCAAATTTCGTACTTTTGGTGTCATTAACTTAAGAAAAAATGTTCTCTACCATTTTAGAAGATTTTTTTTTTTTGAGATAAGTGGACACTGGGAACAATATTAATTTTGGGGGTTTGGACAGTGAAAAGGTTAATAGGTTAAATTAAAAAGTGAGTAAGCGGTGCATTAGCATGACAATAAGCATAGACACTGCTGTTAGGATTATAAAATTGAAATAAGTTTTGAAATACAGTAGGGCCCCGCCTACGGCATTCCACTAATATGGTGATTTCAAATTATGACCAAAATTTGCTGTATGGCAAGCAGTCTTTCAAATATGGCGGACACCACCCGGTTTGTTTACATTCTCCTTGTGCATAACTCTCTTATGTCTGGAAATTTTCCAAAATTTCAAGTGTTTTAAAGTTATTGCATATTTATATGTACTCTGATAATTATACTTATGTGTACCTGTACCTAAATATACTTACACACTATGAGTCTTTCTACTCGACGCCATATAATCTCATGGGCACATTAAATATCGTATACAGGTCCTCCATCACAAATCCGGCATCATTGGGACCTGTAGTGTGCCGGATTACTGAGTTTGCCAGATTATAGAGTGGTTAGGTTAGAATACACTTAATAAAATTAACCAACTTGACTTACACAAAGTTCATTGAACATCGGCAAAAATCGAACATTTCCACTACTTTGAGCTCAATTTCAAGGTACTTTTCATCATGAAATCAATCAAAATCATGTCTATTTTTGTAATATATCTTCCATTCTATCAAATGAGTCCAAAAAAATGAGAATACAACCATAAAAACCATACGAAAATATACTGCAAAGAGGCGGCTAATGGCTGAGAAGTTAACTCCCTTATTTATTGTCCGCCTTTTTTATTTTTGGTGTACGTTAAGAAGCATCTTTCCATCATACATTGTCCAAGTTTCAATGAGATAGCCCAACAAACAACCGAGAAAAAAAAATATTTACCAAAAATCATATATGGCAAGCCCAAGCCAGGTACTGGAAATAAGTCACTTTGTCTGAGTTTTCTGGGTTATCCCAGGTTCTCTATACATATGCTGCTATGTATGATAATCTATGTAACTGTATTTGTGTATACCTGAATAAACTTATTTACTTCTAGTCTGTCAACTGAGTACAAGAAACTGCCCATTCACTTATTTCAACTACCCAGTAAAGTGGTCAGAAATTGGCAATTTGGCCGATTTTCACACAAATTTCAACAGATGACAGTTTCAAAATAGGATCCAGATTAAACAATGCAGACATTCCTGGCACTAAAATAACATTTTCTCTGTTCGTTAGTCATGGCTACAGGCCCCTCTTATATTACTCTTGCTTACCATTTGGAATTTTTATTTACAAAAAAAAAAAAATAGAAGATTTACTGTTATGCAGACTACTGCATTATTGTAATAATTGTATAAATATTGTCAAGCCATTCTTGACTCCGTATTGGAATTTAGACTGGCAGGCAGACAGGTATTGGATGGCAACGTCATTTGTTTACTCTTGAGCTTCGCTAAAGAATAGAACATTTTTGCTACTGTGAGCGCAATTTCAAGAGGTACTTTTCGTCATGAAAGCAGTCAAAATCATATCTATTTCTGTAATATATCTTTCATTCTATCAAATGAGACTGAAAAAATGAGAATATAACCATAACCATACAAAAATATACCACTAAGCGGCTGCTAATGGCTGAGAAGTGAACTCCGCTATTTATGGTCTGATTTCTTTCATTTTTGGTGTACATGAAGAAGTATCTTTCTATCATACATTGCCAAGTTTGAATAAGATAACCCAACAAACAACTGAGAAAATAATATAATAATAATAATAATATCTTTATTTACTACATGTACATGTACAAGGTATACAGGCCTAGCTGACATCAGTGACATACTACTGTATAGAAAGGCACTTGTTATGCAGAGTATTTCAAGAAAATTAGGTCAGTGTCCCAGGATAACACCCACACTAGTCGGCTAACACCCAGGTACCCATTTACTGATGGGTAAACATAGACAATAGGTGTAAAGAAACACGCTTAATGTTTCTACCCTGGCTGGGAATCGAATATTTACCAAAAATCATATATGGCTAACCCAAGCCAGGTACTAAAAATAAGCCACGTTGACTTTTTTTGGGTTATCCTAGGTTCTCTATACATATGCTGATGTGTGTGATAATCTATAGAGAGAAAATAACTTTTTTGTTTTAGGTTTATGGTGCAGTACGAGTGTATATGACAGCCCTGTGCTATACTCCGTTTTCTCTAATATAAGCCATCAAGACAGGGATAGGAGAATGGTATTTGTATACCATATCCTCTTCATACCTCCGTCGAACTGCTTGGTGTTATGCCAAATATTATTCATTCTGGAGTATTTAACATGTTTTATGTTATTTATATTGTTTCTTATGTCATATTAGATCAATTGTGATAGGCAAATAAGCTGTAGTGTTGATATTAGCATAATAATAAAGCATATTCTCCTGCTTCATGAAACTGAGCTCATGGCAACTGACAGTGGCTTCAAAGCCACCTTATCTTTAATGGATAATATACTGTGTAGGTGCTTTACATAATGAGAAGCATTTCTTTTATTCATTGGAACCATGGCTAGGGCTAAAAGTAAGCAGGTTAAAACAATAAATGGAGAAAAAGAAATTGGAATGACTTATGCAGAAAGTAGCACCACCAAACAGTACCAGCAGGTTGGTGTGGTGACCCTGGAAATTTGAAATTATGCTAGCCAAAATTAGTGTCGAATAACTGAAGGAACTGAATAACTGATTGCCAGATTTGTGATGGCGGACCTGTATTATGTTAATATAGACATTTCCATTAATCCATCTACGATATTTTTTCAAAATTATATAATAAACATGCTACATAACATAAACATGATGCATACACCAGCAGTATAAAAATTGACATAAATGTAAGATTTGTTTACCAAACGTTTGGTAGGAGAGTCGAAGAATTACATTTTCTCTAGTCAAACACCAGTAACCTAACTAGAAATTTATTCCTTTTGTGTGTCTTCATTCTATCTATAGCTATTCATGACGTTGTGGGTTTAGCACTTCTTTTTTATTATGATTATAATAATAATAACCTGCAATAGTAATAATTTGTCAGAGCATCATTCCTTCTAAAAGTTACATGAGATTGGAAGTGTTGGTCTTTATTTATTCTACTGTATCAATGTGGAGACAACTTGTACACAATGTAAAGTGTTTGTATTATGGTATAATACAAATGTGTGTGAATGAACACCAGACGTGTTCGCCTGGTTTGTTTACATTACATGTGGGTGGGGTGGGGTGAGGAGGGCTACCTTTGCTGGCTGCCATACTTCCCAAACCTGACTTATTACAAATAAAACTCACTGCTCACCCTGCATTAAGACTACAAATATTTTAAGGTAATTAATGAATGTACTGTATATGTATTTTATCATTCTGGGGCACTTTAATTATATGTCGTAGTATATTACATGTGGGTGGGGTGGGCTGACCTGGCTGGCTACCATACCTCCCAAACCTGATTTCCTACAAATAAAACTCACCTCTCACCCTACATTAAGACTACAAATATTTTAAGGTAAGTAATGGGTGTATGGTGTGTGTATTATACTTTTTATTGTATTTAATGCCTAGTTCTATTGCTAACTTAATATATGTTAGTGTAAATTGTTATCTGGTATTTATATGCATTTATGAGTGGAAAAAATGGTGTTCTGCTTTCCGGTGATGCCTGCTTTCCGGCAGCAGCCTGAACCTAACCTGCCATATAAGTGGGGCCCTTCTGTGTTAAGAAATTGAAAATAGGTAAGTGAAAACTGCACTAGATATCCAAGTCACAATGAGGAAAAGACTTTTTTGGAAAAACTATAGTCAGTGATACTCTCTAGAGCAGTTAGTAAAATATCCACAGATGTAGAAGTTAGTCAAGAAAGACGAGTTGTCTATGGAAGAAACAGTCATGAATAGTGTAATAACTGCTGCTATTAGGGTCCATCCTCCCAGTAACAGCACCCATGTGTTCCACTATATAGAAGCTACAGTCAGGTTGCTGCTGATACAATGCTGAAGAGGATTTTGGATTGAGGCCATCATATACAGACCTCTCTTACCAGGTTTTATGGCTGTCCAAGTGGTCTCTCATTTTTCATTGCTCACTGTTTATGGCACTTTAATCTGGTATACTTAGGAAAGAAAAGAGACAAATATAAACTATGTTGCACACGACATAATCAAGCCCCACCTGTTCTGGGACTTACGTTGCACATATGTGGTGTGTACTGAAGAGGTGTGGTGAATAACTGTTGGCAGTATTAAAATCACTGTATATGCATAGACAGAAGTAAAGATGTATCAGGTAGCTGTGACAGCAGGATAACATTTTAAAAGTATTAGTTCCTAAGGAAATGAAGCATCAAAGATATGGATAGAGACTGCCAAATGCAGGCAGTGGTGCAACACCCATACAGTACAGGGGCACATATTTCAGTATGCTACTGTATGTGTCCATGCTGAAAAAAGTTGTCAAGATTTATGTATAATTTTTTAGCCAGTCAAGTCTTGGGTGAGTACTAAGGTTACAAATACACTAGAATGTCATCACTGTACAAAGGAAATGGTCTTGCACATGAAAATCCCATTGTTTAGGAAGACAGCTTAATATATTGCATATAATATGATGCCTTGGTTGAAAATGAACCACCACCTGGTTAAATGGTAGCTTTGCCATTTGTTTAAAAAAAAAACATTAAAAAACACTATGTATATTTTATCTAAGTGGGTGTGACTTGTACTCTTCCTAGCATGGGCCAGTAGGCCTGCTGCAGTGCTCCTTCTTATGTTCTTAAATATTTATGTAAATGTAAATTGTATTGCAATTTTTAATGTAAGCAGTGTAAATGGATTACTTCTTGCTGAAACAAGTATTCCTTTATTTATATGCAAGTAAAGGCTAAGCAAGTCTAGCAGGATAATTTTGGTTAGCTTTCATAAAACTAATCTTAGACTATTTACATCCATATTTATTAAAACCTTAATATTAATGTCTTAGTATAACTTTAAACTTTCAGCAGGTGCATTTATTACCTTAACAGTGATTCATATTCATGTCTTAGTGCAGTATAACTTCACTCACTACTACCACTTGAGCAACTTACTTACACTGGTGCATTTTCCCTATGTACTGTACTTTTTTTTAAATTTGTGCAAGTGAAGTAATTTGAAATGTGACATATTGCTAAAATATTATATTTAATAATCTCACCATTCTGCATAAAATAAGTTTTTAGTACAACATACAGTATGTAATATGTAACTTTAAGTTCCTCTGTAGTTATGGCCAGTGAGTAACTTTGAATCCAGTGTAGAGTTTTGTATAAGTTAATGTGATATTATTGAGCAGTACTTGAATCATTGTTTATTGGTGATGAGACTATTGCTCTGGTTTCACTAGTCTTAAAGTACTGGTCATAGGTATTGCAGTAGTTGTGATGGAGAGTGAGTGAGGGCTTGAGCATTCTCTATCTATATCATGTGTTCTTGATCCGCACTCTGCACGCTGTTCTTTGCAGAAAGGTTTTCCTATTTGTAATGTTATCCATATACAGAATGCTATATCAGTGCTTGAAATAGTAAATTATCATTCTTATTAATTTGTCTTTCACAAGATCAAAATTTAATTCTTTCCTGAGAAAGTGGAAAATGCAGACACTACTAGAGGCTGCTTTAGCATATGTCCACAGGTGGAAAAAGCAAAAGCAGGGAAGTTTGATTCAGTACATCAAACATTTGTGAGACTTGTGTACTTTGCAACAAATTCCATAATTGCACACCAGTTCAATCTCTGCATAAAGTTGCAAGTTGATATTCAACATAGGGAAATATTTACTAACAAATCAATTGGTGTAAATAATTAGGTTTATTTGATACCTTTTTCTGGTAGTCAGCTAGACTCAACAACATAAAAAAAAAAAAAAGTTACAAAAAATGCAAAAAATAAGATTCCATACTTTTGGCAATATTCATATGGGTAGAAACGTTTTAGACTAAAACAAAATAAAAAAAAAAGTTACAACTAAAAAGCAAAGGAAAAATAAGATGGACACAAAAGAATTAAATGAATTTGTACATAGAAACATCTTTTCATGACAAACTCAAGATTAGTACCCAAAATTAAAACAGTCTAGGGATACCTTAGTAAAAACAAGCCAAAGGTGGAATAAAGGAAATGAGAAACTAACACATTAAAGAATAATTTATCTAATAAAGATCTTGAACAATTTTGAAATGTCATTGTCGTACAAATTTTCAAACGCACGTCTCACAAAAGACAACTAATGTAGCAGTGGGGAAAGTCCAAAGGATTGAAACTAAGCATGGGTGGAAAGTCCAGTCTTGCACTAATGAAACATGGTGAGAAAGATGTTGAACCAATATTGGAAAATGCCCAGCTCTTGTCTCAAATGGGTAGAAAGTTCATTTTGCACTCTGTCAAAAAGCCCATTTTTGTTCTTCTAAGTCATGGGTGGAAAAGTCCAGTGCTTGCACTCTGAAGCATGGGTGGAAAAGTCCAGTGCTTGCACTCTGAAGCATGGTGGAGAAGTCCAGTGCTTGCACTCTGAAGCATGGTGGAGAAAGTCCAGTGCCTGCACTCTGAAGCATGGGTGGAGAAAGCCAGTGCCTGCACTCTGAAGCAGGTGGAGAAATCCAGTCCTGCACTCTGAAGCATGGGTGGAGAAAGTCCAGTGCTTGCACTCTGAAGCATGGGTGGAGAAAGTCCAGCTCTTGCACTCTGAAGCATGGGTGGAGAAAGTCCAGTGCTTGCACTCTGAAGCATGGGTGGAAAGTCCAGTGCTTGCACTCTGAAGCATGGGTGGAGAAAGTCCAGTGCTTGCACTCTGAAGCATGGGTGGAGAAAGTCCAGTGCCTGCACTTGGAAGCATGGGTGGAAAGTCCAGTGCTTGCACTCTGAAGCATGGGTGGAGAAAGTCCAGTGCTTGCACTCTGAAGCATGGGTGGATAAAGTCCAGTGCTTGCACTCTGAAGCATGGGTGGAGAAAGTCCAGTGCTTGTCACTCTGAAGCATGGGTGGAGAAAGTCCAGTCCCTTGCACCTACGGGTGAAGCATGGGGTGGAGAAAGTCCAGTGCCTGCACTCTGAAGCATGGGTGGAGAAAGTCCAGTGCTTGCACTCTGAAGCATGGGTGGAGAAAGTCCAGTGCCTGCACTCTGAAGCATGGGTGGAGAAAGTCCAGTGCTTGCACTCTGAAGCATGGGTGGAGGAAGTCCAGAGCCTGCACTCTGAAGCATGGGTGGAGAAAGTCCAGAGCCTGCACTCTGAAGCATGGGTGGAGAAAGTCCAGAGCCTGCACTCTGAAGCATGGGTGGAGAAAGTCCAGTGCCTGCACTCTGAAGCATGGGTGGAGAAAGTCCAGTGCCTGCACTTGGAAGCATGGGTGGAAAGTCCAGTGCTTGCACTCTGAAGCATGGGTGGAGAAAGTCCAGTGCCTGCACTCTGAAGCATGGTGGTAATGTGGATAAGAGTCCAAGCTTGCACTCTGAAGCATGGGTGGAGAAAGTCCAGTGCCTTGCACTCTGAAGCATGGGTGGAGAAAGTCCAGTGCCTGCACTTGAAGCATGGGTGGAAAGTCCGTCCCTGCACTCTGAAGCATGGGTGGAGAAAGTCCAGTGCCTTTGCACTCTGAAGCATGGGTGGAAAAGTCCAGTGGTTTGCACTCTGAAGCATGGGTGGAGAAAGTCCAGTGCCTGCAATCTGAAGCATGGGTGGCAAAAGTCCAGAGCCTGCACTCTGAAGCATGGGTGGAGAAAGTCCAGTGCCTGCACTCTGAAGCATGGGTGGAGAAAGTCCAGTGCCTGCACTCTGAAGCATGGGTGGAGAAAGTCCCAAGTGCTTGCACTCTGAAGCATGGGTGGTAGAAAGTCCAGTGCTTGCACCTGAAGCATGGGTGGAGAAAGTCCAGTGCCTGCACTCTGAAGCATGGGTGGAAAAGTCCAGTGCTTGCATTTCTGAAGCATGGATGGAAAAGTCCAGTCCCTTGCACTCTGAAGCATGGATGGAGAAAGTCCAGTGCTGCACTCTGGAAGCATGGGTGGAGAAAGTCCAGTGCCTGCACTCTGAAGCATGGGTGGAGAAAGTCCAGTGCCTGCACTCTGAAGCATGGGTGGAGAAAGTCCAGTGCTTGCACTCTGAAGCATGGGTAGAGAAAGTCCAGTGCCTGCACTCTGAAGCATGGGTGGAAAAAGTCCAGTGCTTGCACTCTGAAGCATGGGTGGAGAAAGTCCAGTCCCTTGCACTCTGAAGCATGGGTAGGAGAAAGTCCAGTGCTTGCACTCTGAAGCAGGGGTGGAGAAAGTCCAGTGCCTGCACTCTGAAGCATGGGTGGAGAAAGTTTGGTGCTTGCACTCTGAAGTATGGGTGGAGAAAGTCCAGTGCTTGCACTCTGAAGCATGGGTGGAGAAAGTCCAGTGCTTGCTCTCTGAAGCATGGGTGGAGAAAGTCCAGTGCTTGCACTCTGAAGCATGGGTGGAGAAAGTCCAGTGCTTGCACTCTGAAGCATGGGTGGAGAAAGTCCAGTGCTTGCACTCTGAAGCATGGGTGGAGAAAGTCCAGTGCTTGCACTCTGAAGCATGGGTGGAGAAAGCCCAGTGCTTGCACTCTGAAGCATGGGTGGAGAAAGCCCAGTTCTTGCACTCTGAAGCATGGGTGGATAAAGTCCATTGCCTGCACTCTGAAGCATGAGTGGAGAAAGTCCAGTGCCTGCACTCTGAAGCATGGGTGGAGAAAGTCCAGTGCCTGCACTCTGAAGCATGGGTGGAGAAAGTACAGTGCCTGAAATCTGAAGCATGATTGGAGAATGTATAGAGCTTGCACTCTGAAGCATGAGTAAAGAAAGTACAATGCCTGTACTCTGAAGCATTGGGAAGGGGTTTTGTAATTCACTCTGGCAGCTCAACAAGAAAGAGTGATAGTGGCCATGTTTCCTTCTTTGGAACACTCTACCATGGTGGTTAATACCTGATATGGTAATACTATATACTGGGAAAGCAAAAGTTTTTGGGCCCTGTTAAATAATGCTTCATATGTCTTCATATTAAGTCTTCTTGTATAAAAATAGTCATAGATAAATGGAGAGGTAATCCTACATAAAATATGCCAAGGATAAACAAAACAAGAGAAGATGTTGAGGAAAGGAGTAAGAAAGATGTCGCTGAAACAGTGCTATTGGTCATCTATATGTAGAATTCCAGTATGACTGTAAGACCATGAATGACAGTTGTTTGGTACCATGATTGACAGGTGTAATTACCTTTGTGTTGCTGTGGGAGCAGAACTAAGCTAGTGGTTTCTGGTCTTCATTAAGTAATGTGTGATAAAGTATTTTAAATCTTGTAGTAGAAGTTTTCCTTGTTTATTCTTTAGCAGCCTTTTTCTTAATCCTGAATGTGGTTAACACGTCTCCTATTTTTCTCCTATTGGCCGAAGATTACACATCCAGTGCTTCCTGCTTTCCTTCATTACTCATATATTTGAGTTCTGGGAGACATTTTGTGATTTGGTTCTAGACTTCTACTTTGTTAACATGTTTTTGAGAGGGAAACATTATATCAAAACTCCATATTCTAATTTTCAAAATGACTTTTGTAATCCTGAATGTTGTTGTCATGTCACCTCTTATACTAGCTCAAGAGCATTATCAGAGTCTACCAAAAGTGGGAAAAAATTTCCAGACAAGCTGATTTTTTTTTCAGGGTTCACTAAAGAGTGAGGCTATAAATGACATACTAAAAGTCCTCTGGAATCTGAGACCAGGAAAGCCTTGAAACTGAAGTTGGCCTCCATAGTGATGATTTTATATTGAAAATATTGTAAAATCCACAATTTCACATTAGGTGATCAAGCAGTGGTGTGTAATACCTGTATAGTTTTTGGTCATGTGAAATTCATTTATGAACATTTGGATTCCCTCCATACATTTTTAAGTGGGCAGTTGAATGAAATGTCATTATTTTGGTGTGAGAATATGAAATGTCAGAACAATTTTCCAGTAATTAAAGTAAATTAAGTAAAGTAAAATAACTGACTACTGTTTAGGCAAAAAAAAAAAAAAAAAAAAAAAAAAGTTTGTTGAATCAGATTAAGTTGCAGCACTAACACACATTGTTATCTTCCTCATTACATGATTGCTGTGGCTCGTTCATTGGACTCACCTGCCATAAGTTCAATCCCCATCTTTGGTATGGTTTGCTTGCAATTGTGTCATTACAATTTAATGAGTCACCTGAGAAAAACTTGTTAGGTCAGAGGTAAGTTCAGGGCATCTGTTAGAGCCTACATCAGTGTGTCTGAAACGGTAACATAACCAATTCTGACATTTTTCTTTTCTGTGGCATATTTGGTAGCATGTGAGAAAGATCTCATTTTCTGGAGTAATAATTTTCAATAGAGTGGTAACCTCATTTTCTAGGCATTTATTGAAAAGAACTTAGATGTGCTTCAGTTGCTGTGTAATTTAAGTGAAGTATCCTTGCTATCACATTACACCAACATCTGGTGCATCAGGCCTGTAGTTGTATGTCAAAAGCCTTAAGAGGCAGAGGAGCTGCAACTCAACTACTCAACTCTTCTGAAAGGTCCAAGAGCTAAAGATTAACACTTTCAAGAAGTTCAGGTATAGGTTTGGATTAAAAGCTATTTCTCAATCTGCCATTATTGAAGAAGTTACACAGTGTGGGACCTGTTGGTCTCCTTCCTCAGACCGAACCTAATTTCCCCCCAATCCTCCCCTTTCCCTATCCCATCCTCCCTTTTTCTGTTCCTCCTCCTCCTCCTCCTCCTCCTCCTCCTCCCCACCCCTCCCTTTTGCCCTTCCTCTCTTTGGCTTTTGGGATTTTTCTCACAGGCAAGCTAGTTCCTGGGTAGGGGAAAGGGTACCGGGACCCATCCCATTCCGTTGAGGTTCTTGGCGGTGGTGTAGTTTGCCGTGGAATCTGGATCGCCTGGGGATGCCCCAATCCCTCTTCAGTCTCCCGAGTGGTGGCTTTGGGTGTCTTTTGGGCGACGGGTGTATCTCTGGAGGCTGCCTTTCGGATTCCGGGGGTGGTGGCCAAAAGAGATATGCTTTGTGGCAGATATTCGGCTGCCCTCTTTTTGTCCACCGAGGTAGCTCGGCAGATGTAAGGTTGCTATCCCAGATTGCTGGTTTACTGGCATGATGGGTAGGGTATGGCACGGGTTCCATGCCGCATCTGCGCTACTTGCGGTGCTGAGGTCCTCTTGGGTGCAGAGGGAGATTTCTGGCCCTTTCATTCCTCCTAGGAACTATCCCTCCCCGGTCCCCCCTTTTTTTTTTTTTTTTTTTTTTATTTTCTTCTTTCTTTTTTTTCTTAAAATCAAAAAGAAAGAAGTAACCTAACCATGGAGGACCCAATCCATGACCCCGCTACCCTGGGCCCCTTCTTGTTACCGCACCCTGTTCTGACCCCGCCTCATCTTTTGACCACTCTTCGGACACTCCTAAGGCCCCTGTACCTCTTGCTGGTGCTGTTTCATCACCCGCGTCAGGTGCCAGGGTTTCGACTGACTCCTTCGATTTGTCTGACCTCCGCTCTCCTTTGACTATGCTTCTGGCCTCTCCCTCTACGGTGCAGCAATTTTCGAATTGCCAGCCCGTCCCACGTCGGACCAACTCCGGTCCCACTCCTAAACGCAAATGACAATTGCCTGATGATACTTCTTTGCCACCTTCTCGTTTTACTCAGAAAAGACCGACACGTCATGCTCTCCCTTTCCACGCTCAGTTTTGGAATGCACAATGGACTAAATTCTTTACTTTACGAATGACTTCCTCTATTGTCTATCTTTCCAACCATAGTATTGGCAAGGCGCTCCTATGCCATGTTGGTAGAGATATTTCCTTTCACGCTCTCGAGCGGTACCTGCATCGTCACTGTCCAGAATGCCACCCAAGCTCGTGATCTTTCTCTTTCACGTATCAATACTATTCCTGTCACTATCGAAAAACGTCATTCCCTCAATTCTTTTAGTGGTACTGTTATTCTGCCCCATACCATAATCCAACAGAATTTCCAGACATGTGGCAATGACATTCTTTGACAGCTAGAACTCCAAAATCTCCCAGTCCTCAAAGTAGACGCTTACGTCCTTCCAGCCCACGGGCGGAGACGTTACCCTTCCAATGTGGCTCGAATAACTTTCAACAGCCGTGAACTTCCATCATCTGTTTATGTAGCAGGACATCATTTACACATTCGAAAGGTGATCTCCACACCGCAACAATGTAGAAACTGCTGGTGATTTGGTCACCCTGCAAAATATTGCAGATTTATAGCCGAATGCCCAGTCTGTGGTGCTGATGACCATTCTAATACGTCTTGTAGTCGACCTTCCTCTTGCCTTAATTGTCATGAGGCCCACCCTTCTTACTCTTGCCATTGCCAGGTCTACTTAAATGAGCGAGAAATCTGTTGCCTCAAAGAAGCTGAAGGTCTCCCTTATTCTATGGCAGTTTCTCAACTGCGCCTCCAAGGGAGACTGCCCCGTATTTCTTATTCTCGTGTTTCTAAATGTCCCCCCACTTCTGCGGTCCCATCTTCTGCAACTTCCTCTGTGGTTACCCCTCCCATAGTCACTTCTGTCTCTAATTCTTTTGCTGTCCTGGGCTCAGAAGTCCCTACTTCAACACCTCAGTCTGTTCTCACTTCTTCGTGTTCTCCCTCACAAGCCCCGGTATCAACAAGACTTCATACGACACCTCCTCCCAATTGTCCCTCTACTTCTTAGAAGTCCAAAAAATCTCCATTGCTCAAATCTCCGTTAACCCCTCCTTCATTTCTTCCACCTCCAAATTTTACCTTCCCGGTCTCTGTACCTAGTTTTTCCCCTCTCACTGACTCTGTTACAAGTGTGGAGGTTCACCCTCCTCCTCGTGCTGTGCCTTCCTCCTCTGTCCCCTCCCCAGTTTCTTCCTCTTCTGCACCTCCCAGGTTTCTGCCTCTTCAGTCCTCTCCCACACTTCTTCTCCAGTTCCCTCCACCCTTTCGTCCACCCCTCCTTTGGTACAGTCCATTATGGTTCCACTCTTTACTCGCCCTTCTCCTTCCATCTCCAATATTGTCTCCCATGCGACGTCTTTGAATTCCGAAACACTTGAAGCTATCTCTGAAAATATTGCAGAGACCAAACCATCAATGGACACTGATCCACCCCCTGTTCCTTCTCTTTCCTCTTCTCCATCTGCGCCACTCCTTTCTTCACAGCGCACCGTTCTTTCGCTGCTTGAGCGTTTTCCGCTACTGCCGCATGTGGACTTTTCTAACCTCTCTAGTCCGTAGGTACCCTTACCTGAGGATTTTTGGTATCTTTATCGTTGCCAATCATGGCCTATTTACAGTGGAATACACTCGGCCTCGGGTAATCGAGGTGAGCTTCAGATGTTGCTCTCCCAGTTTTCCCCTGTTAGTGTTTGCTTACAAGAACCAAAATTACACTCTGCAGTTATCTATCCCATCTCAGGCTATAATTTATTGTATTCTTCAGATCCTTTTAGTGATGAGACCTTTAATGAAAGTGCCATTCTTCTACGCACTGATATTCCGTACCATCAGCTATTTGTTCGTACTTTGCTGCATTACACAGCAGCCCGTATCCACTTGCATAGGTGGTATAGACTGTTCTTTGTATCTCTCTCCTTCTCGAGCATTATCTGTCCCGGATGTTGCCTTTCTTGTTTCGTCCTTACCGCCACCACTTCTGTTACTTGGTGATTTTAATACCCATCATTTCCTTTGAGGGGCCTCACTGTGATTCCCGTGGCATTCAGTTGAAGACTTTTCTTGCTTCCCACCCCCTCCATGTTTTAACCCTTTGAGGGTTTTCGTCGTACTAGTACGTTTTACGCGTAGGGGTTTTTGACGTACTAGTACTCATAAATTCTAGCGGCCTCAAATCTAGTGGGAGAAAGCTGGTATGCCTTCATATGAAAGAATGGGTCTATGTGGTCAGTGTGCACAGTCTAAAAAAATCCTGCAGCACACAGTGCATAATGAGAAAAAAAAAACTTTGACCATTTTTTTTTAATAAATCAGCGACTTTGCAGTGTATTTTCGTATGGTATTTATTGTTGTATTCTAGTTTTCTTGGTCTCATTTTATAGAATGGAAGACATATTACAGAAATTGAGATGATTTTGACTGGTTTTACAAAGAAAGGTGCCTTGAAATTGAGCTCAAAGTAGCAGAAATGTTCGATTTTTACCAAACTTCAAAAGTAAACAAATCGTGCCAAGCGTGCAATACACGTCAACTGGTGAGTCTAATATTCTTTCACAAGTGCACCAATAATATTATACCATTTTTTACACTAATGCAGTAGTCTGCATAACAGTAAATCTTATATTTTTTTGTGAAAATAAAAATTCAAAGTGGAAAGCAAAAGAATATAAGAGGGGACTTGAGACATGACTAATGACTAGAGGAAATGTCATTTTAGTGCCAGGAATGTCTTTCTTGTTTATTCTGGACCCTATTCCGAAATTGGCATCTTTTGAAATTTTTGTTAAATTGGCAAAATTGCTAAATTCTGACCACTGTACTGGATAGTTGAATTTCATAAATGAGTGGTTTCTTGCATCCATTCGATAGAAAAAATGGAGTTCTAGCGAAATATTCATGTTTTTTGTCGACTAGTACAGTGAAATTGGCCGAAAATGGGGCTCAAAGTGGGCAAAATCGCTGATGCGTAAACATCGCCGAGACCGCTAACTTTGCGAGAGCATAATTCCGTAAGTTTTCTATCAAATTTCAAACTTTTGGTGTCTTTATGATCGGGAAAAGATTCTCTATCTTTTCATAAGAGAAAATAATTTTTTTTTTTTTTAAATTTGGCCGACCCTGAGAACGAGTTTCGGAGAGGGCCTGTCGACCCTCAAAGGGTTAAATACAGGTGCAGTGGAACCTCAAAAATCGAACGTATCACATATCGAACGTTTCGAAATTAGGACCATTTTTTTGGACAAACTGTGTCCCTATTACTGAACGCCCCCCTATTTTCGGACCGCCGGGTACGGGACATGTCCACGGGCCCGGTCTGTCTGCGTCCCCGCACAGGCGCCGTGAGCAGTCTAGCTTTGTTTATGCTTGAGTGAACACTAACCTGCGCTCTCATTCACACATTTTACGATTATTTCGTTGTGTTGAGTGCTTGTGGGACTGTGAAATAAGGTGCCATGGGCCCAAAGAAACTTACTAGTGGTACCCCTGTGGTAAAGAAAGTGAGAAACACCATAGATGTGAAGAAGGAAATAATACAGAAGTACAGTGGACCCCCGGTTAACGATATTTTTTCACTCCATAAGTATGTTCAGGTGCCAGTACTGACCGAATTTATTCCCATAAGGAATATTGTGAAGTAGATTAGTCCATTTCAGACCCCCAAACATACACGTACAAACGCACTTACATAAATACACTTACATAATTGGTCGCATTCGGAGGTAATCGTTATGCGGGGGTCCACTGTATGAGAGTGGTGTGAAACTTGTTGAGCTTGCCAGGAAAGAAATCAAGGAAGCTGATGTTGCGAAAGGTGTTAATATGCTAACCAAAAAAAGACCACAAATAGTTGAAGAGGTTGAGAAGTTTTTGCTGGTGTGGATCAAGGATAAAGAGATTGCAGGTGATAGTGTTTCAGAGACGATTATTTGCGAAAAGGCAAGGAAGTTGCATGCCGATCTGGTACAGAAAACTCCTGGAACCAGTGCTGATAGTGAATTTAAGGCCAGCAGAGGCTGGTTTGACAAATTTAAGAAGCATAGTGGCATACACAATGTTGTAAGACATGGTGAGGCAACCAGTTCAGACAAACGGGCGGCTGAGAAGTTTGTACAGAAGTTTAAGGGTACATAGACAGTGAAGAATTCAAACCTGAACAAGTGTTTAATTGTGACAAAACAGGCTTGTTTTTGGAAGAAAATGCCAAAAAGAACCTTCATCACACAGGAGGAAAAGGCACTGCCAGGACACAAGCCTATGAAAGACAGGCTTACTCTTTTGTTCTGTGCTAATGCTAGTGGTGATTTTAACCCTTTGACTGTCGCGGCCGTATATATACGTCTTACGAGGTACCGTGTTTGACGTATATATACTCATAAATTCTAGCGGCTTCAAATCAAGCAGGAGAAAGCTGGTAGGCCCACGTGTGAGAGAATGGGTCTGTGTGGTCAGTGTGTACCATATAAAGAAAATCCTGGAGCACGCAGTGCATAATGAGAAAAAAAAACTCCAACCGTTTTTTTTTAATTAAAATGCCGACTTTGTGGTCTATTTTCGTATAGTATTTATGGTTGTATTCTCGTTTTCTTGGTCTCATTTGATAGAATGGAAAACATATTATAGAAATAGAGTAATTTTGATTGATTTTACTATAAAAAGAACATAGAAATGGAGCTCAAATTAGGGGAAATGTTTGATTTTTGCCAATGTTCAAAAGTAAACAAATGATGCCATTGTCCAATAAATGTCCAACTAGCCATTCTGATATGCAGTTATGAATGGGTTGATGTTATTTATACAATTATTACAGTATTGCAGTAGTCTGCATAATAGTAAGTCTTCTATTTTTTGTTTGAATAAAAATTCAAAATAGAAAGCAAGAGTAATATCAGAGGGGTCTGGAGACATGACTGGTGAGCAAAAAAAATGTTATTTTAGAGCCAGGAATGTCTGCATTGTTCATTCTGGACCTTATTTTGAAATTGTCATATTTTTTTGTTTTCGTGAAATTGGCCAAATTGCAAATTTCTGACCACATTATTAGGTAGTTGAAATCGGTAAATGGGCAGTTTCTTGTACTCAATCGATACAAAAAATGGAGTTCTAAAGAAATAGCTATGAGTTTGGGCGACTGGAACAATGGAATTAGCCGAAAATAGGGCTCAAAGTGGGCGAAATCGCCGATTTGTAAACAGCGCCAAGGTTGTGAACAATGGAATTAGCCAAAAATAGGGCTCAAAGTGGGCGAAATCGCCGATTTGTAAACAGCGCCAAGGTTGCTAACTTCGCGAGAGCATAATTCCGTCAGTTTTCCATCAAATTTCGTTTTTTTTTTGGTGTCATTACAATCGGGAAAAGATTCTCTATCATTTCATAAGAAAAAATAATTTTTTTTTTTTTAAATTTTGCAACACCAGGAGACACCTCAGGATTGGGGGTTGGGACAGTCAAAGGTTAAAGTGAAGCCTTTACTTGTGTATCATTCAGAAAATCCCAGAGTGTTTTAAGAAAAACAATGTCTTTAAGAACAAGTTGTGTCTTGTGGAAAGCTAATCATAAGGCATGGGTCACAAGACAAATTTTCAAAGAGTGGATCTATAAATAACAAAAAAAGGCACAATACCATGACTGGAAAGATACACAAATAACCCGCACATAAAAGAGAGAAGCTTACGACGACGTTTCGGTCCGACTTGGACCATTTACAAAGTCACACTAACCAGAAGTGGAGCAGGATGGCTATATATAGGCAGGAAGAGGTGGTGGAGGTAGTAGTAGAGGTAGTGGTAATAGTGGGGAATAAGGAGGAGGAGCCAGTCAAATACAAAGAAAGGGGAGCGCTGCAAGGGAGCTAGGTGCCCACAGAGGGAGAGCAAGTGCACAGAGGTGGGTGAAAGGGGAAGTGGTGAAATATATAAAGAAGGAACAGAAACACAAGACAGAAGAAAGAAAGACAGCCCAGAGGAGAAAAAGGAAAGAGGAAAGGGGAAGAGGGAGAAGAAGAAAAAGAAAAAGAAAAAATGAAGAGTCAGGTTAAGTCATGGGTGTTCTGAAGTTTGGAGCATTTTACAGTGTAGTGGGAGAGGAAGGCATCTACAGAGACGAAGCCAGGGCTAAGATTCATACAAGGAAAGTTGTGTATTAGAGAGGATTCAACTAGACGACGACTGTTCAAGTTGGAAATAGGGAAGACAGTTTTAGCAGAAGACCAGTCAATAGGATGGCTATGATCTCTGACGTGACAGAAAAGAGCATTGTTAGTGTCGGCAAGCCTAACACTATTTTTGTGCTCCCTAAGTCTGTCAGAATGAGATCGACCAGTTTCTCCGAAGTATTGAAGAGGACAGGAGGAGCAAGAAAGAATAGATGCCAGGAACATCTGTATAGGGAGGAGAGGTATGAACGAGACTATTGCGAAGAGTGTTAGTCTGGCTGAAGGCGAGCTTGATGTCTAAGGGACGGAGAGAATTGTTGAGATTAGAAAGACCAGAAATGTAGGGAAGGCAGAGGACAGAAGAGTTCCCAGGAGTAGAGAGTTTGGGAGAGAAGAAATTACGTTTAGCACGAGAGAGGGCAGAGTCTGTGAAATGGGAAGGGTAGCCAAGACGGGAAAACAAATTATGAAGAGTGGAAATTTCTGCTGGAAGGAACTGAGGATCACAGATGCGGAGGGCATGGAGAAAGAGGGAGATAAGAACACTTTTCTTGACAGGGGAAGCATGATAGGAAAAGTAGTGAATGTGCATGCCACTGTGCATAGGTTTTCGGTAAACAGAAAAGAAAAAACCTGTACGTATTTGAGCAGTGGACATGGACATCAAGGAAAGGAAGCAAGGAATTAGATTCCCATTCAGCTTTAAACTTAATGGAAGGGGCGAGATTATTAACCCCTTGAGGGTTTTGGTCGTACTAGTACGTCTTACGCGTAGGGGTTTTGTCGTACTATACGCATAAATTCTAGGGGGCCTCAAATCTGGTGGACTGAGACCATGAAAAGCGATAAGCCTAGATGTGAGAGAATGGGATCCCTGTGGGGGGTTTGCGCATAGGAAAAAAACTTTGAGGACCCAGTGTGCATTGTGGGAAGATCAATAGTACACAATTTACCACCGGCCCTGCGTAAGGAAGTTCCACATCCTCGACGAATTGGACACTTTTGTTCCCCAGTGACAGTTCTAATACAGATGGAAGGACAGTGAGATGAGTTTCAGTTTGGTGAGGTTTGCCGAAAAAATGACCAATAATATGGGTAATGTGAGGAAAACCCAGACAAACCCACAGCCTTCCACCTCTGTGGGGCCGTCGATCAGTGTACAGAATCAAAGAGGAAACTCCTATTTTCCAAAATTCCAGACTCAGATGTGAGCATTGGTGATGAAAGTGATAGTGATTATGAACTACAAGCTCTTCAAACTTGTTCCAAGAATGGAGGAGGAGGAGGAGGCAGAGAGAGGAGCAGAGAGAGGAAGAGGAGGGCCAAGAGAAAGGGCAAGAGAGGAGGCAGGAGGAGAGGAGAGAGGAGGAGAGGAGAGGAAGAAGAAGAGTGAGGAGGAGGAGGAAGAGGAGGAGGAGAGGAGGAAGAAGAAATCGTAATGATAACAATAATAACCTAATAATAATACATAAATAATACAAATAATAATCTAGGTAATAAAATAATATGTAAATAATTGTTCATCATGGACAGTAAGTAAGGGAATAACATCTGATAAGTGCTGACTTTGAGAGGGTAATGAGGGTAGAGCTGATGCCAAAAGATGAGATTAACATCGCCCTCCCTTTGGTTTGCTGGTATAAATAACATTCTGTCTGTCTATTTGCCTGTCTGTCAAGCTCACTATCTGATCCATCTAGCTCTCTGCTCAGAGAGCCACAAGACAGTGTCATCACTTTTACTTCACAACTTCAAGCAGAGATGAGCACTTTGTCGGTTTCCTTGGGTTATCCTAGGAATTAACTAAGTAATACTTGTATTTATGTGTACCTGTGAGCAAGATAGCAGACAATAGAATAGGAGAAAGATAATTAGATAAAATGGAGAGGGAAGCAGCATCCGACCCCATGTGTTTGACAGGCCGAGGGGAAGGTAAGAGCCAATAAGTCACTTTGACACTGCTGAACTCCTTGAATTTACACTATGGACAGGAGGAGAAGTAGGGGAAGAGAAGAGAGGAAGAGGAAGAGTGGAGAAGAGGAATAAGAGGAAGAGGAGGAAGAGAATAGTAGAAGGAAATTAGGGGAAGAGAGGAAGATGAAGAGAGGAGGAGGTAAGATAAGAGGAGGAGAGGAAGAGGAAGAGTAGGAGAAGAGGAAAAAGTAGGAGGAAAGGAAGAGTAGGGAAGGGAAGAGGGGGAAGAAGAAGAGTATGAGGGAAAAGGGGGAAGAGAGGAAGGAGGGGGGGAGGAGGAAGAGGGAAAAAGAGGAGGAGGAGGGGGGAACACTAGTACACTGGACGGTACACTAACATTTCTGTCTGTCTATTTTCTGTCTGTCAAGCTCCCCGTCATCTGTCTATCCGTCACTCTCTGTCTAGAGAGCCACAAACTGTGTCTCATTTTTCTCACATCTTCAAGCAGATAAGCACTTTTTCTGGATTTCTTGGGGGTTTTCCTAGGTAATTTTCTATGTATACTTGTATTTATTGGGACCCGTGAAAGAGATAGACAAAAGATAGAAAAGAGAGAGACAGATTGAAAATAGAATGAGGGAAAATAAAACACCATTGTGTATACACCATGTTTTAGAGTTCCACAACTCGAAATAAAGGAAAAATGTTCAGTGACTGATATTGGTATATATTAAAATTAGAACAAAAATAATAAAAAATGTTTTTTTATTGTTTTGTTTTTGTAAACAATTTTGTAAACAATATATTGATAATTATTTTTTTGTGCTTATTGTGTTGTATACAAAAGTGTATATATTTCATTGCACCTTACTTTGGGCTCAAGGCCCATAAGTTATGTGAAAAAATAAAATATGAAAAAAACAACAAACCTTCAAATAAAGTAAACTAAAGTTTCCGGGGGAGCGGCAGTCGCCCGTTGCCAACGCGGGCCCTTTTCTGCAAACTTCATGATCCAATCTCCAAGATTGATGTTAAATTTTTTTTTTTTTTAACCAAATTTTTAGAAAAAAAACTATTTTTTCAAAGAAAAAATAATTTTTTTTTTTTGAAAATTTTTCCGACCCTGAGAACGAGTTTCGGAGAGGGCCTGTCGACCCCAAAGGGTTTAAAACTTTAAAAAAGGTTAAGAGACTGGAGTCATGAGGGCCCCAGACAAAGATGTCATCCACATAGCAAGCCAAGTGAAGGGTTTCACACAATTGTGGAAGAACAATCCGAAGTATTCCCCGTAAAAATTTGCAAGGGCAGGAGAGAGAGGAGAGCCCATACACACTGAAGGTTGAGAAAAAATTTCCCTTGGAAGGAAAAGGGGAATTGTCTACAAGAACGGATAAGAACAAGAAAAACATCAGTAGGTAAGGGCCTTCTCCTAAGGAAAACAAGGACATCACCAAGAGGGACAAAAGTGAAGAGGGACTCAACGCCAACTAACATCTTTCAGGTTGGGGGGAGAGCGAACCCGTTCAAAGAAGTCCCTTTAGAGTGACGGAGGTGGGGAGGGGAAAAAATACCAAAAAGGGGGTGAGGGTTTTTGGGCCCAAACCCAAAAAGCAAGAGAATAAAGACAGAACCCAAGGGTATGATAGACGAAGAGAATATCAGGTTTAAAGAGTTTTGGGCTATGAAGTGTTTTTGGCCCCCAAAGTGAAAAAATACCTCCAGGAAAAGAAATTTTCCACTCAAGTGCCCCTGTTAATGGGCAAGCTCCTGCCATCCTCCAAACTTATTAACCTCTTTTTCTAAAGGACTTCAGTTTTATAAAATGAAGTTCTTGCCTCCTAACACCACTCTTTTTCCTCCCGCCTATGGACCGCAGGTCATTTTAAACTTCAAAAAAAATGTACACCAAAGCAAAGTTTCAAAGTTCTTGAAGTGACCTCAGACACTGAATTGACCCTAAGAGAGTTCTGGAGGAACACTTCAACATCTACAGCTCCATAAACCTTATAGGCAAGGGTTGGAGGGGGGGCTTCCAGGGCTTTTTAACTCTGCTTGGGGACAATTGTGGCCAGATTGTGTCCAAATGAGGGATTTTGAAGGTTTGAGGCTGACCCGACCCTGACCCACTCACCCTCTCCTGTTGTGGACTCTATTGTGGCATTGGGGGAAAAACCCCCGGGGGGGGAGGGGAGTGGTGAGGATTGGAAGAGTTGGGGAGGACCACGGGGGGGAAAACTAACCACGAAGAGCTTTATCTGGGCAGTATCAACCACAGCTAGGAAAATTGCTTCAGAGGAGGAGGAAGAGGGAGTGGATGAGGTGCCTTCTTCAAAGATTAAGGAGATTTGCGCCAAGTGGAACGATGTCCAAATGTTTGTGCAGAAGTACCACCCTGAGCAAGCTGAAACAAGCCATCTTAGCAAAAAGTTCAGTGACAGAACCATGTCCCATTTTAGGGAAATGTTAAAGAGTTGCCAGAAACAGAGGACTGTGGACAGTTATTTTGTGAAACAGGGGTCCAGTGACTCAAGCTGGTCCTAGTGGCATTAAAAGACAGTGGAAATATTATCACACATGCAGAATAATGTGATCCTTTATTGACAACATTTCGCCCACATAGTGGGCTTTTTCAAGTCACAAACAGATCTGTTTGTGACTTGAAAAAGCCCACTATGTGGGCGAAACATTGTCAATAAAGGATCACATTATTCTGCATATGTGTTTATATTTCCATTGTGTCGGTATTTTATACCATTTATTTCCATTAAAAGACTGAGAAAGGAAGTAACCCCAGAGAGGGCTTTACCTGAAGTCCTCATGGAGTGGGGATTCTCCTTCCAAACACTAACTCCAACTCCCTCTCTCCTCCTCCCTATCTTCCAGATGCCATCACCAATCTTCAAAAAAAGGTAAAAAAAAAGGGTTTTTTTAAATTTTATTAATATACATAATTAAAAACTATAGTTTTTGTCTATGAAAAAACTGAAATTAATCTCTATAAAATGAATTTTTTGTGTGAATTTTGGGGGGGGGTTTCGGGGAATGGATTAATTGATTTCCATTATTTCTAGGGGAATTTTGTTCGAACTACCATGGAACGGTTTAAATTTTGATTTTTGGGTTCCACTGTACTCCAACCCATTTTGATCGCGTACTCAACCTCTCTTGCTTTGTTCTCAGTCTCTCTTTTCTCTACCACACTAGACTTCACCGGTCTTTCCCCGGGAGTTACCGACAGCGATCATTTTCCATCATTCTTACTTCTCCTTCATATTCACCACCTCCCGTAGCCCACGCTGGCAATTTGATCAGGCAAATGGGACCTTTACTCAAAACTAACTATTTTTAGTGGGGTTTCCCTTTCTTTTCCTCCATTGATGAGCTTTTCAAAACCCTTCTCGTCCTCAGTTTTTAACCCGCAGCTTCTCATTCTATCCCCCAAATTCGGGCAGGCTTCTCAAATGCGTGCCATGGGGCCCTCCCTTTGGGCTTATGCAATGTTTGAAACGCCTGCATGGGAAGGGTCCGGGTACAGTAAACCCTGAAGATTTCGAGTTTAAGCGAAGTGTTGTTGCTCGCCTTCATTCTGACGCAAAAACGCACTTGCTGGGAATTGTTTCCACCATCACCTCTGCTCCTCTATGAGTGCAGTCTAAAAAAAGGCGGAAATTGAGGGTAAATACTCTCCTGACCCGGCCCTTTCTGTGATTTTTCGGGTTGTATAGCAAAGCCCTCTTTATGTTGCCTTTTAAAACGGGCAGTCATCGGGTCGTATTTCTCAGGGCTTCACTATGCCCCTTGTTTCTTTCCTCAAAGTCTGCCAGAGAGTTAGCCCCCTTTGGACTTTCTTCTCTCAAGAAGAACTTACATGTCCCTTTTTACACTTCAAAGAACTAAGGCGACCTCTCACTTGCCGACTCGGCAGCTGGGCCTGACGACATCAATATGGATATTACAACATTACAAAGTCCCCCCGCAGTCCTCTTACCCCTCTTCAATCTTTTGGTAAAAAAAGGATTTTTCCCCCACTGGGAAATCTGCCATTGTTCTCCCGTTCCGAAAACGGGTACACGGGACAGATGCCCCCCACTATTGTCCCTTTGCCTTACCATGCAGTTTGCAAAATGAGGAACGTCTGGTAAATCGACTTTAATGGGGTTTTAGAGAGGCACAACAGCTCTCCACTGTAAATATGGCTTTCGTAAGGGCCGTTCTACATAAACCCCTTATATGCTTAGATCGTATTTCGTAATGCCTTTGCGAATAACCACTCAGTTATTGCCATTTTTTTTTGACTTTGAGAGGCATATGACACAACTTGGAGGTAAATTTTTTGGGCCAAGCCCCCCCCTTAGGCCCAGGCATCTACTATCCTTTCCTTAAGAACTTTTAACTGACAACATTTCCGTTTTTCTTTTAAAAAATTGGCCCCCCGGGACTTTCCAAGTGAAGGTGTCCCCCCAGGGATGTGTTCTAGCACGACTTTTTTTTTTCTCCTTGCAAAAAAAATTTTTTTTGGCTCTAGTCTTCCACCCAATATTTGGTCGTCACATTTGAGACTTCGTATTGCTTGTGAGGCACTGTGTGCCTCATTACAGTTTCCTCCAGCAGCAGCGCCGTTTTTTAATTGGGGCCATACGCAGGGGTTTTAAATTTTCCTGTCCCAAAACTCACCAAATTACCTTCACTGATCTCTGTCATTTCTGATCTCCTTTGTACCTTATGTCCCACTACCCCGAGCATGATAGCCCGGGTTTTCTGGGCCCTTCTCTTTGACTTAAGTTATCCTAAAAACCTCCATTACCTCCGAAGGAAACCCTTTCACAGCCGGCTAACCTTTTTAAAAACCCTTGCTCATCTTTCATGGGGACGTTCGCGAACCCCTTCACCACATTCACCCTCTTTTTAAAATCAAAAACTTTTCAGGGGCCTCTCCTGCACTCTCCTACCTTAATTTCCATCCATCATCAGGTTTACGTTACCTTTGGGTGCTTTTCACTCACCCCGTGAACCTTTTTCAGAAGCGAATTTCCATCCTTATCGATCGCCGTGAGCCCATTCCCTTTGCACTATTACACTCCATGATCTCGCAACCCTTTCCCTTTATAGAATAGCCATGAATTATAGACATTCTTTTTGCCGCCCCTGTTGCTCCGCCCTTTTTCTCTTTGCCTAATTCGCTCTTGTCTCCCTTCATTCCCAAATTTTCAGTTCATTACACCATTTTTCCCCTACCCACCGGGAAGTTCCAGCTGTTCGGTCTGTTCTTTCTCACTCCCTTCCAAAAGCCAAACTGCCTGTGGAGTTTCCTGCTTCTTTTTTTTGACCACTTCCACTCCATTCCATGCCATCGCAGTGACACAGATGGCTTAACCCTTCGGCGGTGTCGGATTGCGCAGTTTTCGGACAGCTCTTAGGGCATTTACGTCTTGGTAGCTTTTTTACTGCTGAATTGTTTTCCATTCTTGCAGCACTTATCCGTTTTGCATTTTTGCCTATGTCACATTTTGGTTTTTCAACCCCCTTATGCTTTACGGCTAAAAAAAAATTTGATACCTCCCCCCCTAGTTCTCCTACCAATTTTGGTTACGCCAGTCCTACCAAGCATAAAGAATTGTTTTTGTTTGGGGCCCTTGTCATGTTTACGTACAGGGCAATGAAAAAGCAACACTGCGCCGGGTCAGCTACATGACCTTCCGTTTCATATAGACGTTCCATTTCCACGGATTTTGCTGTATAGCTAACCCCCCTTCACACCCGTTGGAAAAAACGTTGGAGCCTGCCAATAAAAAAATTTGTCTATTAAAAACCAGAATATTTTTCTGCCGTCTTTTTGTCATCGTGTTGAGGTTTTGGGGGGATCTCTCTCCCACCTTCGCATTTGGGCCCACCCGTCTTACTCGGGAATCACATGGGGGGCGCCCCCGCTCTCCTGTGAAATTGTCAGGTTCCAGATCTCAGGGGCCCCATTTTTAGACCCCCGCTCTATCAAAAGCACACAGAATTTTTCCTCCCAACGTCATCGCGCTCGCGCTCTCTCTTGCCTCCCCTTTTTGCTGATGGACCTTCCTTTTATCCAACACCTTAAAACCCCCTCAGCCCTTTCACCTCAATTCCCTTTCTACCCCTCTACCCCCGCACTACCCCCGCCCCACTTTTTTTCTGTAATCTACAACATCCCCCCCCCTTGCGCCCGATACCCTTTCTTCCCTTTCCCTGCCCTGCAGGCTTAAGCCCCCGGGTTTAGCGTTCTTTTTTATTTAAAAAAATAATAAACACATGTGGGGAGTGGCTAATTTCGAGTTGCAAAAAATCATACCGAAATTTAGACTCGGGGAAGACAAAGGGAGGGGAACGTTCCACTGGGAGACGTATCAACCCCCTTTATGTCGTTCCATAGACTACGGTTTAGAGCCAGTTGGGCCCCGAGTACTACGCCGAAAAATCTAAACGCCTTCAAACTGTGGGAAAAAATCTGGTAGGCCTTACATAGAAAGAATGGGCTGCATGGCAGTGTGCCAGTAAAGAAAAACCGCACACACAGTGCATAAGAGAAAAAAACAAATGACCAGGGTTTTTTGGTTAAAACAGCGACTTTTCAGTGTATTTTTTTTATGGGGTTAGGGTTTTATTTTTGTTTTCTTGGTCACATTTGATAGAATGGAAAATATATTACCCAAATGGAGATTTTTTTGATTTTTTCGTGAGAAAGGTACCTTGAAATTGTGTCAAAATAGCGGAATGTTTGATTATGCCTATATTTAAAAGTAAACAGAATACACTACCAGGTGTGTCCCAACTGGCTAGTCCCGAATGCAGTCACGACTGGGTTTACATTATTTACACGGGTTTTATAAATTGCGTAGTCGCATAACTGTAAATCTTCTATTTTTTGTGAGAATAAAATTCAAATGAAAGCAAGAGTAATATAAGAGGGGCCGTGCAGACTAATGAACACAGAAAAATTTATTATGTGCCAGGGAAAGTCTATCTTGTTTTTTTCCCGACCCTATTTTGAAATTGGCATTTTTTGAAATTTGTGTGAAATTTGCCAAATTGCCAATTTCTGACCACTTTAGGGGATTAAAACAGTAAATGGGCTTTCTTGTAGTCTGTTGATAAACAAAAGATTCTAGTGAAAAAACTATATTTTAGTCGACGGATAATGATAGGCCGAAAATAGGGCTCAAAGTGGGTGAAATCGCTGATACATAAATTTTTGCTGAAAAAACGTTAACTTCACGGGGAAAAGAAATTTTCGTAAGTTTTTCGTCAGTTTTCAGGTTTTTTGGTGTCATTACTATCATGAAAAATTCCTCCATTTCTAAGAAAAAATATTTTTTTTTATATATAACTTTTCAACACGGGTTAAGGCTCTGGGGCCCTTGACACTGAAAGGGTTAATAGAAAATGGCTAGGCAAGGTCCAGGGCAGTGATTTTAAAGGGTTTTTCTCCCACTAAAGGACTTTCCCCCATTGCTTCATAGATCTGTATTGTGGGAAAAGAGGTGTAAAAAAGTAGTCATGGCTCTAAATTTACTGAAAGAAGGTGATTATAAGACATTTTTCCTAAATTACCTAAAAGGCCTGGCACCTGTAGTTTAAACTTTCAAAGGGCCCAAGCCCTTTTAAATTTCAACATCAGGAGGTACGAAGCTTTTAAAAAACAGCACCCTTTAAAACCCCTTTTTCAGGGCCGACGGGCCCCTAAGAGACTTGTTCTCGGGGTCCCCCAAATTTTAAAAAAAAAAAAAAAAAAAAAAATTTATGAAAAGAAGAAAAATTTTTTCCCCAATCTTAAATGACCCAAAGTAAAAAATTTTTGAGGGAAAAACTTACGGAATTATGCTCTCCCCAAAGGGTTAGCGGTCTCGACGATGTTTACGCATCGGTGTTTTCCCCCATTTTGAGCCCTATTTTGGGGCCAAATTTCCCCAGTGTACAGTCGAAAAAAAAATTCATAACTTTTTGCTAGAACTCCATTTTTCTATTGAATGATACAAAAACCACCTTTTTAAACCAAAATTTCAACTATCGAATACAGTGGTTTAGAATTTTGAATTTTCCCAAATTTTCCCACACAAATTTCAAAAGATGAAAATTTTCCCCGAATAGGGCCCCGGAAAAAAACAAAAAAAGCCCTTTCCTGACACTAAAAAAAAACTTTTCCTCTGTTTAATTATTCAAGCCCCCCACGCCCCTCTTACATTCTTTTTGCTTTCCACTTGAATTTTTTTTCTTACAAAAAAAAAAAAAAGAAGATTTACTTTTAAATGCAGACAAACGGCATTATTTAAAAAAATTTGGGTATAAATAATATCAGCGCACTTTGTGAAAAAAATATCGATTCCCCAGTTGAGTGTATTGGACGTTTGAATGATTTATTTATTTTTTGAATTTTGGTAAAAATTTTTAAGATTTTTGCTACTTTAGCTTATTTCAAGTACTTTTAATTTGAAAAACCAGTCAAAATCATTCAATTTCTGTAATATGTCTTCCATTCTATAAAATGAGACCAGGAAAACTAGAATAAAAACAATCCCAAAACCACAAAAAAAATTTACAGTGCAAAGCCCCCTGTTTTAACCCAAAAAAACATGATCAAAGTTTTTTTTTTCTTTAAAGGCCTTTTGTGCTGAAGGTTTTTTTTAATACCGTGCACACTGCCCACATAAAAACCCCATTCTTTCAATTTTGGCCATCAGCTTTTCTCTTTAAATTTTAGGGCGCTAGAATTTGGGCGTCCTAAACGTAAAAAAACCCTGGGCCCGTAAGCCGTCCCTAAAAAGGGCCCCAAAAAACCTAAAAGGGGTTTAAAAGAGACCCCGGGGAGTAGTTGTAATTTTGTCAAAAACTGACAATATATAAGAACTAAAAAAAAAGGGAAAACACTTAAACGGGCCCAAACGGGCCCATGCAGAGAAAGGGTTCCATGCCCCCTTTTCCCCCCAAGATTAGCACAATGCCCCACCCAGTTGGTCACCACCACTAAAGGGGAAGGAGCACGGCACCAGACCCACCCAGCACAAGCTAGTCAGGCCCAAAACTCACACCCACCCCACTCCTCATGTATTTTTTCTAACCCATTTTTAAAAGCTAAAACAAAAATTTTAGCCCCCAATAACTGTACTCGGGGTTTTTTTCCCACTTTATCCACAAATTTATTACCAAACCAGTTGTTTCCTATACTTTCCTGAAACTTTAGGGTTTTTCCCCAAATTGAGACCATTGCTGCGATCCTGCTTTGGGGGGGGAAATTTTCAGACGTATTTACAATTTCCCCCTTTTTTTATTTCTGTTTTTTATATATTCACCTCGATCAAAACCCCCCCCAAAATTTTACAAACCCTTTTAGGAGTGCTGATTCAAAGGGGCCCCCCGTCCCCGTCCCCCTAGGGAAAAATTTTTGATAAAAAAAGGGGTCATCTTTGTCATCCTCCCTGTACATTTTCCCGGGCCATTTATTCCCCTGAAGAGGGGGTGTTTTAAAAGTTGCAGTTTAAAAAATTTAGTGTAAAGCCCCTTCCGGGGAAATTCCCGGGGATGGGGTGGGAAAGAAGGTGGGAAAATTTTTCTTTTTCGGGCCACCCTGCCTTGGGGGAATCGGCCGTGTGTTAAAAAAAAAAATTTAAAACCCCTTTTGTAATTTTGGTGCCAGAACTGAGCACATAAATCTAAATGAGGCCTAACCAAGGATATATAGAGTTTTAAGAACAAAACCCGAGGCCTTTTTATTATTTATACTTTTTAGATATTTAAACCAAAAATTGTTAGCTTTTTGGAACACTAAAGGGACTGTTTTCTTGGTTTTTGATTTCTGCTAACCAAAAATCCTAAATCCTTTTTACAATCAGTAGATTTAAAATCTAAAATTTCACCTACTATCCGACTTACCCAAAAGCTCGATATTGTCCCCCTCGAAATTAGGGGCCGTACATCTGGGGCTGGGGTTTGGGGCCCGGGGTATATAAACCCCTGTACAATAATTGACGATACTCCCCGGGGGCAGTGCGCCATGCAGGCCCGCATCATTTTAGTTACCCCCCACTATCAGCAGCATCATACTGTTTTTAACTGTACTAAATTGGGCAGTAAATTTTACCCCTGGTCCCCAAAGAGGAGGGCTGAATTTTGGGACTGGAGATTGTGGGCAAGAAAGCGGGTTACTCTCGAAAAATCTTTTTCCCGTTTTTTTTTTCACTGGGTTTCCCTAAATCCCGTCTATATTTTTTCTGCCCCGTATATCTGTCTGTTTACCTTTTTGTTGTCTTTGTCTACCCCGTGTTTTCCCGTCTTTCTGTTGCTTGTCCTGTCTCAAAAGCCGCCATGAACCAACAGATATTTTAAAAAAAACGAAACAGAGTTGTCACAGCTTCAGTATGATGCTAATATCGTTTTACGCTTATTTTTCTAACACAATCCATCTAACATGAATTTAAAAAAAACATTTTTATGTAAAAAACAAAACCTTTAGGGCACAGAAGGTAAAAAAAGAACTTTACACTTTAAAATCCACATTTTTGCCCCCTGTCTGGCGTGTAAAGGGACAAAAAATTTAAAAAAAACATTAAGAGTTCTTGAAAACACCATAATAAATAATAAAAATTAAAAATAATAATAATAATAATAAAAATAAAAACAATAATAATCACTCTTTAGGCCCCATTAAATGTGTACAAAATGTTTTTATAGACATTTTTCTTAATCCATCTATGATTTTTTTTTTCAAAATTATATAATAAACATGCTATGTAACATATAAATTAACATAAATATGAGATGTTTTTCCAGTCGCTTGCAGAGTGAACCGAAACCCTCAGTGTCCGGGGGGGAACAACAAGGGAAATACATGGAACCCCCCCGGGTTTAAAGAAAATTTTTTTCCCTTCCAGTAGTTGTTCAGGTGCCCGTACTAAAAAAATTTTTTCCCATAAGGAATATTGTGAAGTAGATTAGTCCATTTCAGACCCCCAAACATACACGTACAAACGCACTTACATAAATACACTTACATAATTGGTCGTATTTGGAGGTGATCGTTAAGCGGGGGTCCACTGTAGTTTGTTTACAAAACTCGCGAACCTTCTACACTCATTCTCTCTCTCGTTTATTCATTTAATCTTGTTTACTCGCCTCTCACTCTACATTAAGACTACAGATATTTTAAGGTAAGTAATGAGTAAGCACTATACAGTGGACCCCCGCATACCGATGGCATCACATAACGATTAATCCGCATACCGCTTGCTTTAATCGCAAAAATTTTGCCTCGCATACCGCTTAAAAACCCGCTCACCGATTTTCGTCCGAGACGCGTCCAATGTGCGGCTTGAGCCACGCTCACATGTTCCGCCGGTGGCATTGTTTACCAGCCAGCCTCCGCGGTAACATCCAAGCATACAATCGGAATATTTCGTATTATTACAGTGTTTTCGGTGATTTTTCTGGAAAATAAGTGACCATGGGCCCCAAGAAAGCTTCTAGTGCCAACCCTACAGCAATAAGGGTGAGAATTACAATAGAGATGAAGAAAAAGATCATTGATAAGTATGAAAGTGGAGTGCGTGTCTCCGAGCTGGCCAGGTTGTATAATAAACCCCAATCAACCATCGCTACTATTGGTGGTACAGCTGCTGCTGCTGCTGCACTGTCAGCTGCTGCTGCACTGTCAGCTGCTGCTGCAGCTGTAGCATCGTCTGCTGCTGCTGTAACATCGTCTGTTGCTGCTGTAGCGTCGTCTGTTGCTGCTGTACCACCGTCAGCTGCTGCTGCTGTAGCATCGTCTGCTGCTGCTGTAACATCGTCTGTTGCTGCTGTAGCATCGTCTGTTGCTGCTGTACCACCGCCAGCTGCTGCTGCTGCTGTAGCATTGTCTGCTGCTGCTGTAACATCGTCTGTTGCTGCTGTAGCATCATCTGCTGCTGCTGTAGCATCGTCTGTTGCTGCTGTACCACCGTCAGCTGCTGCTGCTGCTGTAGCATCGTCTGTTGCTGCTGTAGCATCGTCTACTGCTGCTGTAGCATCGTCTGTTGCTGCTGTACCACCGTCAGCTGCTGCTGCTGCTGCTGTAGCATTGTCTGCTGCTGCTGTAGCATCGTCTGCTGCTGCTGTAGCATCGCCTGTTGCTGCTGTACCACCGTCAGCTGCTGCTGCTGCTGTAGCACCGTTGTTGGTGTGGCTTATTGAGAATACCAAGAAACAATTAACCCCAGAGGATTTGCCACCCAGGATAACCCAAAAAAGTCAGTGTCATCGAAGACTGTCTAACTTATTTCCATTGGGGTCCTTAATCTTGTCTCCCAGGATGCAACCCACACAAGTCGACTAACACCCAGGTGAACAGGTAAAAATGCCTGGAACTAGTGCTCATATTGGTGAATTTAAAGCCAGCAAAGGTTGGTTTGAGAGATTTAAGAATCGTAGTGGCGTACACAGTGTGATAAGGCATGTTCTGGAAGAAAATGCCAAACAGGACCTACAGTACTCAGGAGGAAAAGGCACTCCCAGGACACAGTGTCTCATCAGTCATTGCTGCATCTTCAATAAAGGTAAGTGTCATTTATTCTTCATTTAGTAGACTATACATGCACAATATATACGTGCTGACTACTTACATTGGCATGTATCCTTCTTTTTGTGGGGGGAAAATGTTTTTTTTTTTCATGTGGTAAAATTTTTTTTTTCATACTTTTGGGTTCTTGCACGGATTAATTTGATTTCCATTATTTCTTATGGGAAAATTCTTGCATCCCGTTATTTGCATAACATGACCCCTCTTGCACGGATTAAAATGGGTTTTTTAAATGGGGGGGGGTCCACTGTATTACTTTTTAAAGTTTAATAAAAAATTTATTGTTTTAGTAATACGATTATTGTAATAAAATACGTAAAATTATTATTATTATTAATTTGGGCACGGAGCACGATCCCGTAAGCACGATGTCTGGTTTTTTTTGGGGTTTATCCTATAATTTACACAAAACATGTATATGATAACTTTACTTAGTGACCTGTGAGAGAGAAAGAGAAAGGACCCAAATTCAGTCATCAGGCAGCAACCCACCCACCCACCCACCGCCACCGAAACGATTACAATGTTGCAGGTTGTTCTCTTTATTGGGGTATAGTTATGACTTCGGCAGGATGACACTCCAGTGGTATTCTCCCCTTCCCACTGTGTTGAAAAATACTTAAAGATAACAGTGCTTTGAACTGTTGAGAAAAAATTTACAATACAGTTCATGCCATGTATACATAATATACAGTACATAAATGAAAAAAAATTATCAATAGAAAAAATTAGGGTAAAAAGAATGAAATAAGTTGTACATTACATTAAGAATATGGGGTATTTTATAGAAAAGGTTTGACATTAAGCCCCCCAGTAGTCGGCAACTTTAAAAGGGTTTAAACTTGAGTCCATTTTGACTTTTACCATTGGTCAGAACCAAGTTGGTCTTAATTTGGGATGGTCCCTGTTTTTAGTTTATATGTTGCTGATTTTTTCCTGTCCAACTTTGAATTTTTGCTTTTGTCTATATTAAACTGCATTTGCCATTTCCCCGGGACATTGCATAGTCTATTCAAATCATCCTGGATGCCTAGGTCCTCATTAGAATGAATTGGGGGAGCCTATTTTGGGATCCAAATTTGCTTATATCGCTATTTTTTCCCCCATCTATTCATTTATGTAAATTTTGAACAACAAAAGGCCAAAACGACCCCTGTGGAACACCCCTTGGCGTGCCCCCATTTTGATTTATCCCCCCTTTTTGCAAACACACGCTGCCTATTTGTCTGCCATGCTCTACCAGGGAAAAAAATTTTTTTCCCCTATTCCATGGCCTTAAGCCTCAAAATCCTCTTTTATGTGGAGCCTATCGAAAGCCTTTCGAAGTCCATTACACAAATATTTTATTATCATGATCTACCTCCTCAAACACCTTTGTGAAAAAATTAGAAATCGAAGACAGGAAAGCCCCCTTTTTAAAACCGTGTTGAGTTCAGTAATAATCTGTGCCTACAAGGGCTAAGAATTGCTTTGGGAATTATTTTATTCCATAAATTTTTTCCCCCTTGGAGTAAGCTTACTGGTTATAGTTTTGAAGCCAAGGACCCGCACCTCCTTGTAAAAAGGTATTACATTTGCCATTTTCCCTTTCGGACATGCCCCGTTTGTAGTGATATGTTTAAAAAAAAATTTGCCAAAGGTATGGTAATCTCCTCTTTACTTTTTCCTTTAAAACCATTGCAGACAGTTCACAAAGGCCCCTTTTTTTTTTTAGGTTTTGTTTCTCTATCTGTCGAGGCCCTGTCACTGTTACCACATGTGATATTTATTATCGTCCTGTTCTTTGTAATCTATTTTTTCAGGAATATTGCATATATTCCTGGGGGAAAAAATGGGGAAGTAGGTAGTGAGAATTCACACACATCCTTTCACGTCATGATTGACCAGAGTTTACTTTAAGTGGGCCATCTTGTCCCCCAAACTTACTTTTTAACCTGAAAGAAAACCCTTTTTGGGGTTTGTCTTTGATCCCTTGCAACCCTTTGCCCCATAATCCCCTTCTTGCTTTTTTTATTCCTTTCTCTATTTTTCTCTTTAATTTAAAAAATTGATTTTTTTAACTGCCCATCCCCTCTTTTATATGCCTATAAGCCCCTCGTTTGCCAATGAATGTTTTGATTTTGTTTATCCATTTGGGGTCATTTTTGTTAGATCTAATTTTTTCTCGGAACAAAAGTTGTCTGGGCGCTAGAACTATGCTTGAAAAATGTCATATTGGCAAACCAAATCACCCACCTGACCCTAGAAGGCTCCCAATTTAGGGCCCCCCCAGGTAATTTTTTTAGTCCCATAAATCAGCCAAGCGAAAAACTGGGACAGATTTTATTGCGTTATCTGGGTAATTCCAGATATATTAAACTAGTGGGTTTGTGATCACTTTCCCCCAAAACTCATAAACCTCAAGATTATTTAAATTTGTGACTCTTTGTTGGCAAGAAAACAGTAAGGGACTGTTTCCCCCTTTTTGGTTTTGTCACAAACCTGTTTTTAAAAAGCAAACCTGAAAATGTATCAAGAAAGTCACAACTCGAATTTCGTGCATATTGTTCCCAAACAATTTTTCAAATTAAAATCTCCCATTATCCAACATTTTTCATATCTAGGCCTTATGAATTTCGTCCCCCTACAGCTTACGCACTCCCCTTTAAGGTTTGGGGGCCTTTAAATCACACTCAAAAATTAATTTGTCAGACCCTCGAGAAACTGTAGCCAAACCGATTTTGTGTTTGATGTTTCTAATCTTTTTTCTGCTAAGACAACAATAAAATTTTCTCTGACCTTACTTCGCCACCCACCACCCTTCCTGTTGACCCTATCGTGTGGAATGTTTATAACTTTGTTCATTTAGAAGGCATCTCTCTATCTTTCAGGTTGAACCAGTCTCTGTTAAACCCAAAAATATCTATATTACCTGCACTTAAAATAACTTAGCTCATCTATCTTATATCTTGACTCCCCACTATTTGTATAGTAAAACCCTTTGGGAGCTAGTCGCTCATTGCCCTCTACTATCTCTCTTTGTTTGTTGTTCAGTTGATTTGCCATTACTAGCAACTTTATTTTGAATATTGTCTTTTAAACATATCCCTGAGGTATCCTGGTAATAACTGCTGTTTTTAACCCTAATACTGCAGCCTGATTGTTTCATACAAACACCCATACCTCTATAATCTATCAGTTTAAATTCCTAGACAAGTTATCAATTACCCTCTCAATCGAATTGGCTAATGCAACCACTCCTTCCCCAGAGAGATGAACCCCATCCCTTGCATAAATATCACGTTTGCCAAAGAATAGGTCCCAGTTATCAATGAATGGGATTGCAAGTTCCTTGCAGTACATGTCTAGCCAGCAATTTATACCAGTTCCCCTAGACATCCATTCATTGCCCACTCCCTTTCAAGGCAAGATGCTACATATGACTGGGATCCCTCCCTTAGACCTAACTACTTCTATGGCTGACCTGTACTTATCCAACAGCTCCTGTCTCCTGCCCTTCCCAATGTCATTACCTCCAGCACTAAGACAGATAATGGGCTTGTTCGCATTACCTGACATAATATTATCCAACCTGCTGACTGTCACCAACACCAGCTCCAGGAAGGCACACCCTCTGTCTGACCTTTGTCTCTGTTACAAAAAGCACGGTCCATATATCTTAACTGAGAATCTCCTACTATTAAAATATTCTTACCTTGATTAGCAGGGGAATCAGTGGTACCTTCAACCTCACTAACCATTGAAGTGCACTCGTCCTGGAGAACAGAGAATCGATTTCCTACCTTCACATCTTCTCTGTTAACCCTCCTTATCTTCCTTCTTTCTGAATTGTGAACCACTTGCCACTTAAAGCGGCTGCCACTATCAGTGCTAGTGACCATTTCCTCCTCACCAGCTAAATCCTATTCACACTCCCAAACTCATCTAGGCGAAGCTTCAGACTCCTGTTTTCCTCCTGAAGAAGTAGAACCTCCTTCTTCAACACCTGAACCTGAGATTCTAAAACACTACAACAAGCCATGGTGCTTGGTAACACCCCATGCTAACTCCCTGAGAGCTGAGGACAAGACTGCAGGTGACCACTGACCTCAGCGTATGATCAATTGCTCTCCAAAACTAGTGTTGCTCTGCTCATGGAGCTTTTGCTTTTTCATAATGTGGAAGCAGAAAGACAATACTTTTCTGGGGAATTGATCTTGTCACATCACAAAAACCAACATACTAATCTTTATGAATGTGTATTTCATTACTTATTCTACTGCAGCAGAGTATATGATAGTGCATAACATTGTATAAAAAAGTCAATAACTGTTTAAATTAAGCTTCATTTTCTGAATTTGCTGTGGAGTGTTGGGTAAACATAAATGACAGAAGGGAAGTGCTTAACCCTTTCACTGTTGGTGCTGTATAGATACATCTTAGGAGCCAGTGTTGGTGAAGTACTATGCCAAAATTCTAGCGGCTTCAAATCTAGTGGGAGAAAGCTGGTTGGCCTACATATGCGAGAATGGGTCTCTGTGGTCAGTGTGCGCAGTATAAAAAAATTGTGGAGCCAGTGGTGCATTGTGGGAATGCCATTTCAGTAGTCCTTGCTCAGCATGTCTAGCAGTAAGAAATATCTGACTCCCCGGTGAATCTGGGGCTCTTCTCCTTCCAAATGATAGTTCTAACACAGATTGAAGTGTCAGTGAAGATGAATTTCATGGTTTTGAGGAGTTTGTGACTGAAAGCAGTGCCCAGGACACCAGAAGAAAGGAAGGAAAAAAGAAAGGAAGAAAGGAAGGAAGGAAGGATGAAAAGGAAGGAAGGAAGAAAGAAAGGAAGGAAGGAGTAAGGAAGGAAGGTAGGAATTAAGGACAACCCAGATGACCATCAATCTAGGATAATCCAAAAAAGTCAGTGACTTATTTCCATGTGGGTGGTGGGGAAGACTGCATGCTTGTTGGGGAAGACAGTGTGGGTAATGGATGGTGGTAATGCGTCATTGTTACACCAGCCACATTGCTCTCGGCACATCCATAACAAAGGAGGCCACACACACACACACACACAAAACCATCTTCCAGAAGCTGTAGCAGTTCTAGGAACATGTCCAGTGACTATATATATATATATATATATATATTTAATATATATATATATATATATATATATATATATATATTATATATTATATATATATATATAACACACACACACACACACACACACACACACACACACACACACCATCCGACTTACGACCACTTGACTTACGACCGTGTTTTTTATGCCAAATTTCTGGGAAATAAACAACTATTTGTGTTGTACACAGTGTTTATCCTAAACCTTACAGTATAAAATACAGTACTAACAACATAAAAAGTAAAGTAAAACATGAAATACCAAAATAAAACAATGAAATAAAGTCATTACAAAATGTTTTGTTGAAATCAGTAGTAAAGTTCGACTTACGACCATTTCGACTTATGACCAGTTTCTCGGAACCGAACTCGGTCGTAAGCCGGATGGTAGGTTGTGTGTGTGTGTTTGTGTGTGTGTGTGGTGTAGTATATATATATATATATATATATATATATATATATAATATATATATATATATATATATATATATATATATATATATATATATATATATATATATATAATCACATGTACATATATATATACACAGTGGACCCCTGGTTCGCGATACTAATCCATTCCTGAAAGCTCATCATAAACCAAAAATATCGGAAAGCGAATCAATTTTCCCCATAAGAAATAATGGAAATCAAATTAATCCATGCAAGACACCCAAAAGTATGAAAAAAAAAAAACTTTTACCACATGAAATATTAAGTTTAATGCAATAGAATAGTAATTACAATAACAACAATAACAGTAAATAACAATAAATAACGAAAGAATAATTGACACTTGCCTTTAATGAAGATCTGGTGATGATTGATGGGATGGGAGGAGGGGAGTATGTGGATGGTGTTAAAATTTAGAAGGGGAATCCCCCTTCATTAGGACTTGAGGTAGCAAGTCCTTTTCCGGGGTTACTTCCCTTCTTCTTTTAATGTCACTAGGACCAGCTTGAGAGTCACTTGACCTCTGTTGCACAACATAACTGGCAGCCTCACCATGCCTAATCACACTATGTATGCCACTACGATTCTTAAATCTTTCAAACCAACCTTTGCTGGCCTTAAATTCACTCACATCACCACTAGTTGCAGGCAATTTTTTTACCAAATCGTCATGCAACTGCCTAGCCTTTTCACAAATGATTGCTTGAGAAATGCTATCTCCTTCTATCTGTTTTTCATTTATCCACACCAATAACAGTCTCTCAACATTTTCTAACACTTGCGGTCGCTGTTTCGTAATCACAGTTGCACCTTTTGCAAGAACAGCTTCCTTGATTGCCGTTTTCTTGCTCACTATAGTAGAGATGGTTGATTGGGGTTTACTATACAACCTGACCCGCTCCGACACACGCACTCCACTTTCGTACTTTGCAATTATCTCTTTCTTCATTTCAACAGTCATTAGCACCCTTGGTCTCGAAGGGTTGGCACTGGGAGCTTTCTTGGGGCCCATGGTGACTTATTTTGCAGAAACAAGCACCAAAAACAGTGATAATATGGATAATATGGAATGTACCGAATGTATCCTTAGATGCGTGCGCACTGGCTGGCTTGTAAACACTGGCACACATGGGGCAGTTCAGGCCACACATGGACACATCTCGTACGAACCACATCGCATACCGGGTTTTGTATCGGGAAGCGAGGCAAATTTTCTGCGATATAATGCATCGGTTACTGGATTTATCGGATACCGAAAGCATCGCAAACCGGGGTTCCACTGTATATACAGTGGACCCCCGCATACTGTTGGCATCACATAACGTTAAATCCGCATACCGATACATTTTATCGCTAAGATTTTGCCTCGCATATCGCTAAAAAACCCGCTCAACGCTATTCGTCCGAGACGCGTCTAATGTGCGGCCTGAGCCAGCCTCACATGTTCCGCCGGTGGCATTGTTTACAAGCCAGCCTCCGCGGTAACATCCAAGCATACAATCGGAACATTTCGTATTATTACAGCGTTTTTGATGATTTTATCTGCAAAATAAGTGACCATGGGCCCCAAGAAAGCTTCTAGTGCCAACCCTGTGGTAAAAAGGGTGAGAAATATTATCGAAATACTGTGGTACCATGGTCAACTGCTGATGCTTCTGCTGCTGTAACACCGTCAGCTGCTGCTGCTGCTGTACCACCATCAGCTGCTGCTGCTGCTGCTGTACCACCATCAGCTGCTGCTGCTGCTGTAGTACCGTCTGCTGCTGCTGTAGCACCATCTGCTGCTGTAGCACTGTCAGCTGCTGCTGGTGCACTGTCAGCTGCTGCTGCTGCTGCTGTAGCACCATCAGCTGCTGCTGCTGTAGCACTGTCAGCTGCTGCTGCTGCTGTAGTACCGTCTGCTGCTGCTGTAGCACCGTTAGCTGCTGCTGTAGTACCGTCTGCTGCTGCTGTAGCACTGTCTGCTGCTGCTGTAGCACTGTCAGCTGCTGCTGTAGCACTGTCAGCTGCTGCTGTAGCACTGTCAGCTGCTGCTGTAGCACTGTCAGCTGCTGCTGCTGCTGCTGCTGCTGTAGCACTGTCAGCTGCTGCTGCTGCACTGTCAGCTGCTTCTGCTGCTGTAGCACCATCAGCTGCTGCTGCTGCTGCTGCTGTACCACTGTCAGCTGCTGCTGCTGCTGCTGTAGTACCATCTGCTGCTGCTGTAGCACCATCTGCTGCTGCTGTAGCACCGTCTGCTGCTGCTGTAGCACTGTCAGCTGCTGCTGTAGCACTGTCAGCTGCTGCTGCTGTAGCACTGTCAGCTGCTGCTGCTGCTGCTGCTGCTGCTGCTGCTGCTGTAGCACCGTTGTTGGTGTGGCTTATTGAGAATACCAAGAAACAATTAACCCCAGAGGGTTAGCCACCCAGGATAACCCAAAAAAGTCAGTGTCATCGAAGACTGTCTAACTTATTTCCATTAGGGTCCTTAATCTTGTCTCCCAGGATGCAACCCACACCAGTCGACTAACACCCAGGTGAACAGGGAAAAATGCCTGGAACTAGTGCTCATATTGGTGAATTTAAAGCCAGCAAAGGTTGGTTTGAGAGATTTAAGAATCGTAGTGGCATACACAGTGTGATAAGGCCTTTCCTGGAAGAAAATGCCAAACAGGACCTACAGTACTCAGGAGGAAAAGGCACTCCCAGGACACAGTGTCTCATCAGTCATTGCTGCATCTTCAATAAGGTAAGTGTCATTTATTCTTCATTTAGTAGAGTAGTACATGCACAATATATATTGTGCATGTACTACTCTACTATTGTGCATGTATCCTTCTCTTTGTGTGTAGGAAAATGTATATTTCAAGTGGTAAAAATTTTTTTTTCATACTTTTGGGTGTCTTGCACGGATTAATTTGATTTCCATTATTTCTTATGGGTAAAATTCATTCGCATAACGATAATTTCGTATAACGATGAGCTCTCAGGAACGGATTAATATCGTCATGCGGGGTCCACTGTATATATATATATATATACAGTGGATCCTCACCTAACAATATTAATTGGTACCTGAGAACGAATATCGTTAGGTGAGTTTTTTAGCGTTAGCTGAGGCAAAATGTTAGCGTTAAAATGTATCGTTGGGCGAATTTAACATTATACGATGCGTTCGTTAGGCAAGGGTCCACTGTGTGTGTGTGTATATATATATATATTATATATATATATATATAATATATATATATATATATATATATATATATAATATATATATATATATATATATATATATATGCAATAAGATCACAGTAAACAGGCGATTTCAAAATATGCAAAACAACCACTCTGAAAGAATAGAGAAATTCCAAGCGCTTTCGTGAGTACTCACATTATCCTTGATAATGTGAGTAGTCACGAAAGCGCTTGGAATTTCTCTATTCTTTCAGAGTGGTTGTTTTGCATATTTTGAAATCACCTGTTTACTGTGATCTTATTGCATGCATGCATGCATGCATATATATATATATAATATATATATATATATATATATATAATATATAATATATATATATATATATTATATATATATTATATATATATATATATATATATATATATATATAAATAAATAAATATAGGGAAGTACCACCTCTATAGCTGGAATGGGGACCCTCATCCTCAGAGAAGACAATAAACGTACCTCAGGGAAAACTCAAGGTTCTCCCCGGAGCTGTTTGAATATTTTCTTCTCCTACCACCCCCTATATTTATATTCTATGTGAACATTTATTAATAAACAAAATACATTTACAGAAAAAAACATAAACATGAATACAATGGCACAATGTATCAAAGATGATGAATTTCCTCCAGCTCCTCTGAGGCTGGACGTGAACCAAGTATGCAGCAAGCATTTCCCTCTGGATGGCGACGCTGAGGCGCTGGAATGTGTGTGTGTGTATATATATATATATATATATATATATATATATATATATATATATATATATATATATATATATATATATATATATATATATATATATATATGGGGTTTGGTCATTTAGAGAGAATGGATCAAAGTAGAATGACATGGAAAGCATATAAATCTATAGGGGAAGGAAGGCGGGGTAGGGGTCGTCCTCGAAGGGGTTGGAGAGAGGGGGTAAAGGAGGTTTTGTGGGCAAGGGGCTTGGACTTCCAGCAAACGTGCGTGAGTGTGTTAGATAGGAGTGAATGGAGACGAATGGCATTTGGGACCTGACGATCTGTTGGAGTGTGAGCAGGGTAATATTGAGTGAAGGGATTCAGGGAAACCGGTTATTTTCATATAGTCGGACTTCAGTCCTGGAAATGGGAAGTACAATGCCTGCACTTTAAAGGAGGGGTTTGGGATATTGGCAGTTTGGAGGGATATGTTGTGTATCTTTATATGTGTATGCTTCTAAACTGTTGTATTCTGAGCACCTCTGCAAAAACAGTGATAATGTGTGAGTGTGGTGAAAGTGTTGAATGATGATGAAAGTATTTTCTTTTTTGGGATTTTCTTTCTTTTTTGGGTCACCCTGCCTCGGTGGGAGACGGCCGACTTGTTGAAAATATATATATATATATATATATATATATATAAATATATATATATATACATATATACAGTGGACCCCCGCATAGCGACTTTAATCCGTGCAAGAGGGCTGATTGTTATGCGAAATGTTCGGTATGCGAATGAATTTTCCCCATAAGAAATAATGGAAATCAAATTAATCCGTGCAAGACACCCAAAAGTATGAAAAAAAAAATTTTACCACATGAAATATACATTTTCCTACACACAAAGAGAAGGATACATGCACAATAGTAGAGTAGTACATGCACAATATATATTGTGCATGTACTACTCTACTAAATGAAGAATAAATGACACTTACCTTTATTGAAGATGCAGCAATGACTGATGAGACACTGTGTCCTGGGAGTGCCTTTTCCTCCTGAGTACTGTAGGTCCTGCTTGGCATTTTCTTCCAGAACAGGCCTTATCACACTGTGTATGCCACTACGATTCTTAAATCTCTCAAACCAACCTTTGCTGGCTTTAAATTCACCAATATGAGCACTAGTTCCAGGCAGTTTTCCCTGTTCACCTGGGTGTTAGTCGACTGGTGTGGGTTGCATCCTGGGAGACAAGATTAAGGACCCCAATGGAAATAAGTTAGACAGTCTTCGATGACACTGACTTTTTTGGGTTTATCCTGGGTGGCAAATCCTCTGGGGTTAATTGTTTCTTGGTATTCTCAAAAAGCCACACCAACAACGGTGCTACAGCAGCAGCGCAGCTGACGGTGGTACAGCAGCAACAGACGATGCTACAGCAGCAAACAGACGTTTGCTACAGCAGCAGCAGACGATGCTAAAAGCAGCAGCAGACGATGCTACAGCAGCAGCAACGATGCTACAGCAGCAGCAGCAGCAGCTGACAGTGCAGCAGCAGCTTTCCCACCAATAGTAGGAGGGTTTGATTGGGGTTTATTATACAACCTGGCCACTCGGAGACACGCACTCCACTTTCATACTTATCAATGATCTTTTTCTTCATCTCTATAGAAATTCCACCCTTATTGCTGTTGAGTTGGCACTAGAAGCTTCTTGGGGCCCAAATGGTCACTTATTTTCCAGAAAATTCACCAAAAACACTGTAATAAACGAAATGTTCCGATTGTATGCTTGGATGTTACCACAGAGGCTGGCTGGTAAACAATGCCACCGGCGGAACATGTGAGCATGGCTCAGGCCCAACACTTTTGACGCGTCTCGGACGAAGGGCGGTGAGCGGGTTTTTGGGCGGTATGTGAGGCAAAATTTTTGTGAAAAAAGCGAGCGGAATGCGGATTGTATGGTATGCGATGCGTGCGGAAATGCGGGGGTCCACTGTATATATATATATATACAGTGGACCCCCGCATAACGATGGCATCACATAGCGATTATTTCGCATACCGCTTACTTTAATCGCAAAATTTTTGCCGCGCATACCGATTAAAAACCCGCTCACCGATTTCGTCCGAGACGCGTCCAATGTGCGCCCTCAGCCACCCTCAAATGTGCCGCCCGTCCCCATTGTTTACCAGCCAGCCTCCGCGCTAACATCCAAGCATACACTCGGAATATTTCGTATTATTACAGTGTTTCGGTGCTGTTTCTGGAAAATAAGTGACCATGGCCCCAAGAAAGCTTCTAGTGCCAACCGTACACCAATAAGGGTAAGAATTCCCATTGAAATGAAGAAAGAGATCATTGATAAGATGAAAGTGGAGTGCGTATCGCCGACTAGTCAAGTTGTACAAGAAACCCCAATCAACCATCGCTTACTATTGTGGGCACCAAAAAGACAACCCAAGGAAGCTGTTCTTGCCAAAGGTTTAACTGTGTTTTCGAAACAAAGATCGCAAGTGAGGGAAGATGTTGAGAGACTCTTATTGGTGTGGATAAATGAAAAACAGCTAGCAGGAGAAAGCGTCTCTCAAGCGATCTTGTAAAAAAAGGCTAGGAAGTTGCATGACGTTTTAAATTTAAAAAAATGCCTGCAACAGTGATGATGTGAGTGAATTTTAAGGCCAGCAAAGGTTGGTTTGAGAGATTTAAGAAGCGTAGTGGCATCCATAGTGTGATAAGGCATGGTGAGGCTGCCAGTTCGGACCACAAAGCGGCTGAAAAAATATGTGCAGGAATTCAAGGAGTACATAAAACTGAAGGACTGAAACCTGAACAAGTGTTTAATTGTGATGAAACAGGCCTGTTCTGGAAGAAAATGCCAAGCGGGGACCTACATTACTCAGGGGGGAAAAGGCCCTCCCAGGACATAAGCCTATGAAAGACAGGGCTTACTCTTCTCATGTGTGACCAATGCTACTGGTGATTGCAAAGTGAACCTTTATTAGTGTATCCTCTGAATACTCCCATAGCGTTCAGCAAAAGAATGTCCTCAAGATAATTTGTGTGCTGTGGAGGCAAACATAAGGCAGGTCACTAGGGAATTTTCTATAACTGTTAAACACCAGCATTTCCCCCCCCAAGTGAAAATTACCTAACTGAAAAAAAATTAAACTTAATGCCCTGGGTTAAAACAATGCCCCGGTCATCCTACAACTGGCAGAGCGAATTAAAATGGGACAAGACTCATAAGGTGAAGTTTTCCTCCTATACACCTCCCTCCTGCAGCCATGGACCACCCGTTATTTCCACTCAAGAACTGTACACAAAAGCTCGTTTGAAAGGGCTTTTAATGCCTCAGAAACTCAACTGACTCAAAGAGAGTTTTGAGAGACATTTTAATATCCTCAATTGTGTAAACCTTATAGGTAAGGTTTGGAGAGTGACTAAGAGGACCTTGAACTCGCTTGAAAAACGTGGCCAGAATGTGTAGCAAAGGGATTTTGAAGGTTTGAGGCTAATCCTGAAGGATTATGCAGTTGAGAATCCTTGTGGCATTGGGAAGTCCTTGGGGTTGGAGGTAGTGGGAGGATGTGGAAGAGTTGGTGGAGGAGGACAATGAGAACTACCACTGATGAGCTGATAGATAACTTCAAGGAGCAAGAGGCCAGACCTGGGGAAACTGGTTCAAGAGGAGGGGGAGGAGAAATTGAAGAAGTTGGCCTACTACAAAGATAAAGGAAATCTGTGCAAAGTGGCTGAAGTGCAAACCTTCATTGATGAAAATCCCCTCACCAGTATGACCCGTGTTGGCAACCTGTACACTGACAATGTTGTGAAACACTTTGGGAAGTGATAAAGGAACCCGAGGGGGGTTCGGCACTAGGGACGATATCTTTGGGGAAAGAAGTCCAGTACTCTGAAGCTGCCTAGGCATTAAAGAAGAAGGGAAGTAACCCAGAAAGACTTGCTACCTAAAGGGTCCTAATGGAAGGGGATTCCCTTCTAAACAGTAAGAAGATAATGCTCTCCCCTCCTCCCATCCCATCAATCATCACCAGATCTTCAAAAAAGTAAGTTTTCATGTAAGTGTGCATGCCTTTTTCAGTTTGTGTGTTTTAAAATTAATATTTCATGTGGTAAAAATTTTTTTTCATACTTTTGGGTGTCTTGCACGGATTAATTTATTTCCTTTATTTCTTATGGGGAAAATTCATTCACAAACGATTATTTCGCATAACAATTACCCCTCTTCCCACGGATTAAAATCGTTAACCGGGGTCCACTGTATATATAAAAAAATATATATATATATAAAATATATATATATTTTTTTTTTTATTATCACACCGGCCGATTCCCACCAAGGCAGAGTGGCCCGAAAAGAAAAACTTTCACCATCATTCACTCCATCACTGTCTTGCCAGACGGGTGCTTTACACTACAGTTTTTTAACTGCAACATTAACACCCCTCCTTCAGAGTGCAGGCACTGTACTTCCCCTCTCCAGGGACTCTAAGTCCGGCCTCCCGGTTTCCCTGAATCCCTTCATAAATGTTACTTTGCTCACACTCCAACAGCACGTCAAGTATTAAAAACCATTTGTCTCCATTCACTCCTATCAAACACGCTCACGCATGCCCCGCTGAAGTCCAAGCCCCTCGCACACAAAACCTCCTTTACCCCCTCCCTCCAACCCTTCCCAGGCCGACCCCTACCCCGCCTTCCTCCACTACAGACTGATACACTCTTTAAGTCATTCTGTTTCGCTCCAATCTCTCTAATGTCCGAACCACCCCCAACAACCCTTCCTCAGCCCTCTGGAACAACAGTTTTGGTAATCCCGCACCCCCTCCTAACTTCCAAACTACGAATTCTCTGCATTTTTATTCACACCACCATTGCCCTCAGACACGACATCTCCACTGCCTCCAGCCTTCTCCTCGCTGCAACATTCACACCCACGCTTCACACCCATATAAGAGCGTTGGTAAAACTATACTCTCATACATTCCCTCTTTGCCTCCAAGGACAAAGTTCTTTGTCTCCACAGACTCCTAAGTGCACCACCCCACTCTTTTTCCCTCTCAATTCTATGATTCACCTCATCTTTCATAGACCCATCCGCTGACACGTCCACTCCCAAATATCTGAATACGTTCACCTCCTCCATACTCTCTCCCTCCAATCTGATATTCAATCTTTCATCACCTAATCTTTTTGTTATCCTCATAACCTTACTCTTTCCTGTATTCACCTTTTAATTTTTTTTCTTTTGCACACCCTACCAAATTCATCCACCAATCTCTGCAACTTCTCTTCAGAATCTCCCAAGAGCACAGTGTCATCAGCAAAGAGCAGCTGTGACAACCCCCCACTTTGTGTGTGATTCTTTATCTTTTAACTCCACGCCTCTTGCCAAGACCCTCGCATTTACTTCTCTTACAACCCCATCTATAAATATATTAAACACCACGGTGACATCACACATCCTTGTCTAAGGCCTACTTTTACTGGGAAAAAATTTCCCTCTTTCCTACATACTCTACTTGAGCCTCACTATCCTCGTAAAAAATCTTCACTGCTTTCAGTAACCTACCCCCTACACCATACACTTGCAACATCTGCCACATTGCCCCCAAACCACCCTGTCATACGCCTTTTCCAAATCCATAAATGCCCCAAAGACCTCTTTAGCCTTATCTAAATACTGTTCACTTATATGTTTTCAAATGTAAACACCTGGTCCCCACACCCCCCACCTTTCCTTTAAAACCTCCTTGTTCATCTGCTATCCTATTCTCCGTCTTACTCTTAATTCTTTCAATTATAACTCTACCATACACTTTACCAGGTACACTCAACGACTATCCCCCCATTTAATTTTTGCACTCTTTTATCCCCTTTGCCTTTATACAAAGGAACTATGCATGCTCTCTGCCAATCCCTAGGTACCTTACCCTTCCATACATTTATTAAATAATTGCACCAACCACTCCAAAACTATATCCCACCTGCTTTTAACATTTCTATCTTTATCCCATCATCCCGGCTGCCTTACCCCCTTTCATTTTACCTACTGCCTCACGAACTTCCCCCACACTCACAACTGGCTCTTCCTCACTCCTACAAGATGTTATTCCTCCTTGCCCTATACACGAAATCACAGCTTCCCTATCTTCATCAACATTTAACAATTCCTCAAAATATTCCTTCCATCTTCCCAATACCCCTAACTCTCCATTTAATACTCTCCTCTCCTATTTTTAAATGACAAATCCATTTGTTCTCTAGGCTTTCTTAACTTGTTAATCTCACTCCAAAACTTTTTCTTATTTTCAAACAAAATTTGTTGATAACAACTACCCACTCCCTTCTTTGCTCTCCTTTTTACATTTCTTCACCACTCTCTTAACTTCTCTCTTTTTCTCCATATACTCTTCCCTCCTTGCATCACTTCTACTTTGTAAAACTTTCATATGCTAACTTTTTCTCCCTTACTACTCTCTTTACATCATCATTCCACCAATGCTCCTCTTCCCTCCTGCACCCACTTTCCTGTAACCACAAACTTCTGCCCGAACACCTAACACTACATTTTAAACCTACCCCAACCTCTTCGACCCCATTGCGCTATGCTCTCATTAGCCCATCTATCCTCCAATAGCTGTTTATATCTTACCCTAACTGCCTCCTCTTTAGTTTATAAACCTTCACCTCTCTCTTCCCTGATGCTTCTATTCTCCTTGTATCCCATCTACCTTTTACTCTCATGTAGCTACAAAATAGAAAGTGATCTGATATATCTGTGGCCGCTCTATAAACATGTACATCCTGAAGTCTACTCAACAGTCTTTTATCTCAATACATAACCAACAAACTACTGTTTATTTCGCCCTACATCATATCGTGTATACTATTTATCCTCTTTTTTCTTAAAATAGTATTACCTATAACTAAACCCCTTTCTATACAAAGTTCAATCAAAGGGCTCCCATTATCATTTACACCTGGCACCCCAAACTTACCTACCACACCCTCTCTAAAGTTTCTCCTACTTTAGCATTCAAGTCCCTACCACAATTACTCTCTCACTTGGTTCAATGGCTCCTATACATTCACTTAACATCTCCAAAAATTCTCTCTCCTCTGCATTCCTCTCTTCTCCAGGTGCATACACGCTTATTATGACCCACTTTTTCGCATCCAACCTTTACTTTAATCCACATAATTCTTGAATTTACACATTCATATTCCCCTTTTTCTCCTTCCCTAACTGATCTTTAACATTAAATGCTACCCCCCTTCCTTTGCTCTAACTCTCTCAGATACTCCAGATTTAATCCCATTTATTTCCCCCCACCTGAAAAATCTCTACCCCCTTCAGCTTTGTTTTTGCTTAGGGCCAGGACATCCAACTTCTTTTCATTTATAAAATCAGCAATCATCTGTTTCTTGTCTTTCCCCACTACATCCACGCACATTTAAGCAACCTAGTTTTTTAAAGTTTTTCTCTTCTCTTTTTTAGTAATTGTATACAGGAGAAGGGGTTACTAGCCCATTGCTCCCGGCATTTTAGTCGCCTCATACGACACGCATGGCTTACGGAGGGAAAGATTCTTTTCCACTTCCCCATGGACAATAGAAGAAATAAAAAGAACAAAAGCTATTTAGAAAAAGGAGAAAAACCTAGATGTATGTATATATATATATGCATGTGCGTGTCTGTGATGTGTGACCCAAAATGTAAGTAGGAAGTAGCAAGATATCCCTGTTAACTTAGCGTGTTTATGAGACAGAAAAAGAAACCAGCAATCCTACCATCATGCAAAACAGTTACAGGTTTTTGTTTCACAGTCATCTGGCAGGACGGTAGTAAATTCCCTGGGTGGTTGCTGTCTACCAACCTACTACTTCCATATATATATATATATATATATATATATATATTCGTTTTTCTTTTTGGGCCACCCTGCCTTGGTGGGATATGGCTGGTTTGTTGAAAAAAAAAAACACGCACACACACACAGTGGACCCTTTTGTAGCAACATTAATCCGTTCCAGTGAGCTTGCTTTTAACCGATTTGGACGTAACCGAATTAATTTTCCCCATGAGAAATAATGGAAATCCAATTAATCCGTTCCAGACACCCAAAAGTATTAAACAAAATAATTTTTTACATGAAATATACATTTACCTACACAGAAAACAAGGAAACATGCACAATAAACAATACTGAAATGGCACCTTTATTGTGGACTTATTGTTGAGTGATGAGACAGAAGGAGGGGATTTGATGGAGGTGTACTATTGTTTGGAAGGGGAATCCCCTTCCATAAAGACTTCAGGTAACAAGTCCTTTTCTGGGGTTACCTCCCTTCTTTGTTTTTTAAAGCCACTAGGACCAGCTTGAGAGTCATTGGACTCCTGTCGCACAAAATATCTGTCCACAGAGCTCTGTTTCTGGGGTCTCTAAGATTTTCCTAAAATGGGACACAAGAGTGTCTTTGTACATGTTGCCAATACGGCTTGCAACAGCTGTGTCAGGATAATGTTCATCCATAAAGGTTTGCACTTCAACCCACTTTGCACAAATGTCCTTAATCTTTGACAAAGGCAACTTCCTCAATCTCTCTTCCTCCTCCTCTGAAGCACATTCCTGAGCTGTTATCTGTTGCTGTTGCACATGAAGCTCTTGCCGCTCTGTAGTGGTTAGCTCTTCATCGTCGTCCTCCACCAACTCTTCCACATCCTTGCCACTAACCTCAACCCCATGGACTTCCCCAATGCCACAATAGATTCCACAACTGGCATAGACTCCTCAGGGTTAGCCCCAAACCCTTCAAAATCCCTCGCTTGTACACATTCTGGCCACAATTTTCTCCAAGCAGAGATCAAAGTCCTTCAAGTCTTACCTATAAGGTTTATGCAACTGAGGATACTGAAGTGAACTTTCCAGAACTCTCTTAGGGTCAATCAGTGTCTGAGGTCACTTCAAAGAACTTTTGAAACACTGCTTTGGTGTACAGTTTTTTGAAGTTTGAAATGACCTGCTGGTCCATGGGCTGGAGGAGAAGAGTGTTATTAGGAGGCAAAAACTTCACTTTGATGAAGCTCAGCTCCCCCACAATTTGCTCTTGCAAGTCTTGAGGATGAGCAGGAGCATTGTACATTACCAGGAGGCACTTGAGTGACAATTTATTTTACAGGATGTGTTTTTTCACAGTGGAGCCAAAGATGTCATAGAATCAGTTGAGGAAAACGTCCCTAGTGACCCATGCCTTACTGTTTGCTCTCCACATCACACACAGTTTAGTCTTGACGACATTGTTTTTCTTGAACACACTGGGAGTTTCAGAGTGATGCATGAGTAAAGGCTTCATTTTGCAATCCCCACTAGCATTACTACAAAACATGAGAGTTAGCCTGTCTTTCATAGGCTTGTGTCCTGTGAGTGCCTTTTCCTCCTGAGTATTGTAAGTCTTGTTTGGCATTTTCTTCCAAAACAGGCTTGTTTTGTCACAATTGAACACTTGTTGGGGGTTTTAGTTTTTCAGACTCTATGTAAGCCTTAAATTTTTTATTTTTTTTATTATCACACTGGCCGATTCCCACCAAGGCAGGGTGGCCCGAAAAAGAAAAACTTTCACCATCATTCACTCCATCACTGTCTTGCCAGAAGGGTGCTTTACACTACAGTTTTTAAACTGCAACATTAACACCCCTCCTTCAGAGTGCAGGCACTGTACTTCCCATCTCCAGGACTCAAGTCCGGCCTGCCGGTTTCCCTGAACCCCTTCATAAATGTTACTTTGCTCACACTCCAACAGCACGTCAAGTATTAAAAACCATTTGTCTCCATTCACTCCTATCAAACACGCTCACGCATCCCTGCTGGAAGTCCAAGCCCCTCGCACACAAAACCTCCTTTACCCCCTCCCTCCAACCTTTCCTAGGCCGACCCCTACCCCGCCCTTCCTTCCACAACAGATGTACACTCTTGAAGTCACCCCTGTTTCGCTCCTTTTCTTACAGTCCAACCACCTCAACAACCCTTCCTCAGCCCCTGGACAACAGTTTTGGTAACCCCGCACCTCCTCCTAACTTCCAAACTACGAATTCTCTGCATTATATTCACACCACACATTGCCCTCAGACATGACATCTCCACTGCCTCCACCCTTCCCTCGCTGCAACAATTCATCACCCATGCTTCACACCCATATAAGACATTGGTAAAACTATACTCTCATACATTCCCCTCTTTGCCTCCAAGGACAAAGTTCTTTGTCTCCACAGACTCCTAAGTGCTCCACTCGCCCTTTTCCCCTCATCAATTATGATTCACATTTCATAGACCATCCGCTGACACGTCCACTCCCAAATATCTGAATACATTCACCTCCTCCATACTCTCTCCCTCCAATCTGATATCCAATCTTTCATCACCTAATCTTTTTTTTAAACCTCAAAACCTCCCTCTTTCCTGTATTCACTTTTAATTTTCTTTTTTTGCACCCCCTACCAAATTCATCCACCAATCTCTGCAACTTCTCTTCAGAATCTCCAAAGCACAGTGTCATCGAAAGAGCAACGTGACACTCCCACTTTATGTGTGATTCCTTTATCTTTTAACCCCACGCCTCTTGCCAAGACCCTCGCATTTACTTTTCTTACAACCCCATCTATAAATAATTTAAAAAACCACGGTGACATCACACATCCTTTTCTAAGGGCCCACTTTTACTGGGAAATAATTTCCCTCTTTCCTACATGCTCTAACTTGAGCCTCGCTATCCTCGTAAAAACTCTTCCCTGCTTCAGTAACCTACCTCCTACACCATAAAACCTGCAACATCTGCCACATTGCCCCCCTATCCACCCTTCAACGCCTTTTCCAAATCCATAAATGCCACAAAGACCTCTTTAGCCTTATCTAAATTTCTGTTCACTATATGTTTCACTGTAAACACCCCGGTCCACACACCCCTACATTCCTAAAGCCTCCTTGTTCATCTGCTATCCTATTCTCTGTCTTACTCTTAATTCTTTCAAAAATAACTCACCATACACTTTACCCAGGTAAAACTCAACAGAAATTATCCCCCTATAATTTTGCACTCTCTTTTGTCCCCTTTGCCTTTATTACAAAGGAACTATGCATGCTCTCTGCCAATCCCTAAGTACTTTACCCTTTTCCAACATTTTAAAAAATTTTGCCCCAACCACTCCAAAACATACCCCCCCTGCTTTTAACATTTCTACTTTACCCACAACCCCCGGCTGCCAAACCCCCTTTCATTTTACCTACGCACAAACTTCCCCCCTCACCCCAAACGGGCTCTTCCTCACTCCTACAAGATTTTATTCCCCTTGCCCATACACGAAATCACACTTCCCAAATCTTCATCAACATTTAACAATTCCCAAAATTTCCCTCCCTTCCCAATCCCTCTAACTCTCCATTTACTAACTCTCCTCCCCATTTTTAACTGACAAATCCATTTGTTCTCTAGTTTCCCTAACTTGTTAATCTCACCCAAAAAACTTTTTTTTATTTTAAACAAAATTTTTTGAAACACTCCCCACCTTTCATTTGCCCCTTTTTTTTAACATTGCTTCACCCACTTTTAAAAACCCTCTCTCTTTTTCCCCCCCTATACTTTTCCCCCCTTGCATCACTTTACTTTGAAAAAACTTCTCAAATGCTAACTTTTTCCCCTTATACTCCTTTACATCACATTCCCACCAACGCCCCCCTTTCCCCCCTGCACCATTTTCCTTAACCACAAACTTCTGCTGAACACTCTAAACAAACTTTTTTAAAAACCTACCCTACCTCTTCGACCCTTGGCCTATGCTCTCATTAGCCCTTTATCCTCCAATAGCGTTTATATCTTACCCTAACTGCCTCCCTTTTTTAGTTTAAAAACCCTTTTCACCTCTCTTTTCCCCTGAGCTTCTGTTCTCCTTGTATCCCATCTACCTTTTACTCCAGGTAGCTACAACTAGAAAGGATTGATATATCGTGGCCCCTCTATAAACATGTCTCCTGAAGTTACTCAACAGTTTTTTATCTCCCAATACATAACCCAACAAACTACTGTCATTTCCCCTACATCATTTTTTTTGTATACTTATTTCCTCTTTTTCTTAAAAAAGTTTTAAACCTATAAAAAAACCCCTTTCTATACAAAGTTCAATCAAAGGGCTCCCTTTTCATTTACACCTGGCCCCCCCAAATTTACCTACCACACCCTTCTAAAATTTCTTTTTACTTTAGCATTAGGCCCCCTACCACAATTCCCCCTTTAAAAGTCCTGCACATTTTTTTTCAGCTGCTTTTTTTTGTCGAACTGGCACCCTCACCATGCCTTACCACTGTGAAAACCACTACAATTTTTGACCCTCTAAAACCAACCTTTGCTGCCTTTAAAAATTCACAAACATCAGCACTAGTTTCAGGCATTTTTTTTATTTACACATCACCTGCCTTGCCTTTTCACATTTAATTGACTGAGAAACACTATCTCCTGAAAATTTTTCTCGTTGATCCCACCAAAAACAGTCTTGACATCGAGTATTTGCTCTCTGTTTTGAAAGCATCCTTACACCTTTTGCAAAAACGCTTCCTTAATTGCCTTTGTAGCCAAGATAGTAGTGATGGTTAATGGGGGGGGTTTATTGTAAAACCTGGCCAACTGGGAACACGCACTCCATTTTCATACTTTGTGATTCATTTTCTCTCTTGTCTCTCTCTCTTGTCTCCTCCTCTGTCCTGTCCTCTGTCTCTTCTCTGTCTCTCTGTCTCTCTGCTCTGCTCTCTTTCTCTCTGTCTCTCCTCTGTCTCTCTTCTCTCTCTCTCCCCCTTCTCTCTCTCCCCCCCTCTCTCTCCTCTCTCTCCCTCCCCTCTCTTCTCTCTCTCCTCCTCTGTCCTCTCTCTCGCACCACACACTAATAAGGTTTTTTGGGGCCGTGGGGGTGTGTGACCCAAAAAATTTGCCTGTGGGATGGCTGGCCTCTTGGCTGCTTCTCGCCCATCATTGCTGGGGATCCTTCCTTTTAAGCCCCTTCTTGGAAAATTATTCCCAGGGGTTAGCGCCCTAAAGCCCCCACTGGTTATGGATTCTCCTTTGCCTAGGAACCTTCTATGACCTTCACAACAACAACTCAACCTTAGATGGGGTTAAGTATTTCCCTTTTTGAGTATTTTGTATGATTGGGGGATTTTTACCCCACCCCAGGTAATTATCACTGCCCCAGGGACAATTTCTTGGGGGAAAAAGGGGCTGTCGTCATGATAGTTGGCGGCGACTCAGCATTGTCTTGTATGTTTTGTAAGAAAAAGCGCTGGGCGCCCAACGGGCAGCTAACTCTGATTTGGCCAGTATCATAGTACTCCCGGGTTTCCCCAAAACGATCCGCCATGGACGCAATGTTAGAGGCTCGCAACTTCATTCGAGCACGAAAACCTTTTTTTTCCAAATCAGCAAGTCAGTCTTTAATGTACCCAAGCCCCTTGGTATCTGCAGCTCCTTAGCCACAGCATGTTTCTTTACCACCAATCCGGCGATGCATCCCCCCTGTTATGTCTCGGACCCTTGCCCATGGGGTTTGGGCCACCTGGGGAAGTGTCCCGGGACTCATTTTTATCACAAACCCTTTACAGGGTTTTATTTATTTGGGCTTCATCCCCTTGCTGCCTTGTTTTTGTTGGGAATAAATTTTGTTTGATCTTCAAGGATCAATATATATATGGGCCCCCTTCAAGAGGCTCGTTCCATTTACATCCCCTATATGGCCTGCGACGAAATGATGTTCCCTTTAGTCCTGGCCATCTACCAAGCCCACCCAAAAGAGTGGCCATTCTTTGAGCTCCCCCCCTATCCACGAAACATTCCTCATTTGCTTTTTTCAATGAACCTTAAAAGCCCCTTTAAGGGGGTTCAGATTAGGCCAGGTTCCGTTTATGCGATCTTCTGAATTGTGGAAACATCAAGCCAATTTCCCCTGCAGTATCGGAACCCCTTTTTGACAAACGATGCACACTAGCCCCCCCCCCCACCCCAGCTGCCATGCAAATAAAAAACCAAATTATGTTCTTTTAGAAACTTCAGCCATTTCTTTACCATTTTCTATCAATTTGTCCGATAACCTCAAGGGGATTCTGACAGACGCCACCCACCACCATAGTTTTGATCCGGAATAGGTGCTTTTTTAATTAATATTAAACTGTTTTGGGGGTTTTAGGGGAGCTTGTCAAGGCTGTGAGATTCTTTGCAAAACTTTTGGATTCAGGCTTTCCCTTCTAGCTGAAGAAAAAATGCATTCCCAAAATACGTACTTTTAAAAACTGTGTTGGGTTTAAGGGAAATGCACTTGGGCTCCATAATTCTGTTTTATGTGTCTATCCATGTACCATTTTCTTCTTGGGACCTTTTAAGTTTTAAATTGTTTTTGGGACTTCAGATATCCAGCTAAAAACGCAGTGGTTGCCCGGTCTGCTGTGCTGCGGATCATGCTCAACGTCTTGCAGTCTTCCCCCCCCCTTTCATTTAATGCAAAGACTCGCCTTCTTTTTTTCCGCCCCCAGTCAGGTCTTCTTAATAAAAAAAGAAATTCATTTTCTTAAGGGGAAATGAAGGCCTTTCTTATGCAGGGTCTTCGGCTCCACCTTCAGGGGGTCTTCCCTTTTGGGCCCCTATTCTCAAGAAAATTAGGAACCTCCAACTTGGCGGTTTCCCCCCGCATACCAGTCCTTTTGGGGTCTTGTTTCCGGGGTCACCCCCAAACTCTAATTCTTTTTTCAGTTTTTACCCTCAAAGCCCCACCCCCCTACCTCTTCTACCCTACTTCTTCGCCTTCTTGCTCACTTATTTTTAGCTTGATGCCTTGCACCCCACACCTTTTTTGTGCCTATCACCTGCAAAGCTGAACCTGTCTCATAACCCAAATCTTTCAAAAATTCTTCCAGTGTCACAATTTCCCCAAAATTCTCCTTTTCGTGGTTTTCTTATTTCTCACCCCCCCTTTTAATTCTCACAAAGGGGGAGGTTCCCCCCCCCCCCCCCTTGTGTTCCCCCCCTTTTTTTTTTTTTTTCCCCCCCCCCCAGACTTCTTCCCCAATCCCCTTCCGGCCTTCTTCCTCTCCTGTTCCACTACAGGACTCTTCTGTCCCCACCGGCTCATCTCTCCAGGTTCATACTCCCCTCCCCTCTCAGACCTCTTTGGTTCCCTCCATAGCCTTCCCACTCTCTACATGCTTTACCTCACATGTCTCTGAAGTCATGGTATCGGCATCCCTGTCTGCTGAAATACTCGATGCTATCTCCGACTATATTGCGGAGACAAAACCCACGATGGGCACCGGTGTGCCTCTTTGTGCCCCTTCTTATTTTTCACAACCCTTGCAGCAATCTTTTCCTTCACAACATTCCGATTCCTCCTTACTAGCCTGTAGATTTTATTGCTTCTCATCGTTGGCATACCTATCTTTGTGAATAACAACTTATTTACAATGGAATATTCATGGCCTCAGATAATCAGGGAGAGCTCCAGGAGTTGCTCACCTAGTTTTCCCCAGTAGGTGTCGAGTTACAAGAGCCTAAAGTTTGTTCAGCTGTTATCCATCCCGTTTTGGGCTATGTGCTGTTGCATTCTTCTGATCCCTTTTCTGATGAAACTTTTAGTGAGAGTGTGTGTTGATATACTGTTTCAACAAGTCTTTATTCATTCTCTGCTGCATTATACTGCAGCCTGTATTTATTTGCACAGGTGGTATACAGTTTGCCCTCTATATCTCTCCCCTTCCCGTGCATTCTGTATCTCGGATGTTGTGTTCTTGATCTCTTCTCTGCCGCTGCCCATCTTGTTGTTAGTTGATTTTAAAGCTCATCATCATCTTTGGGAAGGTCCCACTGTGACTCTCATGGTGATCAGGTGAAGAGACTGTTCACTTCTTATCCTCTTCATGTTTTAAATATGGCTGCTCCCACCCATTTTGATTCTCTCGCACTCTTGCATTGATCTTTCTATCTGCTCCTCGTTAATTACACTCGATTATGCTTGGTCTGTTCTCCTGGATTTGCATGACAGTGATCACTTTCCTATTATTCTTTCTTCTACTATGTATTCCCAAAAGCCTCGTAGCCCCTGTTGGCATTTTGGATGAACGAATTGGGACTCATACTCTCATCTTACCGCTCTTTGTGGGGACCCTTCTTTTTCATCTATTGATGAACTGATGTGCCAGTTTTTGACCTTAGTTTTGACTGCAGTGTCACATTCTGTTCCTTGAACCTCAGGCAGGCATTCTCAGTCATGTGTCCCTTGGTGGTCCCCTGCATGTGCCTGTGCAGTGCATTTGAAATGTGCTGCATGGGGCCATTATTGATATTATCGAACCACAGATCATCTTTTAGATTTTAAGCAGGCAAGGGCAGTCGCTCACCACATCATACATGACGCTTAACACATTTGTTGGCAAGACTACATTTCTACCATTACCTCGACACCTCCTATGTTTGCAGTTTGGAAGAAGGTACGGAAGTTGTGTGGCAAGTACGCTCAGGACCCAGCTCCTGTTTTCCAGGTTACTGATGTTAGTGCTGCGGAACCTCTTGAAGTTGCCGTGGAAATTGGGAACTATCTTGTCCATGTCTCCCAATGGCTTTGCCTCTGTTCCTCGTTTTTTGCTTCTAAGTCTGCCAGGGAGCAATCACCCTTGGATTTCTCTCTTAACCCTTTCAGGGTCCACAGACCCTCTCAGAGACTTGTTCTCAGGGTCCCCCAAATTTCAAAAAAAAAAAAAAAAAAAAATTTTATTATGAAAAGATAGTTTTTTTTTTTTCTAAACATTATAGGCTAAACAAAATTTTTTTACTATCAATACCAGTTATCTGTATATAATATATGCCCCTTACCAAGGTATGGTTCTATCATTGTTCTAACCACATCACCAGAGATGCCCAATAACTTCCTGGTATTTTGCAATGTATAACTTCCAGTGTACACAATAATATCCAATACCAGACCACTGTAACAATCACAAAGCACAAACAACTTTATACCAAAGCATTTCCTCTTGCTTGGTATGTACTGCTTGAAAGAGAGTCTTCCTTTGAACAGAATCAGACTCGTCAGTTACAAGCTTCCTGAAGGGATAAACATACATATTGAATTTCTCTTTCAGATACACAAACACATTCCTAATCTTACATAACCTGTCGTTTCTGTCAGGCCTGGTTTTGTCTGAGAAGTGAAGCATATGTAATAGTAGCACAGATCGATTCACTCCCATTATATCACTGAAACCTGAGGGTGCAACCAGACGGTCTGTTGACCAGTATGATTTCACACTGTGCTTATACACATATGGCATAAGCCTTATTGTGGCAAAGAAAAGATGCATCTCAGCCACAGTTGTCTCCCTCCACCTGTGTAGCCGTGAGCTTGGTGAAAGTACATGTATTGTGTTTGCCATGGTGTACTTGTAGTATCTGTTGCTTTCCCTAGCCCTTGTGGCTTAGCGCTCCCTTTTGATTATAATAATAATGTTGCTTTCCCTGACAACAGTTTCCATTGGGTTCATCAAAGAATAACTCGAAACATTCCAGTTCAGTGGCATTGTTCCCCAGTGTACAAGATGGCCGTATTCCACTTTGGCTTTCATCAAACTGGTGGGGATTTGGAACAAAATTGACAGCTTCCTGCCAATCCCAGGTGCGGTCTGCTGGTGGGTACTGGACAATGACAGGTGGTTGTGGTTTTGGAGGTTGGTGTGGTGGGTGGGTGGGGATGGTGGCCTTTGTTGTAGATCAGCTGAGGCAGCGGTGTGGGTAGCAGCATAGTCCACTGCTGGTGCCTCACGGCCGGCACCACCACTACCACCACCATGCACATTTTCCATCCCAATTGCAACACTATCGTTGTCATTTTCACTATCTGTTCCTGTTGTACAGCCACGGGATGTACTCCAAGATGTACTCCTTTCCCTTGGAATAGCATATGGCACACTACCAGAGAGCATATATCATCGTATATACTGACGCTTCACTGGAGAATATTGCACTTCACTATCACTACTGGAACTGGTTTCAAGAGCTTGTAGTTCATATTCACTATCACTATCATCTCCAATGCTCACATCTGAGTCTGGGATTTGGGAAAATAGGAGTTTCCTCTTTGATTCTGGTACAACTGAACATGAACAAGAAGGCCCAGCAGCAGAGGTGGAAGGCTGAGGGTCATCTGGGTTTTCCTCACTATTACCAATATTATGTTCATTAGTTTCAGTCAAAACCTTGAAACTCATCTTCACTGGCACTTCCATCTGTATTAGAACTGTCACTGGGGAACAAAAGTGTCCCAATTCGCTAAGGAGTGAGGAGCTTCTTACCGCGAGGCATGGCGAACAATGTCTACTAAAATGGCGTTCCCACAATGCGCCACTGGGTCCCAGATTTTTTTCTACTGCGCACACCGACCACACACACCCATTCTATCACACCTAGGCCTACCAGCCTTTTCCTGCGAGATTTGAAAGCACTAGAATTTATGCGTACTAGTACGTCAATGACCCTGGTGCATAAGCCGTACTAGTACGGCCGAAACCCTGAAAGGGTTAATGGGATGGAGCTATATAAAGTACCCTTTACTCTCTCAGAGCTTGAGTCCATGTTTTCCGCTGACCGGTCATCAGCAGCTGGGCCTGATGATATTCATATTCGATTGCTACAGCATTCAGATTAAGATGTTTATTTTGACATTATACATTGTTGTACAGAGGAATATAATAGTTGGGCGTACATGCCAAAAGCCCCTTTGTATGCAGAGCATTTCAGGCAAACTTAAAGATTAACTTAAGATTAGGAAGGCAACACTAGTTCATATGGCCATTAGATGAGTCACAGTGAGTACAAGAGAACTGAATATTCTATCAGGTAATTCTAAGTGGCTTTGATAAATCTAGTAGAGAATTATTACACTATTGAATTAGTTTATAAAGATTACAGTATTAAAATGGAACAATTTAAAGCAGTTTACAATATGATGTATTACAGTTTAGTACTATTTAAAACAATGAAATTTGGTATTACATTGGAACAATTTAACCCTTTCAGGGTTTCTGACGTACTAGTATGGCTTACACACCAGGGTTATTGACGTACTAGTGCACCTAAATTCTAGCGCCTTCAGATCTAGTGAGAGAAAGCAGGTAGGCCTACATATGAAAGAATGGGTCTATGTGGTCAGTGTGCACAGTACAGTGGTCCCTCAATAATCGTCCGGCCTGAAAGTCGTCCATTTCGGAAATAGTCCTGTTTTTTCATCAAAATATTGGCTCGCAAATGGTCCGGTAATTCGCTAATAGTCCTTCGTCCTGGACGCGTACCCACGCTCTGAGCCGCCTTGGCCTTTCCTTCCCAGCCAGTGTGCCATTGTTTACCAGTGAGTGACGGTCCCCTCACATGCTCCTATGAAATATTTCATAATATTCCATTGATTTTAGTGCTTGCAAATGCTAAATAAGCTACCATGGCTCCAAATAAAGCTTCTAGTGCCAGCCCTTTGGTAAAGAATGTGAGAAACACACAATTTATGAAAAAGTTTGTAGAAAAATACAAAAATGGTGGTGGTAGAGTGGAAGCAGTTGTGATAGTGGTTGATGAAATAAGGAGGATCACTCAGCAGGCCTGTTGGCCCATGCTCGCAGGCCCTTTTAAACAATTCATCCACTAACGAAAATTTTCCAAACCAGTTCCTCAATGCTACCCAAGAAATAAGCTCGGGTATCTTCCACTCATTTGAAAGTCCCAAAATGGGGGAAAGGGAGTTTAAGAGTTTTTTCTTGGGTAGAAACTGAGGACTGGGTTGGAAAATGTTTCTTTAAAGTGGGATGAAATTGAAAGGACTGCCGAGCATGGGCCAACAGGCCTGCTGCAGTGAACCTCCTTCTTATGTTCATCAACCCGATCACAATGCTTCCCTCTCCACCACCATTTTAGATTTTTCTACAAACTTTTTTCAAAAATTTATGTTTTCTCACATTCTTTAGAAGGCTGGACTTAAGCTTTCTTTGGTGGTAGTGATGTGGTGGGAAGGTTGTAGTGATGGTGGAAGAAGGTAGTAGTGATGGTGGTAAAGGTATAGTGATGGTGGAAAGGTTTAGTAGTGATAGTGTAGAAGGTAGTGTGATGGTGGTAGAGTAGCAGTGTGGTGGTAACAGTTGTAATGTGGTAGAAGGTAAAAAATATGATGGTGGTAGTGGGTTCCTTCTTAGTGGTTCAGCGATTCTACCAATTTCCTCAATGTTGTTGGAGTTATATAGGGCTACAAAACCACCCCCGCTCACTGCCTGCTTCACCGCCATTAGGACGGCTTACACTCAGTGGCCCTAAAAACCCAACAACACAACACAACACCTCTCGTGACATACGTAATGACTTACTTTTATTCATTCTAGAGTATATTCCTGTTTCTTTGTTATTAATATTGTTTATTATGTCATATTAATTGAATTGTGATAGATAAATAAGCATAGAGTTGATATTAGTGTCATATTCCCCAACAATAAACTTGCCATCCCTCCCTACACAAAACAAAATAGCCAATAAGAACATAACAGTTGAAGAAAAACTGCAGGTCAACTGGCCCATACAAGGCAGGTTCTTATCAAAATGACCTCCACCCATAGCTACCCAAGAATTTACCCCGTACCAATGACACAATCAAACTCAGCTCCTCCAACTCGTTATTTTGTCCAATCTCTTCTTAAAGCTTCCCAAGGTCCTAACCTCGTTCACCCTACTGGTAAGTGTGATGTTAAATAAGAACTTAAGAAAGTAGGAACACTGGGGAACAGGCCTGCTGGCCCATACTAGGCCAGTCCTTCACAGATCCAACCCACTAACAAAAAAATGCTACCCAAGCAATAAGCTCAGGTGCAAGTCCGACTCAAATCCAATCCCTCTCACTCGTGTATTTATCCAGCCTAAATTTGAAACTACCCAATGTTTTAGCTTCGATCACCCTACTAGGCAGACTGTTCCACTCATCAACTACCCCTATTACCAATGTTCATTTATACATTTTTTTAGTGCCCCCAGAGTCCTTATGGAGGGGGATTCCCATCCCAAATAACCTCTCTTCCCTCTCTCCTCCTCCCTGTCTTCCATTCATCAACAACAGCCTTTAATAAAGGTAACTGTCATGTTGAATGTTCATTCTTTTATGCATGTAAATCTATCTTTTAGGTAAAAAAAAAATTTTTTGTTGATACTTCTGGGTGTCTGGAACGAATTAATTGAATTTACATTATTTCTTATGGGGAAAATTGATTCGAAAATCGTCCATTTCGATAATAATCCCACTTCCAGGAACGGATTATGGACGATTATTGAGGGACCACTGTATAAGAAAAATCCTGCAGCACACGGTGCATAATGAGAAAAAAAAGCTCCGACCATGTTTTTGGTTTAAAACAAGAGACTTTGCAGTGTATTTTCGTATGGTATTTATGGTTGTATTTTAGTTTTCCTGGTCTCATTTTATAGAATGGAAGACATATTACAGAAAATGAGATGATTTTGATTGGTTTCATAATGAAAAGTACCTTGAAATTGAGCTCAAAGTAGCAGAAATGTTCGATTTTTACCAAAGTTCAAAAGTAGACAAATCATGCCAAGCATCCAATACACTTCAACTGGCGAGTCTAATATTCTTTCACAAGTGTGCCGATATTATTTATACCATTTCTACACCATTTCTACACTAATGCAGTAGTCTGGATAACAGTAAATCTATTTTTTGTGAGGATAAAAATTCAAAGTGTAAAGAAAAGAGATGTAAGGGGGGCCTGGGGACGTGACTAATGAACAGAGAAAATGTTATTTTAGTGCCAGGAATGTTTGTCTTGTTTATTCTGGACCCCATTTGGAAATTGGCATCTTCTGAAATTTGTGTGAAATTGGCAAAATTGCCAAATTCTGACCACTTTATTGGATAGTTAAGTCGGTAAATGGGTGGTTTCTTGTACTCATTTGATAGAAAAAATGGAGGTCTAGCGAAATATATGATTTTTGTCGACTAGTACACTGGAATTTGCCGAAAATAGGGCTCAAAGTGGGCGAAATCGCAGATGCGTGAACATCGTCAAGACCGCTAACTTCACGAGAGCATAATTCTGTAAGTTTTCCATCGAATTTCATACTTTTAGTGTCATTATGATCGGGAAAAGATTCTCTGTCATTTCATAAGAAAAAAAAATTTTTTCTAAAGAATTTTCAACCCTGAGAACGAGTTTAGGAGAGGGCCTCTTGACCCTGAAAGGGTTAAAAACAATTTACATTATGATGTATTACAATTTAGTACTGTTTAAAACAATGAAATTTAGACATCCTAATTTTGAAGTAGTGAGTAAGTGGTTGAGCATTCATCAGCACAATATGAGTAGGCTTTGAGTAACTGGTAGTGATTAGGTACAGTTTGTCAGGTTAATTTTGGGTGATGAGGTGATTTCTTAGTAGGGCCTTAAACTGATTTGCAGACAGGGGTCCTCTAGTGTGTTCTGGCAATGAATTCCAGATCTTCAGGCCTTTTACGTGCATAGCATTTTTAGTATGTTTTGGGATACGAAGTAGAAGTAGACTTGTTTGTGAATTATTTTTTTGAAGATTTTAAATAGTAAGGGCAGGTTTGATATAGGCCTTTTTAGTATGGGTGATGAGGTGATTTCTTAGTAGGGCCTTAAACTGATTTGCAGACAGGGGTCCTCTAGTGTGTTCTGGCAATGAATTCCAGATCTTCGGGCCTTTTACGTGCATTGCATTTTTGCATAGGGAGAGATGGACACGAGGGATATTGAAGAGTGATTTGTGTCTCGCATTATGGTTCTGTTATAGTTATCCAGGAGGAATTTGAAAGGAGGGTTTACATAAGTTGTGTCATTTGCAGATAAAATCAGTTTAAGGAGATTAGATGTGTTTGGTAGGTCATTGATGTAAATGAGAAAGAGAAGAGGGTCAAGGACACTCCCCTGTGGGACTCCAACAAAAACAGGTTGTGTAGTGGAGCTGGCTCCATTTGTGTATATGTACTGGGTTCTTTTGTTAAGATAAGATTTTAGGTAATTGAAAGTGTGTCCTCTGATCCCATAATGTTCAAGTTTTTGGTGCAAAAGGTCATTGTCAACCGTATAAAAACCTTTTGGTAAGTCTCTGAAAAGTCCCAGGGGAAATTCATTTTTCTCGAGTGCAGAATATATTAGTTCAAGCATATGTATAATAGCATCATCAGTACTTTTTTTTCAGTCTGAACCAAAACTGACAAGGGTTGAGTATATTTTGGGATACGAAGTAGGAGTAGACTTGTTTGTGAATTATTTTTTCGAAGATTTTAAATAGTAAGGGCAGGTTTGATATAGGCCTTTTTAGTATGATGATAAGATGTTATCTTCATTATAGAATAATAAGAAAATATTATAACCTTTATATTATAATAATAAGGCAAAAGGACCCCAATGGAAATAAGTCACTGTCTGATTTTTTGGGGTTTCCTAGGTTCTCTACACATATGCTGCTATGTATGATAATTCTATGTAACTGTATTTGTGTATACCTGAATAAACTTACTTACTTACTTGCCTATAGTTGTTCATTTCAGTTGGATCACCTCCTTTGAGGATCGGGGTGACTCTTGCTGTCTTGAGTATGGAAGGGAAGGTGGAAGATTCAGTGGATTTGTTAAAAAGAGTTGCATTAATTGGTGACAACACATGAGAAGGTTTTTTATACATGATTGGTGGTTAGTTATTTAGGTTTCATGCCTTGCTCTTTAGTGTTTTGATGATAAACGAGATTTCAGCAAGGTTTGTTGGGGCTAAAAATAGAGCATTTGGGTAGTTGCCAGTGAGGTAGTCTTTTGGTTGAATGTTTGAGTTTGGGATTTTGATTGCTAGCTTTGCTTGGAAAGGTTTCACAATTTTGGATGGTATTAAAGACATTAGGGATTCATAGGAGGAAGTTAAAAAAAAAACTACACTGAAGGGTGTTTGGAAGAAAGTAATTCCTGAACTTATGGATGATTTTGAAGACTTTGAGAATCCAGTGGAGGAAGTCACCACAAATGTGGAAATGGCAAGGGAATTAGGATTGAAAATCGAGCCTGAGGATGTGGAAGAATTTCTTCTCTCTTGTGATGAAGATCTTCTGATAGAAGAGCAAAGAAGGATGTTTCAAGAAGTAGAGATACATCCTGATGATAGTCCTGCTGTCCTTAGAGAAATGGCATCTAAGGAATTGGAAAATGTTGTCAACTGTATAGAAATGGGAATGGCAGCTTTTGAGAGGATTGACCTAAATTTCAAAAGAAGTCAGAAGTGAATACAGCTCTTTTAAATGATATTGCATGATATAAAGAAATTTTAAGGGAAGGGGGACAACAGTTCATGAGACAAAGCTCATTGCTTTCTTACCTTAAGAAAGTACCATTGCAGTCTTTTTCAGCAACAGCTACCTTTGAACTATTTGGACTTGCATAGCTTGGATCAGTAGGCCTGCTGCAGTGCTCCTTTTTTCTTATGTTCATAACCTTCAGCATCAGTAGCAACAGCTAGTCTTGAGTATTATTATTATAATCAAAAAGAAGCGCTAAGCCACAAGGGCTATACAGCGCTGCGAGCTAGTCTTGAATAACTTTCAATGTGAACAACAACAACACACTCCTCCAAGAGCTTCATCCAAGTCTCCATCATCAAAATAAACAAGTTTCATTGAAGAGTTAGATGATGAAAATATACAATTTCCATCTTTTCTATATTAAATATATTCATTCTTTAAATTCACCACTCACTATGTATAAGCTCTGCACTGTATAACCATTGTAGGTTTAGCTCTTCTTTTTTATTGTAATAATAATATGTATAAGCTATGGACAAAAATATTTTAAGGTAAGTAATGTGTGTACTGTATATTCATTTTACTTTTGCATCTTTTTTTTAGGCCTAGCTCTATTGCACACTTAACATGTTTTCACTATCATATATTATCAGGCTTTTATATGCATTTGAAAGTGAGAAAAGGCCATGTTCCACTTCTTGGCGATTTTTGCAACCTAACCCGCCTTATAGGTGGGACGGCCTTCCTGTATCAAGAACCCAGTCATCTCTGTGGAGAATTATTAATGTCAGGATTTGGAGAATTTTGTGGTTTCAGAATAACCATCTGGTATTTGCCATAACATGCTCATGCCTAAAACTGTATGGCAGTTGGTTATCACAGTCAATCATTCTTTAATTTATTATCATGGTCTGTCCAGGTAGCAATCTATGAGAGAGAGTTGGTGAGACTGTAAAGAGAATGTTTGAAAGACAGTCTCTTACAGCAGAATTATCAGTAACACTCTCAACAGTTTGGAGAATAGGGTTCATACTCTGGGCTACTGTGTGTTCCTAACTGAAACAGTGTACAGTAAATCATGGTCATCCAGGAGAGAGGAGCCAAGTACAAAGTTCACCGCATCAAAGTTCTCTTAAGATCAGTCTTAGTCAAGGCACAGCTAGAAGCCAAATGGTGCTGGAAACCTGTGCAGTGTTTTGATGTTGAAATTAAGAGGTAATGCTAATGTTCTTGCACACTGATGAACACACACAAGGCATCATCCTGGGAGTAAAAGTGTTTTTAAGATTTTTATTAATGGTGTTAGAGGTTAAATGGACAAGTTGATATTCCTTTCATGGTACATAGAAACTAGAATAGTTATGTACATACAATAATCAAATGTAATATGCATTTTATTCTTTTTTATATATATATTAAAATTTCTTTAGCTTCAAAATCTAATGGGTTTATGCTGTTTCTAGTCAAAAACATGAGTTAGTTCAAGACTATTCTAGCTCAGGTGCAGTGTTAGGAAAGACTGTTTAATAAATACTTCCTAGTGATGACAGTTTATTTAAAGGTTACAAGTGATCTTATACCTAGTCTAATACTGTATATACTTTAAAATTGTTCTCATAGATGGCATACCACTTGGCTGTAGTACATATATACAATGCTGTTGCCATAAAGCAGTTTATCTACTTAACACATGTTTTATCACATACTTTGTTTGTGAATAAAATAATACTAATTATTACATATTCTAAGCAGATGGAAAGTGAGATTTAGGATTTATATATTTAATGAATTGTATTGAATTGTAGTCTCTTGTAACTAATAGTATTACAAGAAATATTTTAGGTTCCTCTTGTTCTCTGAGTGAAAGATTAAATAACAATATTGTACTTAAACTGGCAACTCATCCTGGCAACCCATCTTCACACCCTGGCAACCCATCCTTACATCCTGGCAACCCATCCTCCCACCTGGCAACTCATCCTCACACCCTGGCAACCCATCCTCACCGTGTGTGATATAAGGGCAAAGTGTGAAAGTTGGCTGGCTTTCCCAAATATTTCTCTGCTAAATGTGTCAGTCTGGCTTGCCCCAACACCAGGCTGCCCGACATGTCACAGCCTGGCTTACCCTAACACCACACTACCAGATGTGTCACAGCCTGGCTTACCCTAACACCATACTTCCAGATGTGTCACAGTCTGTCTTACGCTAACACCATGCTGCCCGACATGTCACAGCCTGGCTTACCCTAACACCACTCTGCAGATGTCTCACAGCCTGGCTTACCCTTACACCATTCTGCCAGATGTGTCACAGCCTGGCTTACCCTAACACCATTCTGCCAGATGTGTCACAGCCATTTTTTTAATTTTCTGCCATATGTGTTACATATTACTAAACATTTCATTGTTTAATGTAACCTAAAATTTCAAGATGATGAAAGAAAAATTTTAATGTGCAGCTAGGTTCAAAATTAAACTGACAAATGTTTGTATAACCAATGTTAAAAATGAATCAGTATGTACATTTAAAAGATAAATGTAGAGTAATTTTAAATATTTATAACAACTTTTAGTTTTTGATAATGTAGGTATTTTACACAGTAAATTTACTAGAGTTTTGTATTTAAAGTTTTATTATCTTGCTGTCTATTAATTACATAAAACTGAATAATAAATGATGTACTTACTATATTTTGATGTTTTTACACTTTGTTAGAAGAACATTTGACTTAACACTCTTTGAGCATTGTAATTATTTTCAGATAATACTGTTGTTGAGGATAGTCTTACTGCTACTACTTTACTACTACATTTTAACTCATATACTCACACTCTAGTTAAGTACTACCACTTTTATTTGTTATGTCATATAAATGTTCTATTTTATTAAGGAGATAATATTAGAGAGCACAAACATTTCCTTTACATTGTATTATCTGCATTAATTGCTTGATAGATTTAGATAATGAAAGTTGGACACATGAGCATGGTAGCTTCAGCATTATTTATACTATTATTTAAATTGTTATGTAGAACACACATTTGGAAATCAATTATTTGTAGGAAATTTTTTTGTAATTGCAGGGAATTATGCATTTGATATTAGCCAGCTATAATGAATTCATGATAATGTTCTTTGAATTTTCTAATGATTGTCAAATACTGTACATCTTTGATATTCATAGTTATATGTAGTGTGAGCATAAAATTGAAGATTGACTAATACTTCTATACTTATACATTCATTGTCTTGTAAAGTAATAGGATACAAGTGCAACTAATGTGACATTTTTATTGTGGCAACATTTCACTCTCCAGCAGCTTTGTCAAGCCATTACAAACAGTACATGGACACAGAGGGTATATGTAGGCTCAGTGAGGTGCAATACTAGTGGTAGTAGTAGTAGTAGTAATACAATATGGTAGAACAATTAACTTGCACATGAGTAAAAGGATATAAAAGCTATTACTTGGGTAACATAAAAATAGGTTAGACAAATATTTCTATTAGAGGCTGGATAGAGAAGGCCTGTTTCAGTGTTTATTCTCTGTAATGTGCTTGTGTAGTATTAGCAGGAGAGACTATGTGATGGCAGGGTTTACTGTTTTCAGGAGGATTTTTGCTAAGACTTCGGAGATGGTGAAGCTGCCTTTGTTTTGTTTAATTGTATTAGAAACAGCAATTAGTACTGATTCAAGGCACATGCATCTGTGGAAATTAGTTTCTTTGATCAATAATTGGGCGTCCCTGAATTTCATGAGATGATTAGTGGAATTTCGGTGTTGTACACAGGCGTTGTTCAGGTTATCGTTCTTACATGCATAACTTGAACAGTGCCTGCATACAACACCGAAATTCCACTAATCATCTCATGAAATTCAGGGATGCCCAATTAGTGATCAAAGAAACTAATTTCTGCAGACACAAGTGCCTTGAATCAGCACTAATCGCTGTTTCTAATACAATTAAACAAAACAAAGGCAGCTTCACCATCTCCAAAGTCTTAGCAAGAATCCTCCTGAAAACAGTAAACCCTGCCATCACATAGTCTCTCCTGCTAATACTACACAAGCACATTACAGAGAATGAACATTGAAACAGGCTGCCTCTATCCAGCCTCTAATAGAAATATTTGTCTAACCTATTTTTATGTTACCCAAGTAATAGCTTTTATATCCTTTTACTCATGTGCAAGTTAATTGCTCTACCATATTGTATTACTACTATTACTACAACAACTTATATCACTACTACTACTACTACTACCACTAGTATTACACCTCACTCTGAGCCTATATATATACCCTTTGTGTCCATGTATTGTTTGTAATGGCTTGACAAAGCTCCTGGAGAGCGAAACGTTGCCACAATAAAAATATCACATTAGTTGCACTTGTGTCCTTTTACTTCACATATTGTCGGTAATTCTACCAACATTATTACATTCATTGTCTTGTATAAAAGCTGTAGGGTGCAAATGTTTTAGAGATTATGTAAGTGCATGCATGGTGACTTAAAAGTTCATTCCATGAAGAATGTTAAATAATATCTTCACAGTGTTGCATGGTTGGCAGGAGTACAACTATTCACATGCTTGTACATTATTGTGCACTTCACACCGAGGACCTTGTGCACAATGAATCTGTTTCCTAGCATAACAGTGTTACATAGTGTTTATTATATCACTTTTGTATTACAGAAAAAAAGTTAAACAAAGTCTTTGAGTGCTTGACTTTGTCGAATAAATTTGTGGCCACCAGGTCTTCGACTTGAAAAGGACCTCATGCCCCAGGAGTGAGCATCATCAGCAGCACCTCACAACACAGGTGTGGGAGTGATACAACTCCCAGAGACCTGAGAAACAAGGTTTTCCCTCAGTTGCATCACTTTTGTAGAAACCTAATTACCACAACCATATATAATGATAAACATTGGGGTGTTATTTAGCTACTGAAAAAAATATTTCAAGTACAGTGTACTTCGATAGGTTTAATTTTTTGTCTTTATTTTTACCTCTTTTAAAGATAGTGATGCATCCATAACTGATCAGTATAGTCATGTTGTGCAAATAACTATTGGAACAAGAAAATGCAAAAGAGCTGCAGTACTTTCTAGTTCATACTTATTTGAATTTCTGTTTATCAACTGTAATATATGTACTGAATACAGAATAAGATTTTATAATTATGGTATATGTATTTTTAATAGAAATTTTTGTAGTTGGTGCTCTTGTATATATACAACTATTTGTGATTATTATTGTTGTACAGCTCAGTACTGCATTATAATACATTTTTACATTTAGTTCACTTTTTCAAAAAAAAAAAATTAGAGTGCCTAGAGTCATTTTATGGCCAGTCAGTAGTTAAAAGCAAAACATCAGATACAAAGGATAGTCATGCAAAATATCCTGTAATGCACTGTGTTAACGTTTTTCAGAAACCACATGGCTTAAAATCTTTATAGTCATTAAGATAGTCAGTTATTTGTTGTAAGTCAGTATTCACTAGTGATATATTTTGCACAAATCACAGAAATGTACAATGGAGTCAACAATTTAAACCATATACATGTATATTTACTTATTTTCCTATTTGTATCAGTATTTGGTTCTCCAGTCATGGTCACCACGAATGAATCTTTTTAAGTGTTTATGAGTATTCACCATAGCATTTTTCATCATCACAAATAAATGTGGCTTATATATGAATGAAGTTTGTAATTTTCCTTTGGGATACACACTTCCTGTATTTATATCAGTTTTATTTTGCATTGCATCTGATTGTACTAACATCATTCTCGTGTTTAGCTAATACTGGACTGTAGAGAAAGATGTTAACCCCTAAATCCCTCTACCAGGATACACAGCAATTCACAACTGCAGACCAAACCAAGTTGGGGGTGGTATTGCAATCTATTACTCTAACCAGTTATCTTGTATTAGCACCACTTGCTTTAGTGATGAATATGGGGAATACATTTTTGCTAATTTTACTGTAAAAAACCTTAAGACACCTATAACAATCGGTGCCATTTACCGGATACCTCACACAAACATCCCAAATTTCAGTGAGAAATTAAAGTCACTAATAACAAACAGACAAATGAATAAGCACCACCTTCTCTTAGCTGGAAACTTCAACATGAACCTTGGCTTACTAGATGATCAGCCTGTAACTGATTTCATCAACAATATTAACAACACACTTCTCATAACAACAATAACTAAACCAACCAGGCTCACTGAGACAAGTGCAACCATAATAGACCACATATGGACCAATATACTAGCCCCCCTTAAATCAGGGATAATCACAGATAGCACTACAGACCACTACCCTACCTTCCTCCTGACGAACATTAATAAACCACCACTTGAATACAACAAAGTCTCATTTAGACTCCATGATGAGGCCTCAATAAGGAAGTTCACAACTGACCTAGAGATTGTTGACTTGCCTACAGAATTCTCCAAGGCCAATGGTATTGATGACTGGACAGACATTTTTCTTAACAAATTACTTAGACTATACAACAAACATTGTCCCATAAAAACGAAACAGATCACAAACAAACGGCTTGGTTGCCCATGGCTAACCAGCACCATTCTGAAATCCATTGACAAGAAACACCAATATGAAAAGCAATATAGACAGGGCTTAATACACAAAGATATTCTTAAACACTATTCATCGGTTCTCACCAAAGTAATAAAGAAAGCCAAACAACTATACTACTCCAGTAGATTCACAGACACTAGAGGAGATATAAAAAAGACCTGGAAAACACTCTCTCAGATTCTAGGGACCCACAAACTGAAAAAACCCAAGAATATTGTAATAACTAAACCTAATGAAACACCACTACATCCCACTGACACAGCTAACAAGATAAACGACTTCTTCTCAACCATAGGATCTAATCTCGCCAATAAAATCCCACGTACTAATGCCCATGCCGGGGACTACCTAGATGGGAATTTCCCAAATTCCTTCTATCTTGCACCAACTGAGCCCTCGGAAGTCACCGAGATTATAGTCACTTAAAAACAACTCAGGGAATCTGTCTAATGTCCCACCATTACTGTACAAGCGAGCGGCCCATATCCTTTCGCATGCTATTTCATTACTTTTTAACAAGTCACTAGAAACTAGCACCTTCCCGAAACTACTCAAGATGGCAAGGGTTACACCAATACATAAAGGTGGTGACCCTACAGACTTAAACAACTATAGGCCAATATCAAACTTACCATTGCTATCCAAAATCTTTGAGAAACTCGTGCACAGGAGACTATATTCATTTATAACAGCACAGAACATACTCAACCCCTGCCAATTTGGATTTAGGAAAAATAAAAGCACTAATGATGCAATCATAAAAATGCTAGATCTGCTTTACACAGCATTGGAAAATAAGGAATATCCACTAGGAATTTTTATTGACCTAAGAAAAACTTTTGACACAGTAGACCACGACATCCTACTCCACAAACTTGACCATTACGGTATAAGAGGCCATACGCTTGCTTATTTCAAATCTTACCTTACTAATAGGTATCAGTATGTTACCATTAAAGACACAGCATCAACAACACGGCCACTTGATACTGGAGTTCCGCAGGGAAGTGTCCTTGGTCCCCTGCTCTTCCTCATATACATCAATGAACTTCCAAACGTATCCCAACACCTGAAACCCATTCTCTTTGCTGACGACACGACTTATGTCATCTCTCACCCTAATCTTGCCACCCTCAACACCATTGTTAACGAGGAGCTGATCAAAATATCGACTTGGATGACAGCCAATAAACTTACGCGTAACACTGACAAAACCTACTGTATTATGTTTGGTAGCTGAGCAGGAGATGCACAAATTAACATTAAGATCGACAACACTCTAATTACCAGACATAATGAGGGCAAATTCCTAGGCCTATACCTTGACAACAACCTGAATCTCAGCACCCATATCCAACACACAACCAAAAAAGTATCCAAAACAGTTGGGATCCTCTCCAAGATACGATACTACGTCCCGCAAAATGCCCTTCTCACACTATACCACTCATTTATCCATACCTCACCTATGCTATTTGTGCTTGGGGATCAACTGCAGCAACACACCTAAAGCCAATAATAACCCAACAAAAAGCTGCAGTAAGAATAATCACTAAATCCCATCCCTGGCAACACACCCCCCCACTCTTCATAGATCTAAACTTACTCCCTGTTCAGTACATCTACACTTACTACTGTGCAATCTACATCTACAGGACCTTAAACTCCAATATCAACCTTGACCTAAAATGCTTTCTTGATAGTTGTGACAGGACCCACAGGCATAACACCAGACACAAACATCTCTATGACATTCCCCATGTCCGACTAAACCTTTACAAAAATTCAATGTATGTCAAAGGCCCTAAAATCTGGAACACCCTACCTGAGAACTCTAGAACTGCAGACACATTCATCACCTTCAAAACTACCATTAGAAAACATCTGATCTTCCTGATAAACCCCATCAACTAACTACATGAATACCACCTGGTGGTTCACACTTACACTCACTCACCCATTTGACCATAAACAGAAATATTAATCTCAATCTTAAAATAATGAATCCTATGATACTCCAATACTGAAACTATGTACTGTGCCAAAACAAAAGCATTCACATTGCTAAACTCACAAACTAGTATTTAGTCACTTAGCCATAATACCAACTTACCTCATAATTTGTAATATTTTAAAATAAAGAATTAAACTAAGTCTGCCCGAAATGCCTAGCCATGCTAGGCGTTTAGTGGTACACTCTGTAATCATTATTTAACTACATGTAAACCCCTGCTCCTCTCTGTGAGAATTGCCAAGCTCCATTATCAGTCAGCCACATTCTGTTGGACTGCCCACTTTATCAACGAGCACGCAGAATTTACCTCTGTCGTCGTCTTCGCTCCGCTGCTCTCTCTTTACCTTCCCTTCTCGCTGATAGACCCACCTTTCATCCGGACTCTCTCATTGACTTTTTGACAACGACTGACTTACTTCACAAATTCTGATACCTTCAGCCCTTTCTACTTCAATCTCTTGCTACCTTCTACCCCCGTACTATCCCCTGCCCCGCTGTTTTCTGTAACCTGCTGATCATCCCCCCTCCCTTCTGCCATCCAATTCCCTTGCTTCCTTCCCTACCCTGCAGCGCTGTATAGCCCTTGTGGCTTAGCGCTTCTTTTTGATTATAATAATAATAATAATACATGTAAACCACACAACAACCAAATTCTGTAAATTCAACATTGTTAGGTAAGACACATATGCAACAGTTAGTTATCTTTATTTCGAAACGTTTCGCCTACACAGTAGGCTTCTTCAGTCGAGTACAGAAAAGTTGATAGAAGCAGAAGAGACTTGAAGACGATGTAATCAGTCCATCACCCTTAAAGTTTTGAGGTGGTCGGTCCCTCAGTCTGGAGAAGAGCATTGTTCCAATGCTCTTCTCCAGACTGAGGGACTGACCACCTCAAAACTTTAAGGGTGATGGACTGATTACATCGTCTTCAAGTCTCTTCTGCTTCTATCAACTTTTCTGTACTCGACTGAAGAAGCCTACTGTGTAGGCGAAACGTTTCGAAATAAAGATAACTAACTGTTGCATATGTGTCTTACCTAACAATCTGTCGGTATTTTATACCATTTTAATGTTCAAATTCAACATTGTAATCTTTATAGAGAATAAACTTTGAATTTGAATTAAATGGTCCAAACGTATATGTATGTTCTCTTGCCCAGTGCCCCGAATATTTTGAAAAATAAAAAAAAAAAATTTTCATTGAAATAAAGAGAAAATTTTTCTAAGTGTTATAGGATTTAAATAAAAAATTAAGGTCAGTACTTACTGAGATATGAGGCTGCAAAGTTGGCACTTAATGCTCACCTGACGGCAACATCGAGTCCTGCCTCTTGCAGAAGTGTTGCCGATATACCTTTTTTCTCATTTTTATACATATTTTATATAATTTTTATGTTCTGAAAATTACAATTTATTGTAGTTCTTGTTATTTCATAACCAATCTTTGTTCTGACACTAATATTAGGTACTGAAATTGTACTCAAATTGTCACAAACACATTGAGAGGTAGACATTTAAACCTGCCTTGGTCATTTACTATTGTCTAGGAATATATACAAAGTATTTATAGGTCCCAGCAATGTTTTGGATACACGGGAGCATAGAAAAAGAAGGAAGAAATTCCCTTGAAGCAATGTGTAAGACAAGTGTCAGTGACAAGCATCCGGGAGGGCAGTGATAAGATGAGATAAGGGATGACATTTGATGGGCGCCAGCGAGGGTGCAGAGATATGATAAGGTGGTGACATTTGATTAGCTCGTATCTCTGTCTCTGATTATCTGTCTGCTTGTCTCTTTCTGTCTCTCTCTGTCTCAGAGAGAGCCACTGTGAACCAACAGGTATTCTTATTGAACATTAAAATGGTATAAAATACCGACAGGTTGTTAGGTAAGACACATATGCAACAGTTAGGTATCTTTATTATGAAACGTTTCGCCTACACAGTAGGCTTCTTCAGTCAAGTACTTGACTGAAGAAGCCTACTGTGTAGGCAAAACGTTTCATGTACTTGACTGAAGAAGCCTACTGTGTAGGCGAAACGTTTCATAATAAAGATACCTAACTGTTGCATATGTGTCTTACCTAACAGGTATTCTTATGCATTATATCTACAAGCAAAGTATAGCACTTAGGAATTTTTAGGTTATCCTAGGTAATTTACACTATGTATAATTTTGTGTGTGTGTGTACCTGTGAGACAGACAGAGACAGATAGACAGACCCTAAACTTGGGGTTAACATCGCTTTCCTCTTAAAAGGGGAGTGTTAATATGACATTACATCACTGAATCCTTGGTGTTTGCCGCACTGTTTGCTCTAGCTGGCACTCAATTTAACTGGCGCTCCCATAAGGTACTAAGTGGTCCTAGATTTTTTTAATATGGTGCACACCGAGTGTTAAAACCCATTCTCTGCTGACCAGGCATCTCAGGCCAATCATGCCAAATTTGGAGGCAGGAAAAATAAAATGTATATGTATGTTTGGGGCGCTAGCGGTAAGAACATATATATATGTTTGGACCATTTAGGGGTTAAATCTTCATTTACTGTACCTGGAGTCCTTTTTAAGGAGGGCTCCTTGTAGTGGTAAAGAGGCTGTTGGTCTGAGGAATTAGACCTTTTGGTCTTCTTCCCCCAACTAAACCTAATTACTCCCACAATCCTCCCTTCCCTACCTCACCCTCCCCATACCCCCCTTTTTTCCCCTTTCCTCCTCTCTCCCCACCCTCCCCTTGTTCCCTGTCTCGTTTGTAGCCTCTGGGGTCCTCCCCTCTGGCATTACTGTTTCTAGGTAGTGGGTGGCGTGCCAGGGTTCGCCCCACTCTGTGAGGCCCCTCGGGGGTGGTGTGGTTTGCTGTGGAATCTGAATTGTCTGAAGGTGCCCTGCTCCCTTCCTGGATTTCTGGGAAGTGGGCAAAGTGCCCTTCAGGTAATTGGTGTATCTCTGGAAGCTTCCTGTCGGTTCTGGGAGGTGGTGGCTGAAGGAGGTATGCTTTGTGGCAGGTTTCCGACTGCCCTTTCTTTGTCCGCCAAGGTAGCTTTGTAGATGTGAGGCTGCTATCCCAGAGTGCTGGTTTACTGGTGTGAAGGGTAGGGTATGGCACAGGTTCCGTGCTGCATCTTTGCTACCGGTGGGCTCGAGGCCCTCTCAGATGAGGGGAAGAGCTTTCGGCCTTTCCATGCCTCCTAGCGACTGTCCCTCTGCTGTCCCTCTTTTTTTTTTTTTTTTCCTTTCTTATTTTTTTAAAAAATAACAAGAAAGGGGATATCACAGAAGCACCACCTTAATTGTGGAGTCTTTGCCCAGTGAAGCTTTCCTCCCAGACCCCTTTCTGATCTCACACCCTGTTCTGACCTGGCTTCATTATCGGTCCATTCTCTCGACCCTTCTCACACCCCTGTACCTTCTGCTGGTGACGCTTTGTCACCTGCTTCAGGTGCTGCTGCGTCACCCATTTCTGTTCATGCTGCTGCTTCTCGCACGCCTTTCACAATGTGTCTGGCTTCCCCGAATACGGTGCGACAGTTCTTGGATTGCCCACCTCCCTCGGTTCTACTCCTAAGTGTCCACGACAACCTACTGACGACAATTCATCAATGACCACTCAAAAATGACCTACACAACACTCATTACCTTTGAATACCTAACTAATAAGTATGCAATTGACAAATTTCTTTTCTTTACAAACGACATCTTAAACTGATTATCATTCTGAATAACAAAAAAGGCACAATACCGTGACTGGAACGATACACAAATAACCCGCATATAAAAGAGAGAAGCTTACGACGATGTTTTGGTCCGACTTGGACCATTGACAAAGTCACACTGTGTGACTTTGTCAATGGTCCAAGTCGGACTGAAACATCGTCGTAAGCTTCTCTTTCATATGCGGGTTATTTGTTTATCATTCTGACCACGGAATTAGTAAAGCTCTTTACGGTATGTTGGCCCAAATATATCTTTCCACAGTTTTCAAAGAGGTGTGCGTGTTGTAACAGTGCAGAATTCAGAGCAAGCTTGTGCCTTCTCCCGCATCACTTCCATAGATAACACACTAGTCACCATCCATAAGCATGCTACTCTTAATTCTTGCAGTAGTACTGTGGTCTTGCTGCATACCATTGTACAGAGTGATTTTTTTTTGTCTTGCGGCGAGGATATTTTAGAACAATTAGCCCTTCAGAACCTCCCTATCCTCAACATAGATACATCCTGCCTGCTCGTGGACGGAGGTGCTTTCCTAGTAATATTGCTCGTTTAACCTTTGACTGCTGTGAGCTTCCATCCTCTTGTCTATATTGCCAGCCATTGCCTAGAGGTCCATCAAGTTGTTCCCACGCTCCAACAGTGTTGTAACTGCTGGCGTTTTGGACACCCCGCTAAACACGGCAGATCTGCGGCAGAATGCCTGGTCTGTGGAGCAGCAGACCATTCCAATACGTGTAGTCTTCCCCCCACGTCATAATTGCAGGGAACCTCATTCTTCCTTTTCATGCAGTTGCCAAGTTTATTGTAATGAATGAGAGATCCATTATCTTAAGGAGCATGAGGGCCTCACACTATGGCTGTCTTTCAGCTCCGCCTTCTTTGCAGTTTTATTCTCTGACACTCCTAACTCTGCACCACTTCCTATTTCTACTTCATCTCACTCGCTTCTCAATCTACAAAACCTCGCAAACCTACACTTTCTTTACATCCATCACCTGCACAAAATATATATCCTGCCTTGAAGCCTCATTCTCACCCTCTTTCCAGCTCTCACACAAAGATAGAGAGTTCACCCTCCCCCTCATGTAGTCGTCTCTTCTCCTGTTCCCCCCCGTCTTCCTCCATAGTTACCCTCCAACCTCCTTCCTCTCCTATTACTCTGCAGGCCTCTTCTACCCCAGCCGACGCATCTCTCCAGGTTCATAGTCCCTGCCCCCCTCAGACCTCTTTGGTTGCCTCTGTAGTTCCTCTGATCTTTCCTTGCAACACCTCTCCTGTCTCTGACATCATGGCATCGTCGGCTTCCTTAACCCTTTGAGGGTTTCGGCATTACTAGTACGGCTTACGACCCAGGTTTTTTGACATACTAGTACAGGGGCCCCAGGTATTCGATATTAATCCGTTCCTGAGAGCTCATCGAATACCGAAAATATCGAAAAGCGAATCAATTTTCCTCATAAGAAATAATGGAAATCAAATTAATCCGTGAAAGACACCCAAAAGTATGAAAAAAAAAAAATTACTACATGAAATATTAAGTTTAATGCAATAGAATAATTACAATAACAACAATAACAATAGAATAATTAACACTTACCTTTAATGAAGATCTGGTGATGATTGATGGAATGGGAGGAGAGGAGAGGTGTTAGTGTTTAGAAGGGGAATCCCCTTCCATTAGGACTTGAGGTAGCAAGTCCTTTTCCAGGGTTACTTCCCTTCTTTTAATGCCACTAGGACCAGCTTGAGAGTCACTAGACTTCTTTCGCACAACATATCTGTCCATAGTGGCCTGTACCTCCCGTTCCTTTATGACATTCATAAAGTGTTTCACAACATTGTCAGTGTAATAATCACCAGCACGGCTTGCAATAGCTGTGTTAGGGTGATTGTCATCAAAAAAGGTTTGCACTTTAAACCACATTGCACACATTTCCTTAATCTGTGAAGTAGGCAACTTCTTGAATTTCTCTATCCCCTCCTCCGAAGATGATCTAGCAGCTCATCAGTGGTTAGTTCTTCATTGTCCTCCTCCACCAACTCTTCCACATCCTCCCCACTAACCTCCAACCCCAAGGACTTCCCCAATGCCACAATGGATTCCTCAACTGACATAGGCTTCTCAGGGTTAGCCTCAAATCCTTCAAAATCCCTTTTGTCTACACATTCGGGCCACAGTTTTTTCCAAGCAGAGTTCAAGGTCCTCTTAGTCACTCCCTCCCAAGCCATACCTATAAGGTTTATACAATTGAGGATATTAAAGTGATCCTTCCAAAACTCTTTTAGAGTCAGCTGAGTTTCTGTGGTCACTACAAAGCACTTTTGAAACAGCTTTTGTGTACAGTCCCTTGAAGTTGGAAATGACCTGCTGGTCCATGGGCTGCAGGAGAGGAGTGGTATTAGGAGGCAAAAACTTGACCTTAATGAAGCTCATGTCCCCAGAAAGTCGCTCTGCTAAGTCTGTAGGATGACCAGGGGCATTGTCTAATACCAGGAGGCACTTAAGGTCTAATTTCTTTTCAATTAGGTAATTTTTCACAGTGGGGGCAAATGCATGGTGTAACCAGTCATAGAAAAAGTCCCTAGTGACCCATGCTTTACTGTTTGCCCTCCACAGCACACACAAATTAGCCTTGAGGACATTGTTTTTCCTGAACACACTGGGAGTTTCAGAGTGATACACCAATAAAGGCTTCACTTTGCAATCACCACTAGCATTGGCACACATCAACAGAGTAAGCCTGTCTTTCATAGGCTTATGTCCTGGGAGTGCCTTTTCCTCCTGAGTAATGTAGGTCCTGCTTGGCATTTTCTTCCAAAACAGGCCTGTTTCGTCGCAATTAAACACTTGTTCGGGTTTCAAGTCTTCACTGTCTATGTAATCCTTGAATTCCTTCACATATTTTTCAGCCGCTTTTTGGTCCGAACTGGCAGCCTCGCCATGCCTAATCACACTATGTATGCCACTACGATTTTAAATCTTTCAAACCAGCCTTTGCTGGCCTTGAATTCACTCACATCAGCACTAGTTGCAGGCAATTTCTTTACCAAATCATCCTGCAACTGCCTAGCCTTTTCACAAATGATCGCTTGAGAGATGCTATCTCCTGCTATCTGTTTTTCATTTATCCACACCAATAACAGTCTCTCAACATTTTCTAACACTTGCAGTCGCTGTTTCGTAATCACAGTTGCACCTTTTGCAAGAACAGCTTCCTTGATGGCCATTTTCCTGGTCACTATAGTAGAGATGGTTGATTGGGGTTTATTAAACAACCTGACCAGCTCCGACACACGGACTCCACTTTCGTACTTTGCAATTATCTCTTTCTTCATTTCAATAGTCATTAGCACCTTTTTTCTCGAAGGGTTGGCACTAGAAGCTTTCTTGGGGCCCATGGAGACTTATTTTGCAGAAACAAGCACCAAAAACAGTGATAATATGGAATGTACCAAATGTATCCTTAGATGCGCGCACACTGGCTGGCTTGTAAACACTGGCACACATGGGGCAGTTCAGGCCACACATGGACATGTCTCGTATGAATCATATCAAATACCGGGTTTTCGATCGGATACCAAGGCAAAATTTTTGCGATATAATGCATCGAATACCGGATTTATACCGATGCCATCGAATACCGGGGGTCTACTGTACGCCTAAATTCTAGTGCCCTCAAATCTAGTGGGAGAAAGCTGGTAGGCCTTCATATGAAAGAATGGGTCTATGTGGTCAATGTGCACAGTATAAAAAAAATCCTGCATAATGAGAAAAAAAAAAACTTTGACCGTTTTTTTGGAATAAAACAGCAACTTTGCACTGTATTTTCTTATGGTATTTATTGTTGTATTCTAGTTTTCTTGGTCTCATTTTATAGAATGGAAGACATATTACAGAAATTGAGATGATTTTGACTGGTTTTACAATGAAAAGTAGCTTGAAATTGAGCTCAAAGTAGCAGAAATGTTCGATTTTTACCAAAGTTCAAAAGTAAACAAATCATGCCAAGCGTCCAATACACGTCAACTGGTGAGTCTAATATTCTTTCACAAGTGCGCCAATATTATTTATACATTTTTTTACACTAATGCAGTAGTCTGCATAACAGTAAATCTTCTATTTTTTGTGAGAATAAAAATTCAAAGTGGAAAGCAAAAGAATATAAGAGGGGCCTTGAGACGTGACTAATGAACAGAGGAAATGTCATTTTAGTGCCAGGAATGTCATTCTTGTTTATTCTGGACCCTATTCAGAAATTGGCATCTTTTGAAATTTGTGTGAAATTGGCAAAATTGCTAAATTCTGACCACTGTACTGGATAGTTGAAATTGATAAATGTGTGGTTTCTTGCACTCATTCGATAGAAAAAATGGAGTTCTAGCGAAATATTCATGTTTTTTTTGTCAACTAGTTCAGTGTAATTGGCTGAAAACGGAGCTCAAAGTGGGCAAAATGGCCGATGCGTAAACATCGCCGAGACCGCTAACTTCGCGAGAGCATAATTCCGTAAGTTTTCCATCAAATTTCAAACTTTTGGTGTCATTATGATCGGGAAAAGATTCTCTATCTTTTCGTAAGAGAATTTTTTTTTTTTTAAATTTGGCCGACCCTGAGAACGAGTCTCGGAGAGGGCCTGTCGACCCTCAAAGGGTTAATGACTGAGATGTTAGACACTATTTCCAACTATATTGCAGAGACGACACCTCCGATGGACAATGGGACTCCCTCTACCCCTTCTATTTCACGACCCCTGCAACAGTCTATTCCTCCTCAACATTCACTTTCTTCCTTGCTTACACACTTACCATTACCCCCACACATTGACTTTACAGATCCTAAGAGCCCATAGATTTTATCGTTTCTTATTGTTGCCAATTTTATTTCTGTACATAATGTCTTTTTTTACAATGAAATATTCATGGCCTTAGGGGCAATCGAGAAGAACTCCAAGTGTTGCTCTCCTAGTTGTCCCCAGTATGTGTTGGATTGCAAGAGCCCAAAATTCATTCTGCTGTCATTCACCCCGTTTCAGGCTATGTGCTGTTACATTCTTCCGATCCTTTACCTGACGAATCATTTAATGAAAGCTCGATTCTTGTGCACATTGATATGCTGTATTAACAAGTTTTTATTCACTCCCGACTGCATTATACTGCAGCTCAGATTTATTTACACAGATGGTTTACAGATTGCTCTCTTACTCCCTCCCATGCATTCTGTATCTCTGATACTGTGTTTTTAATTTCTTCTCTGCCACCACCCATCTTGCTGTTGGGTGACTTTAACACTCGCCACCACCTGTGGTTAAGGTCCCACTGCGACTCTCATGGTGACCAGTTGGAGACTCTTCTCACTTCTCATCCTATTCATGTTTTAAATATGGGTGCTCCTACCCATTTAGACTCTCGCACTCAGTCTCTCTCCTGCATTGATCTTTCTATCTGTTCCTTGCCCATTGCACTTGATTTCAGGTGGTTTGTTCTTCCAGATTTACATGATAGTGATCATTTTCCTATCCTTCTTACTTCTACTACATATACCCGACCGTTTCATAGCCCTTGTTGGCAATTTGCTCAAGCAGATTGGGACTTGTATTCCCATCTTACCACATGTTGCAAGGACCCCCTTTTGTTGTCTGTTGATGAAATGGCGCACCAATTTTCGACTTTAGTCCTAACTGTGGCAACGTGTTCTATCCCCCAAACCTCAGGTAGGCATTCTCAGACATGTGTACCTTGGTGGTCTCCTACATGCACCCATGCAGTGCGTTTAAAATGTGCTGTGTGTGGCTGTTATCAATATAACCATACCGTGGAGCATCTGTTGGATTTTAAGCAGGCAAGGGCAGTTGCTCGCTGCATCATCCACGATGCTAAATGCACTTGTTGGTGAGACTGTGTCTACCATTACCTTGTCTTCTCCCATGTGTGCGATTTGGAAAAAGGTGTGGAAATTGTGTGGTAAGGGCGCTCCAGACCCAGCTCCTGTATTGCAGGTTGCTGGAGTCGGTTGCAGAACCCTTTGAAGCTGCCCCGCTTCAAGGGGGGGGCTCCTTGCCATGGTGAAGAAGCTCTTGCTCTGAGGAATTAGACCTTTTGGTCTCCTTCCTCAGACCGAACCTAATTACCCCTCAATCCCCCCTACCCTATCCCATTCTCCCTTTTTTCCTTTCCTCCTCCCCATCCCTCCTCTGTTCCCTTCCTCTTTTCGGCCTTTGAGATTCTTCCCAAAGGGAATTAGTTTCTAGATAGGGATAAGGGTACTAGGGTCCATCCCATTCCGTTGAGGCCCTTGGCAGTGGTGTAGTTTGCCATGGAATCTGGATCACCTGGGGATGTCCCGATTCCTCTCCAGCCTCCCGGGGGGTGGCTTTGGGTGTCTTTTGGGTGATGAGTGTATCTCTGGAGGCTGCCTGTCGGATTCCAGGGGGTGGTAACCAAAGGAGGTATGCTTTGTGGTGGGTGTCTGGGTGCCCTCTCTTTTGTCCACCGAGGTAGCTCAGTAAATGTGAGGTTATCCTGGATTGCTGGTTTACTGGCATGAAGGGTAGGGTATGGCATGGGTTCCATGCCACATCTGCACTACATGCGGTGCTGAGGTCCTCTTGGGCACGAAGGGGGATTTACGGCCTTTTTTTTTTTGCCTCCTAGGAGCTATTCCTCCATGTTTCACCCCCCATTTTTTCTTTTTTTTTTTTCTAAAAAACAAACAAGTGATCTAACCATGGAGTCCCCAATCTGTGAACCTGCTCCCCCTGGGCCCCTTCTTGATACCACATCCCATTCTGACCCTGCCTTGTTTTTTGTCCACTCTTCGGACACTTCTAATGCCCCTGTACCTCTTGCTGGTACTGTTTCATCACCTGCTTCAGGTACCAGGGTTTCGACTGACTCCTTTGATAGGTCTAACCTCTGCTCTTCTTTCACTATGCTTCCGGCCTCTTCCTCTATGGTGCGGCAATTTTTGAATCGCCAGCCTGTCCTACGTCGGACCAATTCCGGTCCCACTCCGAAATGCCCACGACAATTACCTGATGATACTTCTTCACTTCCTTCTCATTCTACTTAGACAAGACCGGCACATCACACACTCCCTTTCCACGCCCAGTTTTGGAATGCACAATGGACTAAATTCTTTACTTTATGACCGACTTCCTCTGCTGCCTATCTTTCCGACCATAGTATTTGCAAGGTGCTCCTATGCCACGTTAGTAGAGATGTATCCTTTCATGCTCTCAAGAGTGGTACATGCATCATCACAGTCCAGAATGCTAACCAAGCTCATGACCTTTCAATTCTTTCAAATATATATAGTATTCCTGTCACTATCGAAAAACATCATGTTATGGGGCTATAGGACCCAACATGTATTTATGTATCTGTAACAGTTACTCTGGGATACCTAATTATATTGAATTGATGGGGACACAGCACTTAAATGGCCCTAAGGGAAGATCACCATTAGGGACTGAGAGGTAGCTGGGTCAAGCCTATTTTTCTCAGTATAATAGGTTATACTATAGACACACACACACACATACACAGTTTAAATAAGTTTATAAAGTTGTATTTCTTTTTGCAGAATTAAATTAAGGTGTGGGAGAGTTCTGGTAACTAGAGAATTGTGCTTGGCAACAGTCTTTTGTTTTTTGGTGGGTGTGGGAGGAGCTTAGCTAGGCTCCTCCCTCTCCCTCTCTCTCTTTTTGTTGTATTGAAGCTGGTAGGACCTCTGGGTCCTCCTTTCTATTTTTTTGGGCATTATGTGTGCCCCAGGGGTGAGTTTTTATAACTTTAGTTGTGGCCACCATACCCAAGGTGACTAAAGTGTGTCAAAACACTGGTTAGCCCAGAGGTTAGTCATGAAGAGAGAAGGGCAAAGTTGCTGAGATGCACCATGTTGGAGAGCAGCTAAGGAGTGTGTAGACTTATGTTTTGAATATATGAGTGCTGTAATTGTATATTCTGTACATATCTATTTAGAATACAGTTATATTTTTATAGTAGTAGTTTAAATAACCTGTGAAGAGGGCTGGTGAAAGGATATCAGAGACACTGAGGATGATCAGTCATGATGTAAGTATTACCCTAGACAGATAAGGCGATTAAGTAAAAAGCTACCCCACACTAGGACCTGTAGTGAGAACCTTACTATCAAAGTAATAAAACAAAGCAACATAACATGGGAGCTTGACCAGGAGAGTTATTTGACTGCTAAAATAACTCAAAATATTCTTTGAACTATATGTACTGGTATGGGGTAATAACAGTTGCATGCTTCTAGTAGGAGATTTACCAAGGTGGTGTCAGTGGAAGTGTTGTTTTCATATATTAGTTTGCAGGTTGTTTTTCTCCTAAGGAGGGAGAAAGGTTGAGTAATGCATTTTTGTTGTGGTTATGGTAAGTGCTATGTGCATAGTTTACATTCAATTTGATTTATTTTATGTGCCTGTGGGAAAACTTTGTCCACTGATACTGTAAGAGGGAAGCAAGTGTTTAAGGATAAAACTATGTCAGAAGTTGAGTCTTTAAACTTTTCAGGCTTCAGGGAGGAAGGTAATAATTCATCAGTAAACATGCCTGTTAACAGTGAACATGAGGGATCACCTACTCCAGGTGATATGGAAATGGAGAGGATGAGACTTAAACTAGCTGTGCTAGAGGCTGAAATGAAATTAAGGAAAGCTAAGGAGGAAGAACGTCAAAGGTTAGGAGGTTCAGAACAAGAGCCTGAGCAGTATTTTAACATAACTAAGCTGCAAATTTTGCCCCTAAGTTTACAGAGTGAGACCCAGATAGGTATTTTTCATTTTTTGAGAAGACTGCTTTGGAGCAAGGATGGTCCAAACAGAAGTGGGCTACCCTAGTTCACACACAACTTGTGGTTAAAGGATTCCAGAGAGTAGAGACTCTGGAGGGGAAAATTTTTTCTGATTATGATAAAATTAAAGAGGAAGTATTGCTTGCATACCAAATGATGCCTGAGAAATATAGACAAATGTTCAGAAATAAAAAATTTCAGGATGGGCAGACCTTAACTGAGTTTGGGAATGAGAAACTTCCTTTTCAAGAAATATGTTTGTTCTAAAGGAGATAATAAAGACTGAGAAATTAGTAGATCTGATGGTTCATGAGGAATTGTACAATGCAATCCCTGTTGACCTCAGAGTATCTGGAGGACGAAAACCCAGATAATCTTTCAGAAGCACTGGATCTAGGTGACAGATTCTTGGCTCACAGGAAGCTGGTAAATAAAAACAGTCATGCTCCTTCTGAAAATTTCCTTACTCGTTCTAAGCCTTATTCAAAGTCCTGTGGTCATAAAGGTAAGTGGGACAAGAATTTTCAGGGACAAACGAAGGCTGAAACACTCTAAAACAGAAGGAAAAGTAAGTCAGCTGGAGCTCAAAGTTTACCTAGATTATCAGATAATGTTTCAGGTCCTCAAGTAAACAGTACCAGTCCTACACCAAATGGTAAAAATACCTTTAAGAGTTTTACCTGTTACTACTGTCACAAAACTGGACATACAAAAAAGTTTTGCTGGTCAAGACGGCGAGATCAGGAAAGGGAGGAACCATCCCAGGGGACCCTAACTGCAGAAGTACATCCAGTTGCCTGCATTAGGTCTTCAAGGCAAGGTGAGGAGGAACTTTTGGATCTAGACTCCAGGATGTATATATTTTCTTGTAGGTCCACAGTTGGTTTGCAAAAGGATGTAGGCAGAGTTGAGAACATACTGTCCTTGAGAGATGGATATAGCACCTACTCCTTGCTACGTGCTGGAGTGCTGCCATTGTCTAAGGATACCTATGCTGGGGTACATATATTGTTGAACATCAAAATGGTATACAATACCGACAGGTTGGTAGGTAAGACACATAGGCAACAGTTAGGCAACTTTATTCCGAAACGTTTCGCCTACACAGTAGGCTTCTTCAGTCGAATACAGAAAGTAGGCAGGAACAGTAGAGATGTGAAGACGATGTAATCAGTCCATCACCCTTGAAGTCGTAGAATTTGAGGTTGTCAGTCCCTCGGCCTGGAGAAGTTCAGTTCCATAGTCAGATAGTTCCTGACTATGGAACTGAACTTCTCCAGGCCGAGGGACTGACAACCTCAAATTCTACGACTTCAAGGGTGATGGACTGATTACATCGTCTTCACATCTCTACTGTTCCTGCCTACTTTCTGTATTCGACTGAAGAAGCCTACTGTGTAGGCGAAACGTTTCGGAATAAAGTTGCCTAACTGCTGCCTATGTGTCTTACCTACCACATATATTGTTGAAGGGTATTACGGGTTCAACCATAAGGACACCTGTAAACAAATTATGGGTAGAATCTGCATACCAAGTTGGCTACGTATCTCCCTGTAGGTATCTCAGATGAAATTCCCTTCAAAGGGGTCGGCCTCTTATTAGGGAATAATGTTATGGGCCTGTTAGATAGTGAGGAACAACTAGTTTGGGGGAAACCAAGTCCCAAATGTTCGGAGGAAAAGGCTAGGAAAACCCTGCCAGACCTTCTCCCTGATGGTTCCACCATGAGAAGTATGGCTCATGCCCATGCTATCAATAGTCTTCGTATTTCTCATGAGGATGGTGAGGGCTTAAGTCTGGAAACTCTGTTTTCTGATGTTGAACTGCAGTCAACTGAAGAAAAGGATGTTCCAGCCAGAGCTGAGCATGATTGGAGAATGGATCAGTTAAGTAGTGTGAGAGAGGCTGCACCTACTAGGGTGAAATTAATTTCTGCGCAGGAAAATGTCGCTCTTTAACTGATCAGAGCCTCAGCTGTTGCTGAGGAAGAGATTTTACAACTAAATAAGTGTTTTCATTTCAGGGAGGAAACTCTTTCAAAGAAGTCACCTCTGTTTGCAGTATCGATGAAAAGAGAACAAGGGTTTTGTCACCAGATGGTGATGTCCAAGGGTTTTCCCGGGCCATTTCTTCTGGTCTCAGCCGTGGGAGACTGTCAGAGAGTATATTGTGACCTATCATGTCTATCAATTTAAAGGGAGACCTAGTCAAAGTATTAAACCTGTTCCCCTTCAGTCTCTTTCAGCACCAGGTGAACCCTTCAGCAAGCTGGTAGTAGATGTACTTGGTCCATTCCCAAGGACCAAACTGGGAAATGATTATTTACTCGCAATTATTTGCTCCACTACCAGGTACCTGGAAGCAGTCCCTCTGCATAAGATAACAGCTCATGTAGTCTTCAGTGCTGTATAGCCCTTGTGGCTTAGCGCTTCTTTTTTTATTATAATAATAATAATCATGTAGTCTTAAGGGCTTTGATGAAGTTCTTTTTTCATGTTGGTTTTCCTCAAGAAAAGACCAAGGGCCTAACTTTACCTCAAAGTCTTTTAGAAATGTTTTAAAGGGATTAAAAGTAGAGCATCAGTTTTCAACTGCCTATCACCCTCCATCTCAAGGGGAAAAAATAGAGAATTACATAAAACCCTAAGATAATGATGCAAGCCTATGGTATAGACAATACTAACAACTGGGATGAGAGGATCCCTTTCTTTGTATTTGATGAGTGAGGAAGCACTCTGGAATCTCTGAGCTATTGGCTTGGGGAGGATGGTGATGCTTCCCCCTCAGAGCTTTTTCTCAGTTTCAGACACTGTTTGGTTCGTATGAGGTGGATGGTACCTGTGAACGTGCCCATCAACCAGACCAGGATGATAATGTGGGACCATTATGTGGACCATAATGCTCTGGAGGTGAGAGGAGTGCTGATACTGGAGCCATTCATGTGAAAATCTGTGAATAGCAAGTTGCTCTGAGCTAAACATGTTGTGGGGGAAGTTCCCAGGGGTTAGATATAAAACCCCCACACCCGAGCAGGAAGAAAATGAGTATAGTGCACACAGTAACCGGTTAAAGGGTTTGAAGTTACGTCAAAAATTCAGAAAGACCAGTGTTTTAATGGAATGTAAAGGGCTGTAAAACAATAATCTGTATGAAATACCAAAAGTGTATTTAATAAATTACACATGTGTAAAAGATTTGGGAAATGCATGCTTGGTTTTAATGAGAAAATTTTTGGAGAGTTGGCTGAGCCACCTTGGAACTTTATAAAAGTTTGGGATGTCAGTAATGGGGAAAAGTTGAAACTCCATGAAGTAATTGTTAAGGAAGCTGAGCCAATTCAACAACTTTTGTGTGGGAAAAATCTGAAAAATGGGATATAGAGGAGGAAGTGAAAATTTTCCATCACCAGTTTGTAGTGCTTAGTGAGAGTCAGTGGGCATTCCCATGCTTCATGGTTCCCAAATTAGATGGCACCCTGGGCATAAGCACTGACTACCACAAGGTACATTTAACAACTAAGGTTTACAGGATTAGAAAGACTGATACTGATGCACTAAGAGATGCAAACATTTTAAGTAAACTAAAACATGGTGCAGGAAGATGTGATTTCCATGGCCTGTGTTCCAGTACCATTTTCATGTGTGTAATGCAAATTGTGTTCATTGTGTTCTTAAAATTTGTGTGTGAGATAGAACATGATGGTATTTGTGCAAACTTGATGTACCCAACCTGGGTGCAAAGAGATGTCCTTGGTGTTTGTTTTTGTACTGCGAGAGGTTGCAGAACTGTTACTATCTATGAACAACCTTTTAAGTTTAAATGTCAACATTTTACCACAGGAAAGAAAATTTTCATTTTGGGGCTGGCTATTCAGCGTCTGTACATGTCTCAGGATCTCTTCATCCTGTTCCTGTGTATGGTGACTAAAACCAGACTTAAAATGGGCTTTGTTCCTACAGCCTTTTAATTTGGAAGTTAAATATATAAAAGGCTTAGAGAATGTGGTTGCTGATGCTCTCTCTAGATGTTTCATGCAGATGCTTGGTGCATACTTTGTACATAGTGTTTGTCATGTGCTTACCTTGTTGTTTTTGCAGTGGTGAACTCTCGGCAAGCCTGAGTACTCCCTACCAGCCATCCAACTGTGAAGGAGTCGAGTCGGAGCCAAAAGAGTGACGAGGGTCAGTGTATATGTAAATGTGAGTTGAGGCAGAGGTTGACAACCTTCGGTAACATGAGACGTTCAGGAAGGTATGTGATATGTTGTCTTGGTGTGCTCTATATACGAAACGGCCCGACGATTTGCCTTTGTGGTCCCTTGAACCCTCCATGTTCTATGTCAGCCTCCTCTTCATAAAGTTGGAGGATCTGTGTGGAGTGGAACCTCGGAAGATGGGCTTGAGTGCCTGACTATGTTAAGGATCGTGAGTGTTGACTGTAAGTCTCACTGTTTGGTTTGGCCACCAAGTGAGAGACACCTTGACATGTTTTGTGAAGTTTCTTGCCTGGTGTATACCTGACTGCTCTGGGTTTGGCTCTACTCTTGTCTCCTGATCAGGATGATGCCATCCTGGAGTACCAGTTGCTTGCTGGACTACTGCAGCAGAGGCACAGGCCTGTCGGTGCAGGCTTTCACAGTGGGCATTATGTGCAATTCTTGCATTGTGTATTATGTTTTAAAAGCCACTAAAATTGTAGATTGTCATGTAGTATGTCACCTTGTTGTAAATGACAGTAAAGTGAAGAGTAGTTATGGTGCAGGGAAGTATGTAACATTTCTAGTAGTCTTGCTTACCACCTTCAGATTTAAGCAACCTATATTTTTTTTTACTAGCCGTATCCTGAGGGACACTGCTAGCTTTTGTAAGACTTCGTCTGGAGGTGGGGGTGTTAGGGGGCTATAGGACCCAACATGTATTTATGTATCTGTAACAATTACTCTGGGATACCTAATTATATTGAATTGATGGGGACACAGCACTTAAATGGCTCTAAGGGAAGATCACCCTTAGGGACTGAGAGGCAGCTGGGTCAAGCATATTTTTCTCAATATAATAGGTTATACTATAGACACACACACACACATACACAGTTTAAATAAGTAGTTTATAAAGTTGTATTTCTTTTTGCAGAATTAAATTAAGGTGTGGGAGAGTTCTGGTAACTAGAGAATTGTGCTTGGCAACAGTTTTGTTTTTGGTGGGTGTGGGAGGAGCTTAGCTAGGCTCCTCCCTCTCCCTCTCTCTCTTTTTGTTGTCTTGAAGCTGGTAGGACCTCTGGGTCCTCCTTTCTATTTTTTTGGGCATTATGTGTGCCCCAGGGGTGAGTTTTTATAACTTAAGTTGTGGCCACCATACCCAGGGTGACTAAAGTGTGTCAAAACACTGGTTAGCCCAGAGATTAGTCATGAGGAGAGAAGGGCAAAGTTGCTTAGATGCACCATGTGTGAGAGCAGCTAAGGAGTGTATAGACTTACGTTTTGAATATGAGAGTGCTGTAATTGTATATTCTGTACATATCTATTTAGAATACAGTTATATTTTTATAGTAGTAGTTTAAATAACCTGTGAAGAGGGCTGGTGAAAGGATATCAGAGACACTGAGGATGATCAGTCATGATGTCAGTATTACCCTAGACAGATAAGGCCATTAAGTAAAAAACTGCCTGTTGTGATAGAAACACAGGCTTTATTGAACATAGAATCTTCATAGTACTTCTGCAACAACAAAATATAATGACTAGTACATCTAATAATGGCTTCTACAGGGATGGTGATGTCTTGCATATGTCAAGAGAAAAGTTATAACTACAGGCCACATATTTAAACTCACCATGTAATCTGCATCACTAATATATATATAGATAGAGGAGGAGAGAATCACACACCATGTGTTGGCACCCATGACACACACCAAACTGTTGTTGTTGTTAAGGGCCCCAAGAGGTGGTGCAGTATTATCCTGCTGCTGCTCCCCACAGGACCAGTATCACTACAATCTCCCCCTTCTAAAATATCAGAGACAGTAATCTCCCAAACTGTTAGGTGGGCGACGTACACGTCCCGACCTTCGTAGCCCTTGAGCCTCTTCACCAGGTTCGATATTTTCCAGCGGGGTTTGATTAACTGCTGGAGCAGAACCTCTATTTCCATAGGGGTAGTCTCAAGGGGCTTTCCAGGAGAAAACGAAGCATCTTTCATATCTATTGGTGTATCTTGAGATTCCACACTAATGGGGATTTCAACTGGGGCTAAATGTCTTGTAGATACTGTAGTCTCTTCACCATTTTGGTAGCGAATGTGGGTGTAATGTGGATTAGCTTGCAGGAGCTCTACCTCTTCCACTAAAGGATCCATCTTGTTCATCCTACGGTGACTCTTCAGGAGAACGGGTCCAGGATGACATAACCAAGTGGGCACGGAGGCTCCCGTAGAGGAATGACGTGAATAGTTGAGGAGTCTTTCATGAGGGGTTGCATTAGTAGCTGTGCACAGCAATGATCTAATAGAGTGAAGAGCATCAGGTAGGACAGTTTGCCAGTGTTGAACAGGTAGATTGCACGACTTCAATGTCATTGTAACTGCCTTCCATATAGTACCATTGAACCGCTCCACTTGACCCTTGCCTTGAGGGTTGTAGCTTGTTGTTCTGCTGCAGGCAATACCTTTGCTAGCCAAAAACTCCTGAAGTTCGTTACTCATGAACGAGGATCCCCTGTCTGAATGGATATAAGCTGGCATACCAAAAATAGAGAACAACTGTGAAAGACAACTAATAACAGTTGAAGCAGCATATTTGCACAGGGGAATACAAGGGAAACCTTGAATATTCATCTACTATGTTAAGGAAATACCTATTCTGATTTGTGTTGGTAGAGGTCCTTTGAAATCTATATTTCATCTTTCGAAAGGCTGGGTGGATTTTATGAGATGAGTTCTTCTGGCTGATGAAAGTTTGGCTTGCACTCTGCACATACTCTGCATGCTCTGATCATTTGTGGCACATCTTCCACTGAGTAGGGCATGTTCTTTGATTTGACAAAATGGTACAGGCGTGTAACTCCTGGGTGACACAAAGCCTTGTGGAGCGCTGAGAGTGATTGCAAATCATGACATGCTGCTCCACAGTGGGACCTAGAGAATGCATCAGGTGAGATGTTCTCTGGACCCGGTCGGTACAGAATATCAAAGTCATAACACGATAGTTTCATCCTCCAGCGTAATATCTTGTCATTCTTTATCCTACTTTTGTGCTTCTTGTCGAACATATACATCACAGACTGTTGGTCAGTCCTTATGGTGAAATGTCTACCAGTTAAATAATGCCTCAAGTGGCGAACTGCTTCTATGATGGCCTGGGCTTCCTTTTCTACAGCAGAAAACATTTCTTGACCCTTAAAAAGTTTAAAAAGAAGGCTACTGGTCGTTCCCCGAGAAAGACTGCAGCAATGGCAATGTCGATGCTCTTTTTCACTTGAATGGTAGGGACCATAGGGGCTTGAATACGAGTTTTAAATGCCCTTTTAAGAGTAGGGAAAGGGGCTTCTGCTTCCTTTGTCACGGGAAAATGTGGTAGCACTCAATGGGGGGGACTTTACTTGAATAGTTGTAATCCATTGTGAAAAATAAGCAAAGAGCCCAAAGGTTCTTGGAGTGACTTTTTGTTTTGAGGCATTGGAATTTCGTAGGGGTTAGTCTTCGGTTTGGGGGAATATTGAACTCTTCCACACAAAACCGAAATTTTAAAACAAAGGGCCACATATTTAAACTCCCCATGAAATCTGCATCAAAATTTTTATATATAGAAAGGGGGGAGAGAATCCACCCCCATGGTTGGCGCCAACCCACACCCCAAACTGTTGTTGTTTTTAAGGGGCCCCAAGAGGGGGTTCAGTATTACCTGCTGGCCCCCCACAGGCCCGTATCACTACACCCCCCACACAGGACCTGTGTGAAAACCTTACTATCAAAGTAATAAGGGAAAACAACATGACAATCATTCTCTAATTTTTGTAGTGGTATGTTTCCCCCCCCATCCCATTGCCAACAGAATTTCCAGAATGGGGCTTTGACTTTCTAGAACAACTGGAACCCAAACCCCCCCCAACCCTCAAAGTAGACACTTTGTTTTCCTGCCACGGGCAGAATGAACCCCCCATGCAATGTAACTAAATTAAAATTTTGGGCGGGTGAATCCATCCTTGTTTAATGCAACATCTTTTCAAGTTCAAAAGGTGCCCTACCCCGCAACATGTAGAAATTGCGGCGTTTTGGTCTCCAGCAAATTATTGGATCTATACCCGAGCCCAGTCTGTTGTGCTGCCATTCCAATAATCTTTTGGTCACCTCCCCTTGCCTTAATTGTAGGGGCTCCCCCCTTTACCTCACTTTTACCAAAAGTTTACTTAAATGACGAGAATCCATTGCCTCAAAGGGAAAAGGGTTTCACATCTGCTGGGACGTTTTCATCTTGTTTAAAAGGGAGACCCCCCGTATTTTTTATTTTTATTTTTAAAGTCCCCACCTCTGGGGTCCCATCTTCTCAGTCCTATGGGGTTACCCCCTTTTATAGTCATTCTGTCAATTTTTTCGTCCTGGACTCAAAGTCCCTACTCAAACCTCGCCCGTTCTCACTTCTTTTCTCCCTCACAAAATTCCCGTATCGACAAGACCCCGTTCAACGCCTCCCAATCGCCCCTCTACTTCTCAGAAGTCCAAAAAATCCCCATTGCTCAAATTTCCTTTAACCCCTCCTTCCCTTCTACCTCCACATTTTACCTTTCCAGGCTGTACCTGGTTCTTCACCTCTCACTGCTCTATTACAAGTTGTGGAGGTTCATCCTCCTTCTTGTACTGTACCTTCCTCCCCTGCCCCCTCCTAGGTTTCTTCCCTTCTATCTAATACACTTCTTCTCCAGTTCCCTCTACCCTTTCGCCCCCCCCCCTACTTTGGTACAGTTCATTGCTGTCTAATCTTTACTCACCCTTCTCCTTCCATCTCCAATATTGTCTCCTATACAACATCTTTGTCTTCCGAAACACTTGAAGCTATCTCAGAATATATTGAAGAGACTAAACCATAAATGGACACTGATCCACCTCCTGTTCTTCCTCTTCCCTCTCCTCCATCTGCACAACTCCTATCTTGAAAGTTGAGACACATGTGCAACATCTGGATATCTTTATTGTAGACGTTTCGCCATCCAGTGGCTTTATCACTACAGATTCTAGGACATAATTGAAAGACAGTAGAATTATATACAAAAGAGGAGGTAATCAGTCCCTCAGCCTTGGAGTTAGTGTTAACAGCATCGTGGTGGAAGAGAATCTGGAGCAAAGGCAACAACAACAACAAACAAGTTCAGGTAAGATCCCAATGGGATGAGTGGGGAAGACGGAACAGATGAAGAATAGCTCTGGAGAGGAGTGTTCTTAGCCAGAGAAATAGAGCCAGAAATAGACCCAGCAGCTAAGGCGATCGTGGGGCAGACTTGAGAACAGGAATAGCAGGGACTGTTGCATCGAACTTGTTGTAGTTGAAGTCTTGAATCTTAAGTAGCTGGCAGCAGGTTAGGTCACATCAGAGGGTAGAACACATATGGGAGTTATATGAGTAACTGAGGAGGCAGGTTAGCAATGGAGCCATTTTCGAACTTTTTGAAACTGCTTCTAGATAGGTGGTATAATTTAGCTTTGTTACTGAAGGTGAAAAGTAGAGGCTTGATGAACTCAAGAACTTGGGTGAGTGTGAAGTTTAGCGGTGATTCACAGGCATTTTTGACCGTTCTAGCACTGAGCTTTTGTAGAGTTCAGTACAAATCATGGTGTCAGTATTTGAAGAAGTGTAGAAGGTGAGGTTTTTCCCATGAGAGTTTACTGGAGTCGTCGCTATCTTCCTCTTCTGGAGTGGATTCATTGGGCGAATCTACAATGGTGGTAGCAGGTGACTGAAGGTCGACAGGAGCAGTGGAGAGGTGTAAGGGTTGTGTAACAGTAGGCGGGAGAGGTGGGGAGACAGTGGTTGAGGCAGCATGATCAACGTTGTTAGCGGTGGAAGTGGTTATAGAAGTTACAGGAGCAATTGCTTGGGCAGGAGACAGGTCTGCAGGTGCAGTAAAGTTCAGGGCGTTGGGAAGGATCTTGAGGATGTCTGCTGAAGGTGTGGAGTCCGGAAAATTGAAGGCAGGCATGTTGTTCAGTACGGAATAGTTCGTTAATAGTGGTGTTGAAAGTGCCGGGGTTTGCTGCGTTTGCAAGGTGTGCATACACCATGCAGTACAGCACCTTGGAGGAAGCACCGTCGGGGAGTGGAGAGAGAGAGTTGCTGGGCGATGGTGCCTGTAGATTAGCGTGTAGAGTCTTGGTGGTGGTCGGTTTGTGGTTTGGTTATTGTAGCGTATATCAGTGAATTGGAGTTGTTCTTCGGAACTTTCGTTTTCTCAATATTTCTTTCCTGAGTGAGCACTTAGCTGCAAGGGTATGATGATTACCCTTGCAGTAAAGACATGATGGTGCTGTAGTAAGGGTGCAGGATCTGAAATCGTGTCCATCATTCCCACATTTTGAACAAAACTTCTTATCCTTGACGGGGCAGTCCTTGGTGGTGTGTTTATAGGAGTAGCAGGTCTAGCAGTGGGAGATGTATGTGAAACGTTCTTGTTCTATATGACTAGGGTGAGTGTGGTAATATGAGATGGCCAGACCGTCAGAGAGAGCTTGGGCAGCCATTGAGATGTCTGAGAATGTAATCTTTAGCATAGATGAGGCGTTGGGGATCTTGGAGATGCTGTCTACCGAGGCCCAGGTGTTTTGTTCCTCAATAGATGTCTTCAGTGCTTCAGTAGAGAGAGAGGTGACGATACCTGGAGTTTACCTGGAGAGAGTTCCGGGGGTCAATGCCCCCGCGGCCCGGTCTGTGACCAGGCCTCCTGGTGGATCAGAGCCTGACCAACCAGGCTGTTACTGCTGGCTGCACGCAAACCAACGTACGAGCCACAGCCCGGCTGATCAGGAACCGACTTTAGGTGCTTGTCCAGTGCCAGCTTGAAGACTGCCAGGGGTATGTTGGTAATCCCCCTTATGTATGCTGGGAGGCAGTTGAACAGTCTCGGGCCCCTGACACTTATTGTATGGTCTCTTAACGTGCTAGTGACACCCCTGCTTTTCATTGGGGGATGTTGCATCATCTGCCAAGTCTTTTGCTTTCGTAGTGAGTGATTTTCGTGTGCAAGTTCGGTACTAGTCCCTCTAGGATTTTCCAGGTGTATATAATCATGTATCTCTCCCGCCTGCGTTCTAGGGAATACAGGTTCAGGAACCTCAAGCACTCCCAGTAATTGAGGTGTTTTATCTCCGTTATGCGCGCCGTGTCTTTTCACAAAGACCGAACGTTTCGACTTCAAGAATGGAGACAGGGATAGAGTGAATTGTTGTGTTTGTAGGGTCCTGACTGAAGGGTTGTGTAACAGTAGTTTTGATGCTTCCGTGTCGTCTGTGCAGACGACAATGAAGTCCTTCAGAGAGTGGATTGCCGTAAATTTGACCTGCAGGCAGGTCCTAATGACGGTAGCTAAAGCTAACTTCGAGGAGTCATTTATTGCACCATTCGCAGGCTTGATTTTAACACGATGCGACAGCATTATGAAAAAGATGTGACGTTTGTAGAATATAAATTCCCCACCCCGGTGGGGTCGAAGGGAAGCTTCTTGAGTGTAGAGCAACTGTGTGATCAGATAGAGCACGACAGACCAGGAGTGAGTCCAGAGCAAATGCAAGAAGACTGGCGGTTATATAGGCGTCAGTGGATAAGGACGTGCAGCAGACGAGAGCATAGTCACTGGTAGGCGGGATTCCCCAGTGGAAGTAGGTCCTTCCCAAAGAGATGGGTTAGTTGTAATAGCCGTGAAGAAGGTCTTGTAGATGTCCTCTGAACTAAGATTCCATGATGTTGCAGTGTCTGACAGTTGTGCAAGAAAAAAAAAGGGATAAAATACCGACAATATGAAAGTTGAGACACATGTGCATTGGTTCAGAGGACATCTACAAGACCTTCTTCACGGCTACTACAAACTAACCCATCTCTTCGGGAAGGACTACTTCCACTGGGGAATCCGCCATACCAGTGACTATGCCCAGTCTGCTGCACGTCCTTATCCACTGACGCCTATGTAACCGCCAGTCTTCTTGCACTTTGCTCCAGATTCTCTTCCACCACGATGCTGTGAACACTAACTCAAGGCTGAGGGACTGATTACCTCATCTTTTGTATATAATTCTACTGTCTTTCAATTATGTCCTAGACTCTGTATTGATAAAGCCACTGGATGGCGAAATGTCTACAATAAAGATATCCAGATGTTGCACGTGTGTCTCAACTTTCATATTGTCGGTATTTTATACCTTTCTTGCACAACTCCTATCTTCTCAGTGTCCCATTCCTTCACTGCTTGAACATTTTCTGCTGCCGCCACGTGGACTTTTCTAACCCCTCTAGTCCGTAGATACCTTTACCTACAGATTTCTTGTATTTTTCTCATTACCAATCATGGCCTATTTACAGTGGAATATCTGCGGCCTCAGGGGTAATCGGGGTGAGCTTCAGATGTTGCTCTCCCAGTTTTCCGCTGTTGGTGTTTGCTTACAGGAACCAAAATTACACTCCGCTGTTATCCATTCCATCCCAGGCTACGATTTATTGTATTCTTTGGATCCTTTTTCTGATGGAACCTTTAATGAAAGTGCCCTTCTTATACGCACTGATATTCCGTACTGTCGGTTATTTGTTCATTCTTTGCTGCATTACTCTGCAGCCCGTATCCACTTGAATAAGTGGTAATCTGTTCTTTGTTTCTCTCTCCTTCTCAGGCATTATCTATCCCAGATGTTGCCTTTCTTGTTTTGTCCTTACCGCCACCACTTCTGTTACTTGACAATTTTAATGCCTACCATTTCATCTGGGGAGGAGTCTCACTGGGACTCCCGTGGCATTCAGTTAGTAATCTTTTCTCGCTTCTCACCCCCTCCATGTTTTAAATACAAGTACTCCCACCCATTTTGATCCTTGTACTCGCTCTCTTGCATCAATCTCTCGGTCAACTCTTCCTCCACTGCATTAGACTTCACCTGGTCTGTCCTCCTGGACTTGCATGACAGCAATCATTTTCCAATCATTCTTACTTCTCCTTCATGTTCACCACCTCTTTGTAGCCCATGCTAGCAATTTGATCAAGCAAATTGGGACCTTTACTCGCAAGTAACTGCTTTTAGCGAGGTTCCTTCTTCGTGTGTGTGTGTGTGTGTGTGTGTGTGTGTGTGTGTGTGTGTGTGTGTGTGTGTGTGTGTGTATGTATCACGCTAGTTGAGTTGCAGGTGTGGTGAGTCCAGCTCCTGTGTGTGTGTGTGTGTGTGTGTGTGTGTGTGTGTGTGTGTGTGTGTGTGTGTGTGTGTGTAGTACTCACCTAGTTGAGGTTGCAGGGGTCGAGTCCAAGCTCCTGTGTGTGTGTGTGTGGTGTGTGGTGTGTGTGTGTGTTTGTGTGTTGTGTGTGTGTTACTCACCTATTTGTACTCACCTATTTGTGGGTTTCAGGGGTCGATTCATAGCTCCTGGCCCTGCCTCTTGCTGATTGCCTAGCCCCTCTCCCCTGCCCCTGGAAATTTT
>NC_069445.1:24676414-24704660 GCF_026875155.1 Cherax quadricarinatus | reverse complement strand
AGCAGCAGACTGGCACAGCAGCAGCGAGGTGCTACGCAGCAGCAGATGGTACTACAGCAGCGCAGCAGCAGTGACAGTGTACACCCAGCAGCAAGCAGCTGATGGTGCTACAGCAGCAGAAGCAGCTGACAGTGCAGCAGCAGCGCTGACAGTGCTACAGCAGCAGCTGCAGCAGCAGTGCGTACAGCGCAGCTGACAGTGCTACAGCAGCAGCTGACAGTGCTACAGCAGCAGCTGACAGTGCTACAGCAGCAGCAGACAGTGACTAAGCAGCAGCAGACGCTACAGCAGCAGCTAACGGTGGCTACAGCAGCAGCAGACGGTACTACAGCAGCAGCAGCAGCTGACGTGACTACAGCAGCAGCAGCTGATGGTGCTACAGCAGCAGCAGCAGCTGAAACAGTGCAGCAGCAGCAGCTGACAGTGCTACAGCAGCAGATGGTGCTACAGGAGCAACAGCAGCTGATGGTGGTACAGCAGCAGCGCAGCAGCTAGTACGGTGTTACAGCAGCAGCAAGCATCAGCAGTTGACCATGGTACCACAGTATTTCGATAATATTTCTCACCCTTTTTACCACAGGGTTGGCACTAGAAGCTTTCTTGGGGCCCATGGTCACTTATTTTGCAGATAAAATCATCAAAAACGCTGTAATAATACGAAATGTTCCGATTGTATGCTTGGATGTTACGCGGAGGTGGCTTGTAAACAATGCCACCGGCGGAACATGTGAGGCTGGCTCAGGCCGCACATTAGACGCGTTCTCGGACGAATAGCTTTTGAGCGGGTTTTTTTAGCGATATGCGAGGCAAAATCTTAGCGATAAAATGTATCGGTATGCGATTAACGTTATGTGATGCCAACAGTATGCGGGGGTCCACTGTATATACAGTGGAACCCCGGTTTGCGATGCTTTCAGTATCCGATAAATCCAGTAACCGATTCATTATATCGCAGAAAATTTGCCTCGCTTCCCGATACAAAACCCGGTATGCGATGTGGTTCGTTCAGGATGTGTCCATGTGTGGCCTGAACTGCCCATGTGTGCCAGTGTTTACAGCCAGCCAGTGCGCACGCATCTAAGGATACATTCGGTACATTCCATATTATCCATATTATCACTGTTTTTGGTGCCTGTTTTTGCAAAATAAGTCACCATGGGCCCCAAGAAGCTCCCAGTGCCAACCTTCGAGACCAAGGGTGCTAATGACTGTTGAAATGAAGAAAGAGATAATTGCAAAGTACGAAAGTGGAATTGCGTGTGGTCGGAGCGGGTCAGGTTGTATAGTAAACCCCAATCAACCATCTTACTATAGTGAGCAAGGAAAACGGCAATCAAGGAAGCTGTTCTTGCAAAAGGTGCAACTGTGATTACGAAACAGCGACCGCAAGTGTTAGAAAATGTTGAGAGACTGTTATTGGTGTGGATAATGAAAAACAGATAGAAGGAGATAGCATCTCTCAAGCATACATTTGTGAAAAGGCTGGGCAGTTGCATGACGATTTGGTAAAAAAATTGCCTGCAACTAGTGGTGATGTGAGTGAATTTAAGGCCAGCAAAGGTTGGTTTGAAAGATTTAAGAATCGTAGTGGCATACATAGTGTGATTAGGCATGGTGAGGCTGCCAGTTATGTTGTGAAAACAGAGGTCAAGTGACTCTCAAGCGGGGTCCTAGTGGCATTAAAAGAAGAAGGGAAGTAACCCCCGGAAAAAGGGGACTTGCTACCTAAAGTCCTAATGAAGGGGGTTTCCCCTTCTAAATTTTAACACCATCCACACACTCCCCTCCTCCACCCCATAAATCATCCCCAGATCTTCTTAAAGGCAAGTGGTCAATTATTCTTTCGTTATTTTTTGTTATTTACTGTTATTGTTGTTATTGTAATTACTATTCTTTTTGCTTTTAAACTTAATATTTCTGTGGTAAAAGTTTTTTTTTTTTTCAATTTTGGTGTCTTGCATGGATTAATTTGTTTTTCCCATTATTTCTTATGGGGAAAATTGATTCGCTTTCCGATATTTTTGGTTAGATGAGCTTTAGGAAGGATTAGTATTGCGAACCAGGGGTCCACTGTGTATATATATATGTACATGTTATATATATTTTTAATATTTTTATATATATATATTATATATATATATAATTATATATATATCTATATATATATAACACCACACCAAACCCCCATCCGGCTTACGACCCAGTTTTGGTTCCGAGAACTGGTCATAAGTCGAAATGGTCGTAAGTCGAACTTTACTACTGAATATCAACAAAACATTTTTTTAATGACTTTATTTCATTGTTTTATTTTGGTTTTCATGTTTTACTTACTTTTTATGTTGTTATTTCTGTATTTTATACTGTAAGGTTTAGGTAAACACTGTGTACAACACAAATAGTTGTTTATTTCCCCGAAATTTGGCATAAAAACACGGTCGTAAGTGTGTGGTGTGTGTGTATGGTATATATATATATATTATAATTATTATATATATAAATTTTTTATTTTATTATATATAATTTTAAAATATATTATATATTAATATAATTATATATATATTATTTATATTATATATTTATATATATATATATATATATATATATATATTAATATATTTATAGTCACTGGACATGTTCCTAGAATGCTACAGCTTCTGGAAGGGTGGTTTTGTGTGTGTGTGTGGCCTCCTTTGTTATGGATGTGCCGAGAGCAATGTGGCTGGTGTAACAATGACGCATTACCACCATCCATTACCCACACTGTCTTCCCCACCACCCACATGGAAATAAGTCACTGACTTTTTTGGATTATCCTAGATTGATGGTCATCTGGGTTGTCCTTAATTCCTACCTTCCTTCCTTACTCCTTCCTTCCTTTCTTTCTTCCTTCCTTCCTTTTCATCCTTCCTTCCTTCCTTTCTTTTTTCCTTCCTTTCTTCTGGTGTCCTGGGCACTGCTTTCAGTCACAAACTCCTCAAAACCATGAAATTCATCTTCACTGACACTTCAATCTGTGTTAGAACTATCATTTGGAAGGAGAAGAGCCCCAGATTCACCGGGGAGTCAGATATTTCTTACTGCTAGACATGCTGAGCAAGGACTACTGAAATGGCATTCCCACAATGCACCACTGGCTCCACAATTTTTTTATACTGTGCACACTGACCACAGAGACCCATTCTCGCATATGTAGGCCAACCAGCTTTCTCCCACTAGATTTGAAGCCGCTAGAATTTTGGCATAGTACTTCACCAACACTGGCTCCTAAGATGCATCTATACAGCACCAACAGTGAAAGGGTTAAGCACTTCCCTTCTGTCATTTATGTTTACCTAACACTCCACAGCAAATTCAGAAAATGAAGCTTAATTTAAACAGTTATTGACTTTTTTATACAATGTTATGCACTATCATATACTCTGCTGCAGTAGAAGTAATGAAATACACATTCATAAAGATTAGTATGTTGGTTTTTGTGATGTGACAAGATCAATTCCCCAGAAAAGTATTGTCTTTCTGCTTCCACATTATGAAAAGCAAAAGCTCCATGAGCAGAGCAACACTAGTTTTGAGAGCAATTGATCATACGCTGAGGTCAGTGGTCAATGCAGTCTTGTCTCAGCTCTCAGGGAGTTAGCATGGGGTGTTACCAAGCACCATGGCTTGTTGTAGTGTTTTAGAATCTCAGGTTCAGGTGTTAAAGAAGGAGGTTTACTTCTTCAGGAGGAAAACAGGTCTGAAGCTTCGCCTAGATGAGTTTGGGAGTGTGAGAAGGATTTAGCTGGTGAGGAGGAAATGGTCACTAGCACTGATAGTGGCAGCCGCTTTAAGTGGCAAGTGGTTCACAATTCAGGAAGAAGGAAGATAAGGAGGGTTAACAGAAAAGATGTGAAGGTAGGAAATCGATTCTCTGTTCTCCAGGACGAGTGCACTTCAATGGTTAGTGAGGTTGAAGGTACCACTGATTCCCCTGCTAATCAAGGTAAGAATATTTTAATAGTAGGAGATTCTCAGTTAACCCTTTGACTGTTTCCGACGTATAAATACGTCTTACGAGCCAATGTTCTGACGTATTTATACGAAATAAATTCTAGCAGCTTCAAATCAAGCAGGAGAAAGCTGGTAGGCCCACATGTGGGGAGAATGGGTCTCCATGGTCAGTGTGCACATATAAAAAAAATTGGGGAGCCAGTGGTGCATTGTGGGAATGCCATTTCATTTGCCCTTTTTTTCAGCATGTCTAGCGGAAAGAAATATGTGATTCCCCAGCAAATCTGGGACTCTTCTCTTCCCAAGTGTGCTCTAACACAGATGGAAGTGTCATGGAAGATCAATTTCATGATTTGGAGGAGTTTTTAGACCAAAAGCAATGGAGGAGGAGGGGGAGGAGGGGAGGAGAGGAGGAGGAGGAGGAGGGGGGAAGGAAGGGAGGAGGAGGAGGAGGAGGAGAAGGAGAAGGGAAGAAGAGGAGGGGGAGGAGGAGGAGGAGGAGGAGGAGGAGGGGGAAAAAGAAGATGTAATAATTATTTTTCCTTGAAGCAAGAAAAAAAAAAGTCCACCCCATGACAGTTTACAAGATAAGGGGAGATAACATATGATAAGAGCTGACTTTGATGAGCGTTTAAAAAGGGGGGTAATATTACATGACCATCGCCCTCCCTTTGTTTTTTTCTGGTACACAACAATTTCTGTCTGTCTATTTTGTTGTCTGTCAAGCTCCCTGTCTGGGCCATCTAGCTCTCTGTTCGAAGAGAGCCACAAGACTGTGTCATCACGTTTACTCCCCATCTTCAAGCAGGTATAGCACTTTGTCTGGATTTCTTGGGTTATCCCAGGTAATTTACACTATGTATACTGTATTTATGTGTACCTGTGAGACAGAGATAGGCAGACAGATAGAAAGAGAGACAGATTGAAAGATATAGAATGAGGGAGAAAGATAATTAGATAGGAATGGAGGAGGGGAAGCAGCATCCGACCCCATTGTTTTGACAGGAGGTAGGGGTAGTGACTAATGAGACAATATGTCACTTTGACAGCTGCCGACTTTCTGACTCAAAACAAATTTTAAGCCCCACACTCGCACACCCAAAACAAGGAGGAGGGGAGGAGGAGGAGGAGGAGGAGGAGGAGAAGGAGAAGGAGAAGGAGGAGGAGGAAGGGAGGAGGAGGAGGAGAGGAGAAGGAGGAGGAGGAGAAGGAGGAGGAGAAGAAGGAGAAGGAGAAAAGGGGGAGAAGAAGGAGGAGGAGAAGGGGGAGGAGGAGAAAGGAGGAGGAGGGGAAGGAGGAGGAGGAGAAGGAGAAGGAGGAGGAGGAGAAGGAGGAGGAGGAGGAGGAGGAGGAGGAGGAGGAGGAGGAGGAGGAGGAGGAGGGGAGGAGGAGGAGGAGGAGGAGAAGGAGGAGGAGGAGGAGAAGGAGGAGGAGGAGAAGGAGGAGGGGAGGAGGAGGAGGAGGAGGAGGAGGAGGAGGAGAAGGAGGAGGAGGAGAAGGAGGAGGAGGAGGATGATTTTGTTTGTTTTGTAAACAAGTTTTGTAAACAATATATTGATAATTATGTTTGTGTGCTTATTGTGTTTTATACAACGAGTGTATATATTACATTGCACCTTACTTTGGTCCATAGGCCACATAAGTTTTTGTGAAAAAATAAAATAGTGAAAAAAACAAAAAAAACCTTCAATTACAAGTAAACTAAATTTTACCGGGTGAGCGGCACAGTCGCCCCTGTTGCCTACGCGGCTCATTTTTTGCAAACTCACGGCTCTATATCTTGGTAAGTATCGATGGCAAAAATTTTTTTTTTGGGCTAAAACACTCAGAAAAAAAATCTTAAATTTTCATAAGAAAAAAAAATTTTTTTTTTTTTTTGAATATTTGGGACATAGAATGACAGTTTCAGAGAGGGCCTGAAACAGTAAAAAGGGTTTAAATATATGGACCGGTTTTTTGTAACAGAGACAAAAAGGCGACAGAGGGGGCCCTTCCGGAGTGGGTGGTGACAGCAGCAGGTTGGATAATATATGTCAGGTAATGGGGAAAAAGCCCATTATCTGTCTAGTGCTGGGGGAATGACATTGGGAAAGGGGGGAGACAGGAGCTTTGGATAATACAGGTCAGCCATAGAAGTAGAAGGGCTAAGGGGGGGATCCCCGTCATAGTAGCATCTTGCCCTTTAAAGGGGGTGGGCAATGATGGTTTTCTAGGGGAAGGGAAAAATTTTTGGCTAGAATGACTGCAAGGAACTTTTAATCCCATTCATGTATTGGGAATTTCTTTGGCAAACGTGATATTTTTGCAAGGATGGGGTTCATCTCTCTGGGGAAGGGGTGGTTGCATTAGCCAATTCGATTGAGAGGGTAAAATTTTAACTTTCTGGAATTTAAATGTAGATTTAGAGGTATGGGGTTTGTTGAAACAAAAGGTGGCAGTATTTGGGTTAAAAAAAAGCGTTTTCCCGGATACCTCAGGGGTAGTTTAAAAGGCAAAATTCAAAAAAAGTTGTAGTAATGGCAAATCAACTGAACAAAAAACAAAGAGAGAAGTAGGGGGCAACGAGCACTACTCCCCTTTGGTTTACTATACAATGTAGGAGTCTAAGATATAAGTAGTGAGCTAAGATACTTGCAAGTGCAGGAATTAGATATTTTTGGTATAACAGAGACCTGGTTCAACCCGAAAGATAGGAAATGCCTTCTGAATGCAACTTTCAAAAGTTATAAACTATTCCACACTGATAGGGTCAACAGGAAGGGTGGTGGAGTGGCAATGTATGTCAGAGAAAATTTTAATTGTTTTCTAGACATGATATAAAATTAGAAACATCAAACACAGAATCGGTTTGGCTACAGTTTCTCGAGGTCGTGACAAATTAATTTGAGTGTGATTTAAAGGCCCCCAAACTTGATAGGGGTGCAGTAAGCTGTTATGGGACAAATTCATAAGGCATCTAGATATGAAAATGTTGTGATAATGGGAGATTTTACTTTAGACAAATTGATTGGAACAATATGACACGAATCTCGAGTCTAGTAACTTTCTTGATACAGTTCAGATTGCATTTTAGAACAGGTTGTGACAGAACAACTAGAGGAAACATCTGCTTGACTTGATTCTTGCCAACAAGAGTCACTAATTATAATCATGAGGTTAATGATGAGCTTGGGAAAGTGATCACAAATCACTTAGTTTCAATATATCATGGAATTACCCAGATAACTGCAATCAAATCTCTGTCCCAGATTTTCGCTTGGCTGACTTCATGGGACTGAAAAATTACCTGGGTGGGCTAAATTGGGATGTCCTGACTATGGGTCAGGTAGGTGATCTTGGTTGCCAATATGACATTTTTCAGAGCATAGTTCTAGCTGCCCAGACAACTTTTGTTCCGAGTAGGAAAATTAGATCTAACAAAAATGATCCCAAATGGATGAACAATAGATCAAAACATCTCATTGGTCAAACAAGAGGCATATATAGGCATATCAAAAGAGGGGATGGGCAGTTAAGAAATCAATATATTCAATTAAAGAGAGAAATAGAGAAAGGAATAAGAAAAGCAAGAAGGGATTATGGGGCTAAGGTTGCAAGGGATTCAAAGACTAACCCAAAAGGGTTCTTTCAGGTATACAGAAGTAAGATTAGGGACAAGATAGGCCCACTTAAGAGTAACTCTGGTCAGATCACTGACAGTGATAAGGATGTGTGTGAAATTCTCACTACCTACTTCCTCTCAGTTTTCACCCAGGAATATACTAGCAATATTCCTGAAATAATAGATTACAAAGAACAGGACGATAATAAACTATGCACGATTGTGGTAACTAGTGACATGGTCCTCAGACAGATAGAGAAACTAAAACCTAACAAATCACCAGGCCTTGATGAACTGTCTGCAATGGTGTTAAAGGAATGTAAAGAGGAGATTACCATACCTTTGGCTAATCTTTTTAACATATCACTACAAACTGGCATAGTGCCTGATAAGTGGAAAATGGCAAATGTAATACCTATTTACAAGGCAGGTGACAGGTCCTTGGCTTCGAACTATAGACCAGTAAGCCTTACCTCCATAGTGGGAAAATTTATGGAATCAATAATTGCCAAAGCAATTCGTAGCCATCTTGATAGGCACAGATTGATTACTGAATCTCAACACGGTTTTACAAAGGGGCGTTCCTGTCTTACGAATTTACTAAGTTTTTTCACTAAGGTGTTTGAGGAGGTAGATCATGATAATGAATATGATATTGTGTATATGGACTTCGGTAAGGCTTTCGATAGAGCTCCACATCAGAGGATATTGAGGAAACTTAAGGCACATGGAATAGGAGGAGAAATTTTTTCCTGGGTAGAGGCATGGCAGACAAATAGGCAGCAGTGTGTTTGCATAAATGGGGATAAATCAGAATGGGGGCACGTCACAAGCGGTGTTCCACAGGGGTCAGTGTTGGGCCTGTTGTTGTTCACAATTTACATAAATGACATAGATGAGGGAATAAATAGCGATATAAGCAAATTTGCTGATACCAAAATAGGCTGCCCAATTCATTCTAATGAGGACACTAGAGCACTCCAGGATGATTTGAATAGACTGATGCAATGGTCGGAGAAGTGGCAGATGCAGTTTAATATAGACAAATGCAAAGTTCTAAATGTTGGACAGGAAAATAATCATGCAACATATAAACTAAATACAGGTACCATCCAACTTACGACCAAGCTTGGTTCTGACCAACTGGTCATAAGTCAAAATGGACTCAAGTTGAACCTTTGAAAATTGCCGACATACTGGGTAGGGCATAATGTCAAACCTTTGCTATATAAACTACCTACATAGTACTGTAATGTAATGTACAATCATTATTTCATTCTTTTTACCATAATTTACTTCTATTGATATATTTTAATCATTTATGTACTGTATATTATGTATACATGGCAGTGAACTGTATTGTAAATTTTACATCTCATACAGTATCATATGCTACTGTTATCTTTAAGTATTGTCAACACAGTGGAATGGGAGAATACCACTGGTAGTGTCATCCTGCCAGAATGTACTATAACCTATACCCTAAGTAAAGAGAACAACTCTGCAACATGTGTAATACGTATTCGGCTGGCTGGCTGGGTGGGTGGGTGGTTAGCTGCCTGACTGACTGAATTTGGATCTCTCTCTCTATCTCTCTCTCTCTCTCTCTCTCTCTCTCTCTCTCTCTCTCTCTCTCTCTCTCTCTCTCACAGGTACACATAAGTAAAGTTATCATATACATGTATAGTGTAAATTACCTAGGATAACCCCAAAATCCAGACATTGTGCTATACAGTGGATCTGTGCTCCAGTGCCCTAAATTAATAATAATAATAATTATTACGTATTATTATTACAATAATACGTATGTACTAACATCAATAATATTATTATTAAACTATAATGTAATATAGTGCTTACTCATTACTTACCTTAAAATATCTGTAGTCTTAATGTAGAGTGAGAGGCGAGTAAACAAGATTAAATGAATAAACGAGAGACAGAATGAGTGTAGAAGGTTCGCGAGTTTTGTAAACAAACTTCTTCTTGTTGTTGCCAGCCCGGACACTGATGGTTTCGGTTCACTCTGTCAAGCCGACTGGAAAAACATCTCATATTTATGTTAATTTATATGTTACATAGCATGTTTATTATATAATTTTGAAAAAAAATCATAGATGGATTAAGCAAAATGTCTATAATAACATTTTGTACACATTTAATGTGCCTCAGAGTGATTATTATTGTGTTATTATTATTATTATTTATTATTATTATTATTATTATTATTATTATGGTGTCTTCAAGAACAATAACACACTCTTAATGATTTTAATGTGTACCTACACGCCAGCACAGGTGCAAGATGTGGAGTTTAAAGCAGTAAAGTTCATATTTTATTCATTCTAGTGTACATCAGGTTTTTGTTATTTACATATACTGTTTATTATGTCATGTTAGATGGATTGTGATAGATAAATAAGCTGTATAGCGATATTAGCATCATACTGAAGCTGTGACAACTCTGCTTCGTGTGTAATATCTGTTGGTTCATGAGCGGCTCTGAGCCAGAGACAAGCAGACAGAAAGACAGACACACAGGTAGACAAAGACAGACACATGTAAACAGACAGATATACAGGCAGACAAATATAGACAGATTTATGTGCAACAGTGAAAACAAACAGAAAGAGTTCGAGAGTAAGCACCTTTCTTGCCACAATCTCCAGTGCAAAATTCAGACCTCCTCGTAGGGACCATGGTGAAATTTACTGTCCAGTTAGTACAGTTAATACAGTATGATGCTGCTGATAGTGCAGGGTAACTCAAACTGATGCTGCCTGCATGGCGCACTGCCGCCGCGAGTATCGTCAATTATTGTACAGTGGTATATATCAGCTGGCCCAGCCCAGCTCCCAGATGTACGGTCCTAAGTCGAGTGGACATGTGTCGAGCAGTTCGTAAGTCGGATGGTAGGTGTAATGTAGATCTTAATACTACTGATTGTGAAAAGGATTTAGGAGTTCTGGTTAGCAGTAATCTAAAACCAAGACAACAGTGCATTAGTGTTCGCAATAAAGCTAACAATTCTTGGCTTCATATCTAGAAGTATAAATAATAGAAGTCCTCAGGTTGTTCTTCAACTCTATATATCCTTGGTTAGGCCTCATTTAGACTATGTTGCTCAGTTCTGGTCACCATATTACAGAATGGATATAATTTTTTTTATTATCACACTGGCCGATTCCCACCAAGGCAGGGTGGCCCGAAAAAGAAAAACTTTCACCATCATTCACTCCATCACTGACTTGCCAGAAGGGTGCTTTACACTACAGTTTTTAAACTGCAACATTAACACCCCTCCTTCAGAGGATATAAATGCTCTGGAAAATGTACAGAGGAGGATGACAAAGATGATCCCATGTATCAGAAATCTTCCCTAGGGGGGACAGCGGGGGGCCCCAAATCAGCACTCTCTCGAAAGGTGTAGAATTAGGGGGGATTTGATCGAGGTGAATATATGAAAAACAGAAATAAATAAAGGGATGTAAACACGTGCTAAAAAATTTTCCCCAAGACAGGACTCGCGCAATGGTTCAAGTTGGAAAAATCAAAAATTCAAAAAAGATATAGGAAAGCAGGGGTTTGGTAATAGAGTTGTGGATGGTGGAAAAAAACCCGAGTACGTTTTGAGGCTAAAACTTGTGTAGCTTTAAAAAAGGGTTAATAAATACATGAGTGAGTGGGGGGGTTTTTGGCCGACTAGTTGTGTGCGGGTCGGTGCGTGCCCCTTCCCTTGAGTGGGGGTGACCAGACTGGGGGGGGCATTGTCTAATCTGGGGAAAGGGGGCAGGCCCGCTTGAGGGGCCAGTAGGCCTGTTGAAGTGTTCTTCTTTCTTATTTCTTATATTTGTCAGTGTTTGAAAAAATGAAACTAGCTCTGGGGTTTTTAACCCCTTTTAGGGTTTCGGCCATACTGTACGGCTTGACCAGGGTTTTTTGACGTACTTTCCCTAAATTTAGCGCCCCCAATTAACGAGAGAAAGCTGGGGGCCCACATATGAAAGAATGGGTCTATGTGGTCGTGTGCGCGGTATTAAAAAAAAATCCTGCAGCCCAGTGGTAATGAAAAAAAAAAAATTTTTATGTGTTTTTTGGGTTAAAACGCGACTTTGCACTGTATTTTCGTTGGTATGATGTTGTATTCTAGTTTTCCCGGTTCTTTTTTAAAAATGGAAGCATATTACAGAAATTAGATGATTTTGACTGGTTTTACAATGAAAAAAATATTTGAAATAGAGCTAAAGTAGCAAAAATCTTAAATTTTTACCAAAATTTTAAAGTAAATAAATCTGTATGCGTCCAAAAAACTCAACTGGTGAACGATATTCTTTTTACAAGTGCCTGATTATTTATACCATTTTTACACTAATGCAGTTTTGCTAAAATAAATCTTCTTTTTTATAAGAAAAAAATTCATGGAAAGCAAAAGAATGTAAGAGGGGGGGTGGGGACTTGACTAATAAAAAGGAAAAGTTATTTTAGTGTCGGGAAAGTCTTTTTTTTTCCGGGCCCCATTCGGGAAAATTGGGATCTTTTTAAAAAATTTTTGTGAAAAATTTGGGAAAATTTTCAAAATTTTAACAATGATTCGATAGTTGAAATTGGTAAATAGGGGGTTTTTTACTATTTAAAAGAAAAAAAGGAGTTTAAAAATAGTTATGATTTTTGTCGATAGTACCTGGATTGGGCCCAAAAAAGGGCTCAAAATGGGGAAAATCACCGATGGTAAAAAACGTCAGCCGCTAACTTGCGGGAGCATAATTCCCTAAGTTTTCCCCAAAATTTTATACTCTGGGTCATAAGATTGGGAAAAGATTCTCTATCTTTTCATAAGTTTTTTTTTTTTTTTTTTTAAATTTGGGCGACCCTGAGAACAAGTCTCTGAGAGGGCCTGTCGGCCCTGAAAGGGTTAAGGATGCTGTTCTACAGCTTCTGTACCTCCTGAGTGTTGATTAACAGGTCTCTGGCCATTTGAATGTGTTAAACTACAGGTGCCAGGCCTTTTAGTGTATTGAGGTAAAGTGTCTGTATAATCACCTGCTTTCAGTACTTTAGAGCCATGACTACTTTTTGACACCTCTTCCTACAATACAGATCTATGAGAGCAATGGTGGCATGTCTCAGTGGTATGAAACCTTCAACTCACTGCCCTGACCTTGCCTAGCCATTACTATTAACCCTTTCAGTGTCAAGACCCCAGAGCCTTAACGGTGTTGAAAAGTTATATATAAAAAAAATATTTTTTCTTATGAAATGATAGAGAATCTTTTCATGATAGTAATGACACCAAAAGCCTGAGAACTGACGGAAAAACTTACGAAATTACTCTCTCGTGAAGTTAACGTTCTCAGCAATATTTATGTATCAGCGATTTCACCCACTTTGAGCCCTATTTTCGGCCAATATCATTACTCCAGTCGACTAAAATCATAGTTATTTCACTAGAACTCCATTTGTTCTATCAACGAACTACAAGAAACTGCCCATTTACCGATTTCAACTACCCAATAAAGTGGTCAGAAATTGGCAGTTTGGCAAATTTCACACAAATTTCAAAAGATGCCAATTTCAAAATAGGGTCTGGAAAAAACAAGATAGACATTCCTGGCACTATAATAACATTTTCTGTGTTCATTAGTCATGTCTACAGGCCCCTCTTATATTACTCTTGCTTTCCATTTTGAATTCTTATTCTCACAAAAAATAGAAGATTTACAGTTATGCAGACTACTGCAATATTATAATAACCGTGTAAATAATGTCAACCCAGTCGTGACTGCATATCAGACTAGCCAGTTGGACACACACTGGATAGTGATATCATCTGTTTACTCTTGAATATAGGCAATAATCAAACATTCCCGCTATTTTGAGCACAATTTCAAGGTACCTTTCATCACGAAACAAATCAAAATAATCTCCATTTCGGTAATATATCTTCCATTCTATCAAATGTGACCAAGAAAACGAAAATACAACCATAAATACCATACAAAAATACACTGCAAAGTCGCTGTTTTAAACCAAACACATGGTCATTTGTTTTTTTCTCATTATGCACTGTGTGCTGCAGGTTTTTCTTATACTGCGCACACTGACCATGCAGACCCATTCTTTCATATGTAAGGCCTACCAGATTTCTTCCACCAGATTTGAAGGCGCTAGAGTTTCGGCGTAGTACTACGGGGCCAACACTGGCTCTCAAACCGTAGTACTATGGGACCGACACTGAAAGGGTTGACTACGTCTCCCAGTGGCAACAGTTCCCCTCTCTCCCTTGTGTCTTGCCCGAGTCTCAATTTCCTGGCTATTGATTTCTTGCAACTCGAACATTATGCACACTACCCACACTGTGTATTATTATTATTATTATAATCAAAAAGAAGCGCTAAACCACAAGGGCTATACAGCACTGCAGGGCAGGGAAGGAAGCAAGGGTATCAGGCAGCAAAGGGGGGGAGGGATGATTAGTAGATTACAGAAAACAGTGGGGCAGGGGATAGTGCGGGGGTAGAGGGTAGCAAGAGATTGAGGTAGAAAGGGCTGAGGGGAGTGCTTAAGGAATCATCATCAGAGTTTGTGGAGTAAGTCAGTTGTTGTCAAAGTCAATGAGAGTGTCTGGATGAAAGGAAGGTCCATCAGCAAGAAGGGAAGGCAAAGAGAGAGCAGCAGAGCGACGATGACGTTGGAGGTAAATTCTGTGTGCTCGTTGATAGAGCGAGCAGTCTAACAGAATGTGGCTGACCGATACTGGAACCTGACAATTCTCACAGAGAGGAGCAGGGCGCCTCTCCATGTGATATCCACGAGTAAGACGGGTGTGGCCAATGCGAAGGTGGGAGAGAGTAGTCTCCCAACCTCGACACTGATGACAAGAAGACGGCCAGTAACCTATTCTCGGTTTAATAGAACGAAGTTTGTTATTGAGCAGAGCATACCAACGTTGTTGCCAACGGGTGTGAAGGTGGGTAGCTATAACAGCAAAATAGTCCGTGAATGGAACGCCTCTATATGAAACTGGAAGGTCATGTACTGCTGACCGCGCAGCAGTGTCTGCTTGTTCATTGCCCTGTACGTCAACATGACAAGGGACCCAACAAAAAACAATATCTTTATGCTTGGTAGAGACATGGCGTAACCAAAGTTGGATACGGAGAACTAGGGGGTGAGGTGTATCAAATTTTTGTATAGCCTGTAAAGCACTAAGGGAGTCTGAAACAACCACAAATGATGACATAGGCAAAGATGCAATACGGATAAGTGCTGCAAGAATGGAATACAATTCAGCAGTAAAAATGCTAGCCAAAGACAGTAAATGCCCTCGCACGACGCTGTCCAGAAACACTGCTGCGAATCCGACACCGCCAGAAGACTTAGAGCCATCTGTGTACACTGCGATGGCATGAGAATGAGAGTGGAAGTGGTCAAGAAAAAGAGAGCAGGAAGCTACCACAGGCAGTTGGGCTTTTGAGCAAGGGAGTGAGAAAGAACAGACTCGAACAGCTGGAACTTCCCAGGTGGGTAGGGAAAAGTGAGATGCTACATGAACATAGAAAGGTGGCAACTGAAGGGAAGACAAGAGCGAATGTAGGCAAAGAGAAAAGGGACGGAGCAAACAGGGGCGGCAAACAAAGAATGTCTACTAATATCAGTGGCTATTCTATAAATGGAAGGATTGCAGAGATCATGAGAGTGTACATAGTAGCAAAGGCAATGGGCATCACGGCGATCAGACAAGGATGGAACATTCGCTTCTGCATAGAGGCTCTCAACAGGGGTAGAGTGAAAAGCACCAAGGCATAAACGTAATCCCTGATGATGGATGGAATTAAGGCTAGAGAGAGTAGCAGGAGAGGCCGCTGAATAGTTTCGATAAAATGAGGGCTGAATGTAGGTGAAGGAGAGTTCGACGAACAGCTCCCCATGAAAGATGAGCAAGGGTTTTAAGAAGGTTCAGCTGGCTGTGACAGGTTGCCTTCAGAGAGGTAATGTGAGGTTTTCAGGATAACTTACAGTCAAAGAGAAGGCCTAGAAACCTGACTGTATCATGCTCAGGGATACGTGAGACATAAAGGTACAAAGGATGATCAGAAATGACAGAGCATCTAGTGAAGGTAATTTGGTGAGTTTTGGTACTGGAAAATTTAAACCCATGCGTAGTGGCCCAATTAGAAACACGGTCGACCGCATGCTGGAGAGAAACTGTAATGAGGCGACAGTCAGTGCCTGCACAAGCAATAGCAAAGTCATCAACATAGTGACGACCAAATATTGGATGGAAGACTAGAGGCCAAATCATTTATAGCAAGGAGAAAAAGTGTCGTGCTCAGAACACATCCCTGGGGGACACCTTCAGCTTGGACAAAGTCCAGGGAGAGCACATTATTAACCTGAACACGGAAATGTCTGTCAGTTAAAAGTTCTTAAGGAAGGATAGTAGATTGCCTCGGAGGCCTAAGGAGTGGGCTTGGCCCAAAATATTATACCTCCAAGTTGTGTCATATGCCTTCTCAAAGTCAAAAAATATGGCAATAACTGAGTGGTTATTCGCAAAGGCATTACGAACATACGTATCTAAGCATAGTAAGGGGTCTATGGTAGAACGGCCCTTACGAAAGCCATATTGACTAGTGGAGAGACTGTTGTGCCTCTCTAAATACCACATTAAACGTCGATTTACCAGACGTTCCATCATTTTGCAAACTGCACTGGTAAGAGCAATGGGACGATAGTGGGAGGCATCATGTCCCGTAGTACCCAGTTTGCGGAACGGGAGAACAATGGCAGATTTCCACAGCTGGGGAAGAACTCCTTGTGACCAAATAAGATTGAAGAGGTGTAAGAGGACTGCAGGGGCTGACTTATGTAAATGTTGTAATATCCATATATGAATGTCGTCAGGCCCAGCTGCCGATGATCAGCAAGCTGAGAGCGTCGCCTCTAGTTCTTGAAGTGTAAAAGGCACATTAAACAGTTCTTCTTTGAGAGAAGAAAAGTCCAAGGGTGCTAACTCTCTGGCAGACTTTGAGGAAAGAAACAAGGGGCATAGATGAAGCCCCTGAGAAATACAGACCAGATGACTGCCAGTTTCAATGGCAACATAAAGAGGGCTTGCTATATCAACACCGACAACTCACAGAACAGGAGCCGGGTCAGGAGAGTATTTACCACTCAATTTCCGCACTTTTTTCCAGACTGCACTCATAGAGGAAGCAGAGGTGATGGTGGAAACAATCTCACCAGCAAGTGCGTTTAGCGTCACGAATGACACGGCGAGCAACCACACACTTCTGCTTAAACTCAAGAAGTCTCTCAGCGGTTCTACTGTACTGGTACCTGCCCCATGCAGCGCGTTTCAAACACTGCATGAGCACAAGCAGGAGACCACCATGGCACGCACTTCTGAGAATGCCTGCCCGAAGTTTGGGGTATAGAATGAGAAGCTGCGGTTAAAACTGAGGACGAGAAGAGGTGTAAAAGCTCATCAATGGAGGAACAAGAAGGAACCTCACTAAAAGTAGTTAGTTGTGAGTAAAGGTCCCAATTTGCCTGATCAAATTGCCAGCGTGGGCTACGGAGAGGTGGTGAATATGAAGGAGAAGTAAGAATGATTGGAAAATGATCGCTGTCGTGTAACTCCGGGAGAACAGACCAGGTGAAGTCTAGTGTGGTAGAGAAAGAGCAGACTGAGAAATCAATGCAAGAGAGAGTATGAGTACGACGATCAAAATGGGTTGGAGTACAGTGGAACCTCAAAAATCAAACTTAATCCGTTCCATGAGCTAGTTCGAAGCAATATTTCCCATAAGAAATAATGGAAATACAATTAATCCATTCCAGAAACCCAAAAATATTCACACAAAAAATACATTTTATAGAGATTAATTACAGTTTTACATACGACAAATACTATAGTTTTTAATTATGTATAGTAATACATATAAAATAACATTTTTACTTATCTTTATTGAAGATTGGTGATGGCATCTGGAAGATAGGGAGGAGGAGAGAGGGAGTTGGAGTTAGTTTTTGGGAAAGGGAGAACCCCTCCTGGGACTTCAGGTAAGCCCTCTTGGGGTTAATTCCTTTTCTCGTCTTTTAAGGGAAATAAATGTATAAAATACCGAAAAAGGGAAAATTTAAACACATAGCAGAAAATTTTCCCTTTTATGACAAGTTCCCCATAGTGGGTTTTTCAAGTCACAAACAATCTTTTGTGACTTAAAAAAAGCCACTATGTGGGCAAAATGTTGTCAATAAAGGTCACTTTTCGCATGGTGAAAATTTTCCCCTGTCTTTTTTTTGCCCCTGGCCAGCTGAGTCACTGGACCCCGGTTTTTCACAAAATAACTGTCCCAGTCCTCTGTTTCTGGCAATCTTTAACTTTCCCTAAAATGGGACATGGTTTTGTCACTGAACTTTTTTCTAAGAGGCTTTTTTGCTTGTCAGGGGGGTACTTCTGACAAACATTTGGCATCGTTCCACTTGGCGCAAACTCCTTAATCTTTGAAGAAGGACCCCATCCCCCCTCTTCCTCCTCCTCTGAAGCAAGTTCTCAGCTGTGGGGTTAACGCTCCGATGAAGCTCTTCAGTGGGTTTGCTCTTTTTCCCCCTGGTCCTCCCCAAAATTTTCCCAATCCCACCATCCCTCCAACCCCAGGGGGTTTCCCCAAGCCACAATGATCCACAAACAGGGGAGAGGGTGAGCTGGGGGCAGGGTCAGGGTCGCCTCAAACCTTCAAAATCCCTCATTTGGACACAAAACTGGGCCCAATTTTTCAAGCAGAGTTCAAAGTCCGGAAATCACTCCCTTCCAAGCCTTGCCTATAAGGTTATGGAGCTGTAGTGTTGAAGTGATTCCCCCAAACTTCCCCTTTGGGGCAAATTTGTGCTGAGGGACTTCAAAGAACTTTTGAAACATTGTTTTGGGGTACGTTTTTTAAGTTTGAAATGACCTGCTGGTCCATAGGTGGGGGAAGGTGGTGTTTTGGAGGCAAAAAATTTATTTATAAAACTGAAGCCTTGAAAGAGGTCTAATAGTTTGGAGGGGGCAGGACATTGTCCATTAAAGGAGGCACTTGAGTGGCAATTTCTTTTCCTGGGGTATTTTTTTAAAGGGGGGCCAAAAAACTTCATGACCCAAACTCATAAACCTGATATTCCTTCGTCCCATATATCCTTGAGGTTTTGTTCTTATTCTCTGCTTCTTGGGTTTTTAAAACCCTCACTCCCTTTTTTGGGACTTTTCTCCTGCCCACCTCCCTCATTCCCGACCATTGAACGGGGGCGCTTCTCCCAACCCGTAAGATGTTTGTTGGGCGTTGAGTCCCCCCTTTACAATGTCCCTCTTTTTGATGTCCTTGATTTCCTTTGAGAGAAGGCCCTTCCCCGATTCTTTCTTGATCTTATCCGCTTCTGTGTAGACTTTCCTTTTCCTTCCAAGGGAAAATTATTCTCAAACCTTCAGTGCGCTATGGGGTTCCCTCTCTCCTGTCCTTGCTAATCTTTTCATGGGAATACTTCGAGATTGTTCTTCCTACAATTGATGTGAAACCCCTTCACTCTGGCTCTGCTATGTGGATGAATCTTTCTCTGTGGCTCATGACTCCGTCTCTTCAACCTTTTCTTGAAGCTTTTAACCCTTTGAGGGTCGACGGCCTTTCCCGAAACTCGTTCTCAGGGCGGCCAAATTTCAAAAAAAAAAAAATTATTTTTTTTTATAAAAAAAATAGTTTTTTTTCTAAACTTATGGGTTTCAAAAAAAAATTTAAAATAAATACTTACGGAGATATGGTATGAAGTTTGCGAAAATGAGCCGCGTATGGCAACACGGGATGCGCTCCCCCCCGGTAAATTTTTGTTTACTTGTATTTAAAGGGTTTGTTGTTTTTTTCATATTTTATTTTTTACATAACTTATGGGGCCATGAGACCAAAGTAAGGGCAATGTACATATATACACTCGTTGATAAAACCCAAAATAAGACACAAACTAATTATCAATATATTGTTTAAAAAAAACTTGTTTAAAAAACAAAACAATAAAAAACATGTTTTTTTTTATTGTTCTTAATATATTTCCAAATACAGTCACTGAAATATTCTATTATTTCGGGTTGGGGAACTCAAAACATGGGTCATTCACAATGGTGTTTTATCTTTCTCCCTCTTTCTTCTCTTTAAATTGTCTCTCTCTTTCTATCTGTCTGTCATCCGTCTCACATACACAAAAATACAAGATACATAGTAAAAATTACCTGGGGATAACCCAAGAAACCCAGACAAAGTGTAAATCTGCTTAAAGTGTGGAAAAGTGATGACCAGTCTTGTGGCCTCTGAGACAGAGACTAGACGGTAGCAGATAGACAGGAGCTTCAGACAGAACAAATAGACAGACAGAAATGTTAGTGTACCAGCCCAGTGTACTGGTTTCCCCCCTCCCCTCCTTTTTTCCTCTTCCTCCTTTTCCCCCCCTACCTTCCTCCTCTTCCCCTACTCTTCCTCATACTTTCTTCTTCCCCCTTTTCCTCTTCCCCCCACTTTCCCTTTCCCTCCTACTTTTCCTCTTCCTCCTATTTTTCCTCTTCCCCCCCTCCTCTTCCTTTTCCCCTCCCCCTCCCCCTTCCTCTTCCTCCTTTCCCCTAATTTTCCCCTACATTCCTTTTCCTCCTTTTCCCTCTTTTTCCCTCTTCCCCTACTCTTCCTCTCCCTTTTTCCCTTTTCCCCCCTACTCTTCCCCCCCTCGCCCATAGTGTAAATTAAAAGGGAGTCAGCGCGTCAAAGTGAATTTGGCTCATTATCTTTCCCCCCCCGGCCTGTAAAACAATGGGGTGGATGTGTTTCCCCCTCCCCATTTTATCTATTTATCTTTCTCCCTCATTCTATCGTCTGCATCTCTGCTCACAGGTAACAAAAATCAAGTTCTAGTATAATTACCTGGGTAACCCAAAAACCCCCAGACAAATGCTATATTGCTTGAAGATGTGATAAAAGTGATGACACAGTTTGTGGCTCTCGAGAAGAGAGCTAGATGGAAGATAGGGGAGCTTGCGACAGGCAAAAGACAGAAAAAATTTTTAGTATACCAGCAAAAACAAAGGGGGGGGCGTGTTAATCTCATCTTTTGGCTCAGCTCTACCCTCATTTACCCTCATCAAACGTCAGCATTATCAGTTTTATTCCCCTTTTTCTTTTTTCTGTCATGGGTGAAATTTAAATTACAATTATTATTATTCCAATTTTTTTTATTATGTATTATTTTTATGTTTTTTATTATGTATTATGTTATCATTACGTTTTTCTTCTTTCCTCCTCCTCCTCCCCCTTTTCCCCCCCTCCTCCCCCTTTTTTTCCTCCCCCTCTTCCTCCTTCCCCTCCCCCTCCCTGCCCCCTCCTCCTTTGCCTCCTCCTCTTTGCCCCCCCTCTTGCCTCCCCTCCTCTTGCCTCCTCCCCCTCTGCCCTCCTCCTCTCCTTCTTGGAAAAATTTGAGAGTTGTGTTTTATAATCACTATACTATCATCACCAATGCTCACATTGAGTCTGGAATTTTGGAAAAATAGGAGTTTCTCTTTTATTCTGGTAAAACTGAACGCGGCCAGCACCAGAGGGGAAGGCTGTGGGTTGTCTGGGGTTTTCCCCCATATTCCCAATTATGGTCATTATTTCGGTCAAAACCTCACCCGAAACCTTTAAAACATCTTCACTGTCATTCCTCTGTATTTAAAATGTCACTGGGGAACAAAAGTGTCCCAATTCGGAGGAGTGAGGAACTTCTTACCGCAGGGCACGGTGGAAATTGTGTACTATATGGCTTCCCCCAATGAACTGGGTCCAGTTTTTTTCCCCCTGCGCAACCCCCCACACGCCATTTCTCCCATCAGGCTTATCAGCCTTTTTCCCGCGAGATTTGAGGCCGCTAGAATTTAGCGTATGTAGACAAAAACCCCCACCGTAAAAAGTACTAGTACACCAAAACCTCAAGGGGGTTTAAAAATCTCGCCCCTTCCATTAGTTTAAAGCTGAATGGGAAACTAATTCCTTGCTTCCTTTCCTTGAGTCCATGTCCACTGCTCAAAAAGTACAGGTTTTTCTTTTGTTTACCAAAACCTTGCACAGTGGCATGCAATTTATATTTTCCTACATGCTTCCCTGTCAAGAAAAAAAATTTCTTATCCCCCTTTTCTCCATGCCCTCCGTCGTGATCCCAGTTCCTTCAGCAGAAATTTCCACTCTTCATAATTTGTTTTCCCGTCTTGGGTACCCTTTTCCCCTTTCACAGACTCTGCCCCTTCGTGCTAAAAGTAATTTCTTCTCTCCCAAACCCCTCTACTCCTGGGAATCTTTCCCTTGCCTTCCCACATTTGGTCTTTCTAATTCAACAATTCTCTCCGTTTTAGACATCAAACTCGCCTTCAGCCAACTAACACTTTCGCAATGTCTCGTTCTACCTCTCCTCCCTAAACAGATTTCCCCGGCATCTTTCTTTCTTGTCCCCTTTTTTCTTCAAAAACTTCGGAAAAATGGTCGATCTCTTTTGAAGACTTAGGGGGGACAAAAAATTGAGGCTTGCCGACACTAACAATGCTTTTTTCTGTCACGTCAGAGATCAAAACCTCCTATTGATGGTCTTCTGTAAAAATGTCTTCCCCATTTCCAAATTTAACGCTCGCTAGTTGAACCCTCTAATACACAACTTTCCCCTTTTATGAACTTTTCCCCGGTTCGTCCTGTAGATGCCTTCCTCTCCCACTACACTGTAAAAGCTCCCAAAATTCAGAACACCATACTTAACCCGCTCTTTATTTTTCTTTTTTTTTTTCTTCTTCTCCTCTTTCCCCCTTTTCCCCTTTCCTTTTTTTTCCTTGGGCTGTCTTTCTTTTTTGTTTGTGTTTCTGTTCCTTTTTTTTATTTCACCACTTCCCCTTTTTACCCACCCTGGCCTTGCTCTCCCCTTGGGGGGACCTAGCTCCCCCGCAGCGCTCCCCCTTTTTTTGTATTTGACGGCTCCTCCTCCCTTATTCCCCCTATTACCATACCTTACTAACCCCCCACCCCCTCTTCCTGCCTTATATAGCCATCCCGCTCACTTCGGTTAGTGTGATTTGTAAAGGTCCAAGTCGGACGAAACGTCGGGCGTAAACTTTTCTTTTATGTGCGGGGGTTTTTTGGTTCTTTCCAGTCATGGGGATTTTTGCCCCTTTTTTTTTTATTTAAGATCCCTCTTTGAAAATTTTTTCTTGTGCCCATCCCTTTTGTTAGCTTTCCCCAAGCACAAAAATTTTTCTTAAAGACATTGTTTTTTTTTTAAAACACTCTGGGATTTTTGAATGATACACAAGTAAAGGCTTCACTTTAACCCTTTGACTGTCCCAACCCCCAATCCTGAGGTGTCTCCTGGTGTTGCAAAATTAAAAAAAAAAAATTATTTTTTTTATGAAATGTTTAGAGAATCTTTTCCCGATTGTAATGACACCAAAAAAAAACGAAATTTGATGGAAAAAACTGACGGTTTTATGCTCTCGCGAAGTTAGCAACCTTGGCGCTGTTTACAAACCCGGCGATTTCCCCCACTTTGAGCCCTATTTTTGGCTAATTCCATTGTTCCCCAACCTTGGCGCTGTTTACAAATCGGCGATTTCGCCCATTTTGAGCCCTATTTTCGGTAATTCCATTGTTCCAGTCGCCCAAACTCATAGCTATTTCTTTAGAACTCCATTTTTTTATCGATTGAGTACAAGAAACTGCCCATTTACCGATTTCAACTACCTAATAATGTGGTCAGAAATTTGCAATTTGGCCAATTTCACGAAACAAAAAAAATTTTGACAATTTCAAAAAAAATAAGGTCCAGAATGAACAATGCAGACATTCCTGGCTCTAAAATAACATTTTTTTTGCTCACCAGTCATGTCTCCAGACCCTCTGATATTACTCTTGCTTTCTATTTTGAATTTTTATTCAAACAAAAAATAGAAGACTTACTATTATGCAGACTACTGCAATACTGTAATAATTGTTAAAAAATAACATCACCCATTCATAACTGCATATCAGAATGGCTAGTTGGACATTTATTGGACAATGGCATCATTGTTTATCTTTTGAACATTGGCAAAAATCAAACATTTCCCCTAATTTGAGCCCATTTCTATGTTCTTTTTAGTAAAATCAATCAAAATTACTCTATTTTTATAAAATGTTTTCCATTCTATCAAATGAGACCAAGGGAAAACGAGAATACAACCATAAATACTATACGAAAATAGACCACAAAGTCGGCATTTTAATTAAAAAAAAAACGGTTGGAGTTTTTTTTTTTCATTATGCACTGCGGTGCCCCCGGATTTTCTTTATATGGTACACACTGACCACACAGACCCTTTTCTCACACGTGGGCCCTACCAGCTTTCTCCTGCTTGATTTGAAGCCGCTAGAATTTATGAGTATTATACGTCAAACACGGTACCTCGTAAGACGTATTTTATACGGCCGTGACATTTCAAAGGGTTAAAATCACAACTAGCATTAGCACAGAAACAAAAGGTAAGCCTGTCTTTCTTTAGGCTTGTGTCCTGGCAGTGGCCTTTTCTCCTGTGTTGAAGGTTCTTTTTGGCATTTTCTTCCAAAAACAAGCCTGTTTTGTCACAATTAAAACACTTGTTCAGGTTTGAATTCTTCACTGTCTATGTACCCTTAACTTCTGTACAAACTTCTCAGCGCCCGTTTGTCTGAACTGGTTGCCTCCACCATGTTTTTACAACATTGTGTATGCCACTATGCTTCTTAAATTTGTCAAACCAAGCCTCTGCTGGCCTTAAATTCACTTTCAGCACTGGTTCCAGGAGTTTTCTGTACCAGATCGGCATGCAACTTCCTTGCCTTTTCGCAAATAATCGTCTCTGAAACACTATCACCTGCAATTCTTTATCCTTGATCCACACCAGCAAAAAACTTCTCAACCTCTTCAACTATTTGTGGTCTTTTTTGGTTAGCATATTAACACCTTTGCAACATCAGCTTCCTTGATTTCTTTCTGGCAAGCTCAACAAGTTTCACACCACTCTCATACAGTGGCCCCCCGCATAACGATTACCTCCGAATGCGACAATTATGTAAGTGTATTTATTAAGTGGTTTGTACGTGATGTTTGGGGGTCTGAAATGGACTAATCTACTTCACAATATTCCTTATGGGAATAAATTCGGTCAGTACTGGCACCTGAACATACTTATGGAGTGAAAAAAATATCGTTAACCGGGGGGCCCCACTGTACTTCTGTATTATTTCCTTCTTCACATTATGGGTTTCTCACTTTCTTTACCACAGGGGTACCCTAGTAAGTTTCTTTGGGCCCATGGCACCTTATTTCACAGTCCCACAAGACTCAACACAACGAAATAATCTTTAAAATGTGTGAATGAGAGGCAGGTTAGTGTTCACTCAAGCATAACAAAGTAGACTGCTCACGGCGCCTGTGCGGGGACGCAGACAGCCCGGGGCCCCTGTGGACATGTCCCGTACCCGGCGGTCCGAAAATAGGGGGGCGTTCAGTAATAGGGACACAGTTTGTCCAAAAAAATGGTCCTAATTTCGAAACGTTCGATATGTGATACGTTCGTTTTTTGAGGTTCCACTGCACCTGTATTTAACCCTTTGAGGGTCGACAGGCCCTCTCCGAAACTCGTTCTCAGGGTCGGCCAAATTTAAAAAAAAAAAAAATTATTTTCTCTTATGAAAAGATAGAAAAAATCTTTTCCCGATCATAAAGACACAAAAGTTTGAAATTTGATAGAAAACTTACGGAATTATGCTCTCGCAAAGTTAGCGGTCTCGGCGATTTTTACGCATCAGCGATTTTGCCCACTTGAGCCCCATTTTCGGCCAATTTCACTGTACAGTCGACAAAAAAACATGAATATTTCGCTAGAACTCCATTTTTTTCTATCGAAGGATGCAAAAAAACCACTCATTTATGAAATTCAACTATCCAGTACAGTGGTCAGAATTTAGCAATTTTGCCAAATTTAAAAAAAATTTAAAAAGATGCCAATTTCGGAATAGGGTCCAGAAATAAACAAGAAAGACATTCCTGGCACTAAAATGACATTTCCTCTAGTCATTAGTCATGTCTCAAGTCCCCTCTTTTATTCTTTTGCTTTCCACTTTGAATTTTTATTTTACAAAAAATATAAAATTTACTGTTATGCAGACTACTGCATTAGTGTAAAAAATGGTATAATATTATTGGTGCACTTGTGAAGAATTTTTAGACTCACCAGTTGACGTGTATTGCACGCTTGGCACGATTTGTTTACTTTTGAATTTGGTAAAATCGAACATTTCTGCTAAATTTGAGCCAATTTCAAGGCACCTTTCTTTGTAAAACCAGTCAAAATCATCTCAAATTTTTGTAATAGTCTTCCATTCTATAAAATGAGACCAAGAAACTAGAATACAACAATAAATACCATACAAAATACACTGCAAAGTCGCTGATTTATTAAAAAAAAATGGTCAAAAGTTTTTTTTTTCTCATTATGCACTTTTGTGCTGCAGGATTTTTTTAGACTGTGCACACTGACCACATAGACCCCTTCTTTCATATGAAGGCATACCAGCTTTTTTCCCCTAGATTTGAGGCCCCTAGAATTTATGAGTACTAGTACGTCAAAAACCCCTACGCGTTAAAACGTACTAGTACGACGAAAACCCTCAAAGGGTTTTAAAACATGGGGGGGGTGGGAAGCAAGAAAAGTCTTCAACTGAATGCCACGGGAATCACAGTGAGGCCCTCAAAGGAATGATGGGTATTAAAATCACCAAGTAACAGAAGTGGTGGCGGTAAGGACGAAACAAGAAAGGCAACATCCCGGGGCAGATAATGCTCGAGAAGGAGAGAGATACAAAGAACAGTCAAAACCACCTATGCAAGTGGATACGGGCTGCTGTGTAATGCAGCAAAGTACGAACAAATAGCTGATGGTACGGAAAAATCAGTGCGTAGAAGAATGGCACTTTCATTAAAGGTCTCATCACTAAAAGGATTGAAGAATACAATAAATTATAGCCTGAGATGGGGGTAGATAACTGCAGAGTGTAATTTTGGTTCTTGTAAGCAAACACTAACAGGGGAAAACTGGGAGAGCAACATCTGAAGCTCACCTCGATTACCCGAGGCGAGTGTATTCCACTGTAAATAGGCATGATTGGCAACGATAAAGATACCAAAAATCCTCAGGTAAGGGTACCTACGGACTAGAGAGGTTAGAAAAGTCCACATGCGGCAGTAGCGGAAACGCTCAAGCAGCGAAAGAACGGTGCGCTGTGAGAAAAGGAGTGGCGCAGATGGAGAAGAGGAAAGAGAAGGAACAGGGGGTGGTCAGTGTCCATTGATGGTTTGGTCTCTGCAATATTTTCAGAGATAGCTTCAAGTGTTTCGGAATTCAAAGCGTCGCATGGGAGACAATATTGGAGATGGAAGGAGAAGGGCGGAGTAAAAGAGTGGAACCATAATGGACTGTACCAAAGGAGGGGTGGACGAAAGGGTGGAGGGAACTGGAGAAGAAGTGTGGGAGAGGACTGAAGAGGCAGAAACCTGGGAGGTGCAGAAGAGGAAGAAACTGGGGAGGGGACAGAGGAGGAAGGCACAGCACGAGGAGGAGGGTGAACCTCCACACTTGAAAACAGAGTCAGTGAGAGGGGAAAAACTAGGTACAGAGACCGGGAAGGTAAAATTTGGAGGTGGAAGAAGTGAAGGAGGGGTTAACGGAGATTTGAGCAATGGAGATTTTTTGGACTTCTGAGAAGTAGAGGGACAATTGGGAGGAGGTGTCGTATGAAGTCTTGTTGATACCGGGGCTTGGTGAGGGAGAACACGAAGAAGTGGAGACAGACTGAGGTGTTGAAGTAGGGACTTCTGAGCCCAGGACAGCAAAAGAATTAGAGACAGAAGTGACTATGGGAGGGGTAACCACAGAGGAAGTTGCAGAAGATGGGACCGCAGAAGTGGGGGGACATTTAGAAACACGAGAATAAGAAATACGGGGCAGTCTCCCTTGGAGGCGCAGTTGAGAAACTGCCATAGAATAAGGGAGACCTTCAGCTTCTTTGAGGCAACAGATTTCTCGCTCATTTAAGTAGACCTGGCAATGGCAAGAGTAAGAAGGGTGGGCCTCATGACAATTAAGGCAAGAGGAAGGTCGACTACAAGACGTATTAGAATGGTCATCAGCACCACAGACTGGGCATTCGGCTATAAATCTGCAATATTTTGCAGGGTGACCAAATCACCAGCAGTTTCTACATTGTTGCGGTGTGGAGATCACCTTTCGAATGTGTAAATGATGTCCTGCTACATAAACAGATGATGGAAGTTCACGGCTGTTGAAAGTTATTCGAGCCACATTGGAAGGGTAACGTCTCCGCCCGTGGGCTGGAAGGACGTAAGCGTCTACTTTGAGGACTGGGAGATTTTGGAGTTCTAGCTGTCAAAGAATGTCATTGCCACATGTCTGGAAATTCTGTTGGATTATGGTATGGGGCAGAATAACAGTACCACTAAAAGAATTGAGGGAATGACGTTTTTCGATAGTGACAGGAATAGTATTGATACGTGAAAGAGAAAGATCACGAGCTTTGGGTGGCATTCTGGACA
>NC_069445.1:24652631-24675914 GCF_026875155.1 Cherax quadricarinatus | reverse complement strand
CCTTCTTTCCCCCTTTTCCCCCCAAACTTTCTCTTCTCCCTTAACTCTTAAACCTCCTTCGCTCTTTACTTTCTCTTTTCCCTCCCCTTCTTCTTTCCTTCTCTTCCTCTTTTCCCTCCTTCCCATTTATCTTCCCTTCCCAAACGTTCCCCCTTCTTCTTTTTTCTTCATTATCTCTACAGCGACTAAACAATTCTTCTATTAAAACTTTTCTTTATAGTGAACTGTGAAGTGTATATTGACCTTCAGGTTCATGTTATTGAACCTTCGGTTCTGATATTGAACCTCAGGTTCATGTATATTGACCTTCGGGTTCGTATATTGAACCTTCAGGTTCTTTTATTTTAAACCCTTTCAGGTTCATGTATATTAAACCCTTCAGGTTCATGTATATTAAACCCTTTCAGGTTCATGTATATTGAACCTTCAGGTTCATGTATATTAACCTTCAGGTTCATGTTATTGAACCTTCAGGTTCATGTATATTAAACCCTTTCAGGTTCATGTATATTGAACCTTCAGGTTCATGTATATTGAACCTTCAGGTTCATGTATATTGAACCTTCAGGTTCATGTATATTGAACCTTCAGGTTCATGTATATTGAACCTTCAGGTTCATGTATATTGAACCTTCAGGTTCATGTATATTGAACCTTCAGGTTCATGTATATTGAACCTTCGGGTTCAGTTTTGCTCAGTTCATGTATTCAACTGAAGCTTCTGACGTAAGCGGTGGATAGATAAATCTAAAGATGGTATATAACTTAGTGTTCGATGCAGTGCAAACTTAGGCCTCCACTTTCCTCTCTAGAAGTCTTCGGAACACCGGGAAAAATCATCGTTCGGTGTTCTCACGTAGAAATAAATATAGAAATAGACTTAAAAAAATAACTGTAAAACTTCAAGTTTGAGACACGTTCACGCGCGCACACACACACACACACCACACAGGCACGCATACACACACACAGGCACGCATACACACACACAGGCACGCATACACACACACAGGCACGCATACACACACAAGTGCATTCAGTAGAATACAACTTATGTTGTTTATGGTGCAAAAAAAAAACATGTGCAGGAGAACACCCCTTCCTACAGACGTAATTTAAAGTCCTAGAGGTCTCTTTCCTGGGGTTGTTCATAGCCAGTATGGATTATCATCAATAATGTACAGCACTACACCGGCGGGGTTTATTCAGAGCAAGGAGTGGGGGAGGTTCGATCCTCCTCCCACTGACTGCAAGACTACCCATCTGAGTGCAAGACTACCCATCTGAGTGCAAGACTACCCATCTGAGTGCAAGACTACCCATCTGAGTGCAAACTACCCATCTGAGTGCAAGACTACCCATCTGAGTGCAAGACTACCCATCTGATTGCAAGATACCATCTGAGTGCAAGACTACCCATCTGAGTGCAAGACTACCCATCTGATTGCAAGGTACCATCTGAGTGCAAGACTACCCATCTGAGTGCAAGACTACCCATCTTAGTGCAAGATATCCATCTGAGTGCAAGACTACCCATCTGAGGGCAAGACTACCCATCTGAGTGCAAGACTACCCATCTGAGTGCAAGATTACCCATCTACTGATCCAGCTGATCTAGCGTGGAGAAACGGACTCTCAGAAAGATTTTGCAGTACCCAGTGAAACGCAGATTCACATTAGTGCTCTTGGCCAGATCATTGTAAATATATTTATAAGCAATAAGCACTTGAGGCCTAGTCTGGGATCGGGCCGCGGGGGCGTTGACCTTCGGAACACGCCCCAGGTAGACTGGGTGAAATTACCAAGTGTTTTTCAAAAACCCTTAAATGGGGCGTATTTCAGAGAGTTTTCAGCACCAGCATTTTGGTTTCTCCCCCGAACAAAAAATTTTCGCACATGAAAAGGGGTTTAACAAATTCACTAGGCGACTAGCCCATGAGGAAAAGAAAAGGAAATTATGTAGAAATATAGAATGAAAAAATTTAACATTAAAAATTAGAGAAAAAATGCTTTTAAAAAAATTCCCCGGGGGAAAACGGGAAGAGGCTGTCTTAAAAAGCAGGGATCCAGAACAAGTAATAGATGGGAAAAATGAAAACATTCGAATCACTTTAAACTTTAAAGGAAATTTTCCCTCTGCGCCCGGAAAGGGGGGAAAAATTTTAAGGCAGTGGAAGGGAGATAAACTTGAGTAGGGGAAAGGTTTCTTGAGTAAAGGAATTTGAGTTACCTCCCCTTCCTCAAAAAAAAAAAACTCATAATTATCCAAAGTGGGTAAAGGAATTCTTTTAAAACAGCTTCATGAATAGGCATACTAGGAGAGGAATGCATTGTATCATTATAAACTATCATTTTTTCGGGGGTGTAATCAAAATTTCAGTGACTTTAGTTTGGGGGGCCCTTTATTACTAAAAAAAATCAGTCAAAACTTTCCAAGTTTTTGTATCCGTGACATTTTCCATTTCACAAACGCCTGGGGTTGTTTTTGCTTTTTGTGTGGTGTGTGTGTGTGTGTGTACGTTTTTCTTTTGTGACACACTTTTTTGTGGTCCTGGAGCCCCCTGCCCGGGTACTGAAAGGTGCAGGGTTTGGGACAGTGGACTTGCTCCCTCGAGGCTCGTCTTTCCCCCCCTGATCTGACCAGAGCAACACTGACTTTGTAGGTTTTTCCCCTGGGGGAAAATGTACAAGAAAATTTTAGATTTTCCCAAAAAAAAATACACAGATTAAAAATAGAGAGAACCCAACCTTTTCCTTTTTTGTTGTGTTGTACAAACAAGCACCCGAGAAATACTCTAAACTTAACTACTTTCTCCCCCGAATTCCCTTTTTGAGAAAAACTCGTGGAAATTTAGCGAGAAGAGTAAATTAAAATTTTTTTGGGGGGAAAGGGGAAAATTCCCTTTGGGGAGCTTTTGGTAGTATTTGGCATTTCCCGGGGGAAAAGCGGGTGTTGGATTAAAAAAAGCTGCCAAAAAACCCAGTGTTAATGCTTTTTCTGCTGCGTGGTGATACCCGGGGCCCGCAAGGGTGGGGTCTGCTATTTTTCCCGTGTCCGGGAAAGGGTTTTATTTTTAACGAATTTGTTGTAGGTGGTCGGCAGCCGTTTCCCCCCCAAGGGGAACTGCGTGGACGAAACCCGCCACAGTTTATTCCGTAGCTTTTTAATTTTTGTGGAGCCCGTACGCAAACCCCACCGGCTGTGCATTTCCACGTAGTTACAGATCCCTTTCCAAAAGGGCTTGTTAATCCTTTTAATTTTTGCATGGGAAATCAGGCATTGGGGTACCCAAAACTAATGAAGCCCGGGGGGTAGGATGCCTCTCCAGGTAAAAAAATAATAGTCCCTTTTCCCTTATGTTCCCTGATGTAGTTTAAAAGGTTGTGATGTTCTGGATGAAGAGAAGGGATCAGAATTTTTATTATTATTATCATAAGGGGAAGCGCTAAACCCATAGGATTATACAGCGCCTGGGAGGGGGAATTTTGGGAAGGGAAATTTAGGCGTTTAATTTTGGGGAACTGGACTAGATCCAATTCCCCCAAATCAAGAGCCCCCCCCACCCCAAAATCAAGGAACCTTCCCTGGGGGTGAAGTATCAGAAACCAAAAAAGTTTTTATGTCTCCCTCTGTGATAAAAGCCATATCCAGATATAAGATGTTGCTGGGTGACCAGTTGTCTCACTGTCTGTCTCACCTCTTCTACTGTTGGCGAGTTGTACCACTTGGGGATTAAGAAACTAATTATACATATCTTATAATAGCATAAGCTACCAAATATTCCCAGAGGATGAAATTTCATTATTAGAGGACATGGTTAGAGCAAACTTAAGTTTTGCATCAGATCACACACAGTATATTAAGGGATAAACAGTGTGTGAAAGAAAAGCAGTTGAGAAATCGGAGTATGTTTATGTACACCATCGTAGTCCTCGACTCTTGCCAGAGTTTCTTACGGGAACAGGCAATGCACGAGATATTAGAACATTAAGATTAGAGATCAATGTCGAAATTGTAATATGTCAAAGACTATGTGCTAGTGTGGAACAGAAACGAAAGAAAGGGTTAACAGATTTTTTCTCAAGTCACCCAAAAGTTTGCCTTAGATACATACTGTGAAATTGTCGAAACTCGTGCACACACCTTATGGCATAAACCTTGGTAATAAATACCGACAAGTTGGTTTAGAAAGACACGTAAGCAAACACTATGACATATTTATTAGAAAACGTTTCGGTCCTGGGACCTTGATCACTTCTAACATACAGAGGTAGAAAGGCATTATATATATAGGCGGAGAGTGAGGTGTGACGCACGTGACCTGAGGAATGTCATAAGAACATAAGAATGGAGGAACACTGTAGAAGGCCTACTGGCCCATGCGAGGCAGGTCCTTATCAAAACAACCTCTGCCTATGATGAGGACGGGTAGACGATGAAATCATGTGACTCCTGTGTTGTTGGGTTGGTGGTGCTTAAGTATCATATATGCCAATGTTTTTGAAATTTTGTAGTTTCCAGTGTTGCGTTCTATAGTGTCGGTGACGGCGATTAGTGAGGCTTCTAGGCACCGTCGGCGTCTGAGGTCTGGTTCGGTGAGAACGAGTTGTGCCTCGTTCCAGTTCATCAAATGCCCCGTGGAGTCTCTGTGGAGGACACAGGCGTACCTTACATCGTCTCTGTTAGAGGCATTTCGATGCTCATTCAAGCGGACTGCAAGATCTCTGCCTGTCTCGCCTACACATTTCTTGGGACAGAACTCACAGGGGATAGTGTAGACGCCTGCTGTAGAAGTTAGAGGTGTGGGGCTGCGTTTCGTAGTGAGGTCTTTGATAGATGATGTGTTTATTGTGGAAACGTTGATGTTACTCATAGCAAGTGCCCGGCGAGTATTCGTGGCAACATCACCACATGGGAGTACTATGAACTGCTTAGGGGGCTGTTCCATGGGCGGTTTGTTGAGAATAGCTTGTGCCTTAAGTCTGCAATCTCGGATGAAGAAAGATGGGAACTGAAGACGTGTAAAGGCTTGTGTTATGTAAGTGCATTCTTCTTCTAGAAAACAAGGGCTGGAGATGCGAAGAGCTCTCAAGAAGAAGCCAATGAGGACTCCTCTCTTAGTGCGGGTGTCTTGGTGTGAATAAAAGTGTATAAGATCGTCCTTGTTGGTAGGTTTTCTATACACTTTGAAGAGAAGTTTGTCACTGTCGGGAGATCTGCACAGTAGAACGTCGAGGAAAGGAAGTTTGCCATCATTTTCGAGTTCAAGTGTAAACTTTATTGATGGTTCAACTGCATTGATCTTGTTGAGAAGGGCCTGGATATTGAGACGTCTCGGATAGAAAACCAATACATCATCAACGTATCTTAGCCAGGTAACGGTGTTGGGAATGAGGGTGCTGAATTTTTCTGTCTCCAGGTTTTCCATGAAGAGGTTGGCAAGCACAGCACTGAGCGGGCTGCCCATTGCCATCCCAAAGCACTGTAACAGTTGTCCTGATACTTGAAGAAGTTGAAATTAACACAAAGTTCCACTAGATTGATGAAGTCTAGAAGAGGTAAAGGGAGGTCGTGGTTTTCAGTGAGCCTCTGTCTCAGAATGTTGATTGCAGCGTCAGTAGGAACGTTGGTAAAGAGGGCTGTGACATCGAAGGAAGCCATGCTTTTGTTTTTGACATTCAGGTTGGAAATTCGGGAGAGAAGGTCACCTGAGTGCTTGAGGTGGGCTGGACTGATGGTGCCCAGAAGCGCTGAAAGGTATTTGGCAAGGTGGCCGGCTAGTCTGTGTGGTGCACTCCCTATGCCCGAAGTGATAGGCCGTAGTGGGATGCCAGGTTTGTGTGTCTTAGGAAGGCCATAGAGACGAGCTGGTTTCGGTTGACCTGGTAAAAGTTTAAGTAGTTTTTTGCCTTGTTCTGATTTTCGTAAGATGCTACGAGCCTTTTGAAGAAAAGTCTGGGTACTTTGAAGTAGCACTGATTCTGATACAGGCTGGTATGTGTTGACATCGTTGAGAAGATTTAAAACTTTATTGTTGTTACTCAACACTGTCGACTACACCACACCACCTCCTTTGTCAGCGGTTGTAATGACGATATCATCGTCATTGGCCAACAACGATGATATCGTCATTACAACCGCTGACAAAGGAGGTGGTGTGGTGTTACTCAACACTGTCGACTACAACAATAAAGTTTTAAATCTTCTCAACGATGTCAACACATACCAGCCTGTATCAGAATCAGTGCTACTTCAAAGTACCCAGACTTTTCTTCAAAAGGCTCGTAGCATCTTACGAAAATCAGAACAAGGCAAAAAAACTACTTAAACTTTTACCAGGTCAACCGAAACCAGCTCGTCTCCATGGCCTTCCTAAGACACACAAACCTGGCATCCCACTACGGCCTATCACTTCGGGCATAGGGAGTGCACCACACAGACTAGCCGGCCACCTTGCCAAATACCTTTCAGCGCTTCTGGGCACCATCAGTCCAGCCCACCTCAAGCACTCAGGTGACCTTCTCTCCCGAATTTCCAACCTGAATGTCAAAAACAAAAGCATGGCTTCCTTCGATGTCACAGCCCTTTTCACCAACGTTCCTACTGACGCTGCAATCAACATTCTGAGACAGAGGCTCACTGAAAACCACGACCTCCCTTTACCTCTTCTAGACTTCATCAATCTAGTGGAACTTTGTGTTAATTTCAACTTCTTCAAGTATCAGGACAACTGTTACAAACAGTGCTTTGGGATGGCAATGGGCAGCCCGCTCAGTGCTGTGCTTGCCAACCTCTTCATGGAAAACCTGGAGACAGAAAAATTCAGCACCCTCATTCCCAACACCGTTACCTGGCTAAGATACGTTGATGATGTATTGGTTTTCTATCCGAGACGTCTCAATATCCAGGCCCTTCTCAACAAGATCAATGCAGTTGAACCATCAATAAAGTTTACATTTGAACTCGAAAATGATGGCAAACTTCCTTTCCTCGACGTTCTACTGTGCAGATCTCCCGACAGTGACAAACTTCTCTTCAAAGTGTATAGAAAACCTACCAACAAGGACGATCTTATACACTTTTATTCACACCAAGACACCCGCACTAAGAGAGGAGTCCTCATTGGCTTCTTCTTGAGAGCTCTTCGCATCTCCAGCCCTTGTTTTCTAGAAGAAGAATGCACTTACATAACACAAGCCTTTACACGTCTTCAGTTCCCATCTTTCTTCATCCGAGATTGCAGACTTAAGGCACAAGCTATTCTCAACAAACCGCCCATGGAACAGCCCCCTAAGCAGTTCATAGTACTCCCATGTGGTGATGTTGCCACGAATACTCGCCGGGCACTTGCTATGAGTAACATCAACGTTTCCACAATAAACACATCATCTATCAAAGACCTCACTACGAAACGCAGCCCCACACCTCTAACTTCTACAGCAGGCGTCTACACTATCCCCTGTGGGTTCTGTCCCAGAAATATGTAGGCGAGACAGGCAGAGATCTTTCAGTCCGCTTGAATGAGCATCGAAATGCCTCTAACAGAGACGATGTAAGGTACGCCTGTGTCCTCCACAGAGACTCCACGGGGCATTTGATGAACTGGAATGAGGCACAACTCGTTCTCACCGAACCAGACCTCAGACGCCGACGGTGCCTAGAAGCCTCACTAATCGCCGTCACCGACACTATAGAACGCAACACTGGAAACTACAAAATTTCAAAAACATTGGCATATATGATACTTAAGCACCACCAACCCAACAACACAGGAGTCACATGATTTCATCGTCTACCCGTCCTCATCATAGGCAGAGGTTGTTTTGATAAGGACCTGCCTCGCATGGGCCAGTAGGCCTTCTACAGTGTTCCTCCATTCTTATGTTCTTATGACATTCCTCAGGTCACGTGCGTCACACCTCACTCTCCGCCTATATATATAATGCCTTTCTACCTCTGTATGTTAGAAGTGATCAAGGTCCCAGGACCGAAACGTTTTCTAATAAATATGTCATAGTGTTTGCTTACGTGTCTTTCTAAACCACACACCTTATAGCATCTATCGAAAAAAATGTCTAAAACTTGACAGCATTAGTTCATGCAGCTTTAACAGGAAAGGCACGAGTTCTAACAGGTACATTAGCAAATGAGGATTATGTTAAATACGACATTTTAAAATCTGCAGTGCTCGAAGCACGTGAGCAGATAACCGCTAAAACTAGTCGTTTTGCAATTATATGACGTCTGTCTGAGTAGACTTACCTTGATTATGAAGGTGCAAAGCAGACATTAATTCTTAAGTGTCGACTATCCGAGGTATTAAATAATTAGATGTAATTTCACTGAGCGATACAAGAAAGGTATCCTTCTGTACTTCAATATATGAGATAAGAATAGTGTATAAAATTCTAATGCAGCAAAATATATAAATATGTATGTGTGAGCGAATGTATTCGTGTATGTATTCACTCTTCTGTATATGTATAAATACAGAGGCTTACGTGGCTCAGTCATTAATGTTCCCTTCTATAAATTGTATATGGACAGTAAATATTTCATAGGCAAAATTCTAATAGGTATATCAGGAGAATTTCCACGAGGAATGTCGAACTTACCCAACAGGTGGAAAAATAAGAGAGAATTCAAATCAGGCGGCATAACTTGAGAAAGACACAAATCAGTAAATATTAGGCAGTCAGAACATTTGCAGGTATCATGCAAAAGGTATGTGCCTATACGGCAGAGCTTGCTGGAATAAACACAACAGAAAATGTGTGAACATGTTGAGAAAATGAAGAATGTAAAGACCACAAGTGCAATATATGTGTGGAGATCTGAAAATGGCAGGGTTAACACTTGTTCTCCTGTTAGGTTGTACAAAACACATGTGCTTCCTCTGTGGAATAGTGGTGGCAGTGCTAACTGCAAGATTCCAGAAAAAAAAAAAATTCACCATATGCTACTGATACAACCACAGACATTTCTTCCACCACTGCATAAAAAAAAACTTGGGCCTAAAGAAAAACTTCGTGAAGACTATGGATTCTGAAGGTACAGTATTTCTATAAATTAGGAGAAAATTTAGAGGAGTTTTAACTGACGCCAAATTTAAGACCAGAGTAACTGTTTCGACACAAATACGTGAACTGTAACCCGAACCAGTCTTACTATCAAAACCGACCCCACTGGAAGCTTTCAAACAAGTTGCCCAGAACTTCCTAGGAAGCAGTCAGTTATGTCGAGTTAACACAAAAAATGACAGAAGCCTACAGAGCACTAGGTTGCTTGATGTCCCTGAAAATGCACTTTCTTCATTCACACCCGGACTTCTTTCCTTCCAATCTTGGTGCTGTTAGTGATGAACATGGTGGAAGGTTTCATCACGATATCAGTAACGGAGGTACGCTGTCAGGGACGTTTCAGTCTCGGCATAATGGGTGACTACAGTTAGTTTCTTCAGACACACACAATATTATTGGTTTCTTCGGACACTACTGTTAGTCATATTCGTACAACCAAACCCATAGTGGCATGCAAGAGTATGTAACCTTTATTCGGAGCATGTCCACATTCTTACATATGTTATCTCCCCAACCAGCGAACCAGGCACAAAGGATCTGACGAACCAATGGGGCCCCATCGTCAGATTAGTACCTAGGTTCAGCCAATCATAATGTGGGTCTGGCAGTTGTGAAGGTGACGTGGTTACCACTCACGTTTTTACCCTTGTCATTTTCATTCTGCTGCTGGTTGAAGCACGGTTGAACTCTCGCCTTTGGCTGCTGTTTTGCCTTGACTGCCCTGGCGTGCACTAATACCCGTTTCTGTATATAGTGTATATAGTGTACATACTTCTGTTCTACTTGGTGAAGGAAAATACAATTCAACGATTTTAGCTGCGTGTATTTCGTTCCAAGCTCCCTTTACTCCCAGGCTGTGCTTACCTGGGTCGTAATACCCTTAAAACATTTGTATATATTTGTCTCCTGCCAGTAAGCATTCTTTAGTAGATACTTTATAACTGGAAATAAGTTTTTAATGGCTCATTATATTACCTGTGCTGTGACTTTTGATGGAATATGATTTCATGATTTATACGTAAACAATTCTTAAAATTACGTTTTCCAGTAACTAAAAATTCTGACGTGCCTACCTCTATTTCGATTGCGGAGTTGGATTCAGCATCCTTATATATCAACGCATACATTTATCTCTGCAGCAGACCTAACATATTTTGTTGTTGTCCTTATTAACTGCCATGCACCAGGTTTAGCCATTCAAAGTAGTAAAATGCAAATTGAAGCCATAAGAATTATTTATGGTGAAGATATGATGCGCGAAATCAATGTCATAGGAGGGAAGCCCTATCATGACACTGTCAAAAGAATGTTGTCTCTGGAGAACTGAACATATATGTCATGGCCATATATGTTATATCAGTCCCACACAAATACAAAAATGTTTGACATAAACCGCATCATGATAGGACACAGTCTTCACTTTTGAAAGCTTCTAATTTCAATGTTCTCGAATACATACACGATTTGCAGCCTAATAATATTAATATCACAGACACCATTTGTGTTGATGGTTCCTTTATCTTTGGAAATGGGAGGGTACGACAACCTATTGTCGTAAATGTTGCCATTGGTTCTGTTATACTGATTTCTATTTGAATCAACAACTGAGCCTTGAAATATTATAAACCGTAGTATTTGCTATTACTATTGCTTTAAGCTTGTAGAAAACACAACTACAGACTGTTTCTGACTTTTTTTTTATCCTCATAACGTGTTTTAAACAGCCTGCGAGTGGAATGAACAGCCTGTGATTGGAATGAACTGTCTGTGATTGGAATGAACAGCCTGTGATTGGAATGAACTGTCTGTGATTGGAATGAACTGTCTGTGATTGGAATGACCTGTGATTGGAATGAACAGCCTGTGATTAGAATGAAAATTTGGTTGAAGTAAAGATTTAGTGAATTCCTTCTCGAACAGACTTCCGGGAACATGGAAAATTTAAAACCGTGACTTTAAATTAGCATTAAACAAAGAAAATGTCAAATATAATAATGGTTTTTCAAAGTAAGTTCACAATGCATTGTTAGAGAAGAACCAGCAAACGATCCTGAAAAAAGTTCAACTGTTCAAACAGGAACTTGCAAACCCATTATATAGTGACCTGCATCAAAAATAATCCACACAAAATAATCCACACAAAAGAAGCTGTCCGACGTGGACCATTTACAAAATAAGTCTAAACACAAGATTAGGTTAGGTAAGATTTGTCAGGACACAGGACAAGTGTTTCCTGACACGGGTCTTTGATGATGATCCGACGCGGGAGCTTTCTGTCATCTGACAGAGGCCTTCTGCTGGCTTACCGGTGCACCCCTTTAAAAATTATAGTTATAAAAGACATTTGTTTTTACTAACACAAGAGTGAAGAGGCCAGTATATATACAGGCGAGGGAGGGACAAAGACGGGACCAAATGAGGTAGAAAAAGTAGTAATGATAGTGGAGGCAGATGTAAAACAGAGGTAGTATTTGTTATTTGTGTATTGTTACAGTTACTGTATTGTGTATTTTTGTTCTTTTCTTAGCTGTATCAACTGAAACATTTGGAGAAAGAAACAAGTGGCCTACAAGACATTACTGCTAGACTAAAGTTAGGCTATAAATATCTTTGGCGGTATAGTTTGTATGGATGTATTAATCACATACACAGATCTATACATCTTAGTGTCCAAATATCCAGCCGTTTAAAAACGAGTCCGGACAAGCCCTATAGGAAATGACTAGGCTTGATACTCTGTCCACAATTTGCACCGCTTAGAGCAGTGGTTCCCAAACTTTTTCAGCTTGTTACCCAATTTAACATGCCACATAAAGCATGTTACCCCTTTCACAAAATGTTGTTATTATTGATATATATGGCTAAACGTGAACGTATACAGCCTCGCATACTCTGCTAATCCTAGCAAAACCATTGAAAACGTAAGAACCACACATACATTGTATGTAAAATTAATAATAGCTACAAATTCACAGTAACAGTGGGTAAATACTAACTATATACTGCACAGGGCAGTACACATACATACCAGCTTATGTCTAACTCGGCTGATGCTCACAGATAAACTGACAGTGTGAAATAAGAGGCAGCCTCAGGAAGTGAGTGACGCGTACTGGACAGGTCGATCTAGGCTACTGAGTGACTTTTGTCCTGAAGCATACTTGTCAAAATACTTTTGGGTTTCCACACACTTAGCTATATATTTCTTCTTTTCTAATACTGTATATTAGTTTTTGATGTTTGTTATTTGGTTTAACTTTATTACTTACTTATAATAGGTTTACTTTACAACTTTATATACTAAGACAAAGTTAACAATAATCCTCATACCGGGTACCGCATTGTTTTCTTGATTTTCAGAATTCATAACTTTTTTCTGTCACCCCTCCATTACCCCCCAAAAATGGTTAAATTACCCCCAGGGGGTAATTTACCCCCAGTTTGGGAACCACTGGCTTAGAGGAATAAGCCGTCGTGTGGTGAGATCATCACCTGGTGAATAACAGTGTTTGCTGTGAAAAAAAAAATGCTGGATGAAAGTCATAAACACGCAGCTAGAACTATTCACAACCCACTCTCGAAAACAATGTTAAGACGACGTTTCGGTCCTTCGTGGCCCTAAGTTGCCCGAAATGCTCTGCATAACCAGGGTCTTTCTTTACATTATGTCATTGATGTCAGCTAGGTCTGTATATGTTGTATAATGTACTTGAAGAAATATTATTATTATTGTCAAGTTGTGACTCATCAGTTGTCCAGGACGGACTAAAATATAGTCTGGTTATTCTTGAGGACGAATAAAATTCTCAATTTTTTCTTGATATTTTATCTAAATAACGCACTGGGAAGATAAGCAGTATGACGGAGTTGAAATATATGAAATTACTGTTAAGTCTTAATGATGTAACTATGACCAGTAATGTCTGAGAAAAATCCATCGTGACTGTTGTAAATCCTGTTGTTTTGCGCTGCAGCTCACTCACAGGATGAGCTGCGAGTGTGTCACTGATAAATAAACTAGCCGCTCAGGCGACACAGTGACTGTAAGTCTGACTATCCTGCTCACAGTATCCCAGATTATCGTCACCTAATTTTCACTGTATCCTAGGATGTTATTGTGTGATGAGTGGAACGCCTACCATCATACTTCATAATGGGATTTTTTAAGGGGTAGAGAGGTAAGCAGGTGGAATTCCTGGACCAAATGATTAAAAAAAATTGATGGATTGGTCCCTTCAGGCGACGGGGTGAGGAAAAGTGCGCTGATGCCAGGAAGGGTTCTTATCCAAGAAATTGTAGCTTAGTCCTCTTATATCGAATCTGATTGCCTTCCATTTCAATGTGTTTTATGCCCCTTGTGAGTCTAGCGTTTCCCCCATTAATGTAATAATTCACTGGTCAAGTCCGCGAGACTAGTCTACTAGTTGTATCTGTCTCTGTGTCTGTCTCTCTCTCTCTCTCTCTCTCTCTCTCTCTGAAAGGGCTGACGAAGGAAGACCCTCCGTCACTCCTTGCACTGAACGACCCACACAGATTTAAAGCTTCACATCAAAGTGAGCAGTCGCATGAGTAAGACCCGTGTCAGGAAACATTTACCTATTACTCCTGACAAACAAATTTTCGCCTTCAAAAGCATGTTTAATCGTACGTTCAACAATGACAGCGCAACATCACGATTATACATTAAAACTTCACTACCATTACTAGACTTGGCGTGGCTGGTAACACCAACACACCACAAAGAGGTCAACTCTAATGCCTCATTAAATATCGTTACAGATGGAATTGTATCATGTTCACTTGGTGCACCTTTCATGTTGAAAAAATGTTTTTATCACGCAGCTCATTATCTTTACCTGGATATACATACGTACATGCATACATACGTAGATACATACGTATGTACGTACACACAGACAGACACATACAAACACACACACACACACACACACACACACACACACACACACACACACACACACACACACACACACACACACAATTATATATTATACGCATATATTTTTTGCGCTTCTGCCGTCTTCCACCAAGGTAGGGCGATCTGACAAAAAAGAAAATTTTCACTGTCACTCACTGTCTTGTCAGTGAGTGAATGAGTGACAGTGCAGATAACTCTTTAAACCCTCCTTCAGAGTGCAAGCGCTGTACTTTTCATCTCCAGGCATCCTCCCTTCTTATCTCCAACAGTATGCTAAATTCATTCGTATCACTTTACTCTGTTGGATGTCCAATCCCAGAGCCCTCAAACCCTCCTTTATTCCCTCCCTCTACCCCTCCTCCTCTCCGTCTCGGCTTAATACACCCTCCTAATCGTCCTTGTTTCCATCCTCTCTGATTGTCTAAGCCACCTCAACAAACCCTCTTCAGCCCTATCAATAATACTTTTGGTAACTCCACACTTCCTACTCTCCAAACTCGGAGTTTTCTGTATGTTATTCACACCACACTTGGCCCTCTAATATGGCGTCTCCACTGCCTCCAGCCTCCAGCCTCCTCCTCGCCTCAACATTCAAAACCCATGCTTCACACCCATAAAACAGTGTTGGCACCACAATACTCTGGTCCATTTCAATATTTAACCTCTCTATGGTTCACGTTATCTCTCACAGAACCACATGCCGACAGGTCCATTCCTAAATATCTGAATACATTAACTTCGTAATCTCTTCCTCCAGTCTTAATATGCAATCTCTTATTGCCTATATTTTCGATACTCGCATCACTTTGTTCTTTCCTACTATTAACTTTAATTTCCTTCTATTACATACTTTCCTAAATTCGTTTAACTACCTATGGAACTTCACTTCAGAATGTTCCAAAAGAACTGTGCCATCGGCAAAAAAAACTGTGACAACTTCCACTACGTACCACATTCACGATGTTTCAATCCCACACCTCTCGCTATTACCTAGTGTTCACTTCTTTTTCGACCCCATCTTTAAATATGTTAAGCAACCTTTGTGACATCACACATCCCTGTCTAAGTCTTAATTTACTGGAAAATAATCGCCCTCCTACATACCCTAACCTGCGTTTCAGTAGCCACATAAAAGATCTCGATTTAATCTGCCACCTATTCCATACACATGCAGCACTAACCACATTGCTTCCCTATCTACACTGTCATATGCCTTTTTTAAATCCATAAATGCGACGAAAAGCTTTTTTGCCTTTAAATTGAATGCTTCAGTGTAAACGCTTGCTCTACACATCCCCACTTTTCCTAAATCCTCCTTTTTCCTCTGCAATCCTCCTCTGTCGCGTCCTTTGGCCTTTGAATAATATTACTACAATTCCGTTTACTCAGTATACTCAGCAGATTTATATCCCTATAAACAGTGCTGGAATAGACTGCAACATTGCTGCAACATTGCATAGCTCCTGAGGAGGCACTGGCACCCGTGCGAAAGTCCTAAAGCTAGTTTCTCATGCCCTTGCCTCGAGTTTTATGTTTATTTGAAGGCATATATGCAATCATTAATTTTTTCATTGCGGTCTACTTAGCTTTAATAACCAACACCTAAAATCTCTGAAGGAGGGGAGTTGAGCAGGTTTGTTACTAGGAAGCGGAGGGAGTAGCCCCACTTTCTTCCTGGTAAAGAAATTCTCTTCGACAGCGAGCAAAAAATTTTACCCACTAAGCTCCCATTATGAGAAAAAAAGTCGATAAATTGAGCTTAAAATACATTTTGCTAACCGTAATTGACTAATTTATTAAAAAAATTATACCACGACTATAAAGTATTGGCGTGTTCTTTATTTATACAAGACATTTTTTAAAGATTTTCCCCAGGAAGCGGATAATATATTGTGCACTCCATATCCATCCTACGGACGGTAGCGTAAGAGCGTATGGATACACAAAACGCCTAGGAACTAGATCCCAAAAAAAGTCTAATAACAGTATATCCATATATATGTAATCTCTCCCTTATATGCCCTATGCTGTTTTTTTACAGTTCCTTGATAATGTGAGAAATCACGAATGCTCTTACAAGTTCATTATTTTTTCAGAGCGGTTATTATGCATATTGTCTTATCACCTGTTTACTGTGATTCTCTCTCTCTCTCTCTCTCTCTCTCTCTCTCATATATATATATATATATATATATATATTTTATATAAAATATATATATAATATAATATATATATATATGTCGTGCCGAATGGGCAGAACTTGCGATCTTGGCTTAAATAGCAACGTTAATCTTGCCATATAAGACAAGCGAAAATTTGTGTATGCAATAATTTCGCCAAAATCATTCTGAACCTAACGAAAAAAATATATTTCACTGAGTTTGGTTTAGTATTAAATTACTGTAAACAAATCTAAAAATATATTTAGTTGGGTTGGGGTAAAATAAATTACTCTTTTTATAATAAGGTTAGGTAAATTTTCTAAGACTCTTTTGGTGCAAAATTAAAATTTTTTTTATGTTAACATTAATGAAAAAAATATATCTTTAAACGTAAAGAGAGAAAATTTTCGAAAGGACTTAATTTTAAAGGAGTTCTTGCTAAATGACCAGTTTAACATATTCGGCACGACATATATTATAAAATATATATATAATTAAATATATTTTCTATTATATATAATATATATATTTATATATATATATATAATATATTATATATATATATATATATTAAAAATATATATATATTATAAAATATATAATATATATATATATATATATATATATATATATATATAATATATATATATAATATATTAATAGGGAAGGTACCACCTCTAGAACTTTTATAGGGACCCTCATCCCCAGAGAAAAGAATAAACTTGCTTCAGGGAAAACTAAAGATTCTCCCTGAAGCTATTTAAAAATTTTTCCTCCTACCACCCCCTATATTATATATATATATATATATATATATATATATATATATATTTTATTTAAAGACAAAATACATTGACAAAACATTCACAAAAATGATACAAAGTAAAACAACATAGGTAACCAGAGCTACATCTCGAATACTTTGTCCAGCTCCCCGGCGGTGGGCCGCGTGCCCAGAAATGCTGCAGGCATTTCCTCTCTGGATCGCAACACTGAGTCTCTGAAAGAGGAAGCTGGTCGCCCTGTGGTCCTTGGTTTCTATGATGAGCTTTTCACCTAGCTCTTTGAGAACTTTAGAGCACACTTGCCCCATCTCCAAGGTCTCCGACCCCATTGGAATGAAGTTATAGCAAGGGAGAAGGGCTTCATATTTGCGGATCTTTTGAGTCTCCCTGTGGCTGGGAGCTCCACCCCCTTCCACTACGGAAATATGGCAAGTAGGTGTCTGCCAATGTGGCGGCACATGTGTAGTCCCAGGCAATCTGCTTCCATCCTTTCCCAAAGGGAGCATAGTGGCTCCATCAGGACGCTTTAGACTTCCGTCAGACCTCTGCACTTGGGGTTTCCCGTTGAGGTGGGCAACGGGCTTTTGGCGAGGCTTCTTTTGATGTCATTGACTTTTCCCCATGCCTGGCATACTTCCCTTCTGCTGTGTGACACACGAGACCATGAGTCCGAATTGATCAGCTGTCGCCCTGCCGCAAATACACCTATGTTCGGGGAAAGGGTGGGGGCGGCTAGGCGAAGAGCAACACCAGTCCGAATGGCCTGTGGGTCTAGCGAGTGCCCCCAAGGGGGAATTGGGAACAGCAAACAGGAAATCTCCTGAGTGTGGTGCCTTCACTGCCAGGAGAAAGAGCTTTGTCCTTTTCCCGAGGCGTTGGAAGCATTGTGTTGGCGTTTTTTCCATGATCGGTTTGTCCCCGTGGGACTGTTTTGTTCTTTGGGAGGAGCTGGTCTACTGGAGAATCTGTAAGGGTGTCCCACCCCAATCGCTGCTTCAGTAAAACCTGGGGTCTTGAGCTCCTAAACCCTGTCTCTCAAGTTTGGGAACAATATTCTTGACTAATGCACTGGAACCAAACACGATGACAGAAAAGCAGGTAAAGCAACATGCGTTGCTTTGCGCACCCCTATACCTCCCAGTCGTACTGGGGGGTTGCCTGATCCCATTGCTGATCCTCTAGTGACAGGTTTTAGTGCCTTCTTAAAGGGTTGACCTCAGATGTGCGTCATATTTGTCAAGTGTTGGGTTGTCAAAAGAGGGTGCACACCTGAGGAAATGAGTGAGTCTTGGAATAGTAAGGCACCTTGTGAGGAGATACAGAGCATCATGGGCATCAAAATTGCTTATTCTCTCCTCCATTCTCATCAGGTCATTCAATTTGTCCTTGAGGACTGTGTCGAGGCCTGGTGACCCAGCGGTGCTCCCAAGAGGGTAAATGTTGGACGGGGTGGTAGTAGAGACTTCTGGGGGAATTCTTCGCACAGCATTGATTATTTCCTGGTTTGCTGTGATGATTTCACACTTGGAGGGATTTGAGGATGAGTCCCAAGTCTTCTCCCTGTGTTTTCACCAGTTGTAGGTCCCCTACCAGGGGCTCTTCAGTACCTGCCAGAGTGGGCCCTCATCCAGGGACCAGATGTTGAGCTCGCTGCGTAGGCTGGAAGTTAGTTCTCTTACTGCCAAGCAGAAGAGAAGTGGAGCGAGTGGGTCACCCGCTGAACACCTGATGAGAGAAAATTTTTTGTTCTCCAAACAAAAGAATTGAGGGTTTGCTGTAGCCGGCTGAAATGAACGGAAAAAGATGGGGGAAACGATCCGAACAGCTGGCAAGACAGCTCTCTCTTTACCATTTAAACGCATTTCTAAAATCAAGTTTGACTATGGCCTTGTTTTCGGGTAGGTCCTTGATTAGCCCTATATATATATAATATTATTAAATAAATATATAATATATATTATATAAATATAAATATATATATATGTGTCAGATGGCAGAACTGCGATCGGGTTTAATAGCAACGTTCACTTGCCATATGGGACAAAAAAAATTTTTGTGTAGCAAAAGTCGCCAAAATAATTCTGAACCTAACAAAAAAATTTTTTTCACTGTTTTTTATAAAAATTTATTGTAAACAAATCTAAAATATATTTTTTTTGGGTTGGCAAAAAAAAAATTGCACTTGTTATAATAAGGTTAGGAATTTTTCTAATTTCCCTTTTTAGTAAAAAATTATAAATTTTACTTTAAACGTTAATAAAAAAAATATATTTTTAAACGATAAGAAAATTTCTAGAAGGATTTAAATTTTAAATGATTTTTCTAATTGACCTTTTACTATTCGGCCACGACATATATATTTTATTATTTTATTACACACTGGCCGTTTCCCACCAAGGCAGGTGGCCCCAAAAAGAAAAACTTTCACCATCATTCACTCCATCCTGTCGGGGCCCAAAGGGTGCTTTACACTACAGTTTTTAAACTGAAACATTAACACCCCTCCTTCGAGTGAGGCCTGTACTTCCCACTCCAGGACTCAATCCGGCTCCCGGGTTTCCCTGAACCCCTTCATAAATGTTACTTTGCTCCACTCCAACAGCACGTCAAGTTTTAAAAAACCCATTTGTCTCCATTCACCCTATCAAACACGCCACGCATGCCTGCTGGAAGTCCAAGCCCCTCGCAAAAAAACCTCCCTTTACCCCCCTCCCCCCAAACCTTTTCCTACCCGACCCCTACCCCCCCCTTCCTTCCACTACAGACTATACACTTTTGAATTATTCGTTCGCTCCATTCTCTCCACATTTTGAACCACCTCAACAAACCTTCCTCAGCCCTCGGGACAACATTTTGGTAACCCCGCACCTCCCCCCAAAATTTCCAAAACCTACGAATTCTTGCTTTAAATTCACACCACACTTTGCTCCAGACATACACCCCACTGCCCCACCTTCTCCTCGCTGCAACATTCACACCCATCTTCACACCCATAAAGAGGTTGGTAAAACTATACTCCATACATTCCCCCCTTTGCCTCCAAGGACAAAGTTTTTTTGTCTCCACAGACTCCTAATGCACCCCTCACCCTTTTTCCCCCCAACAATTTTATGATTTTTCCTCACTTTCATAGACCCATCCGCTGACATGTCCACCCCAAATACTGAATACATTTCCCCCCTCCATACTCTTCCCCCCCCAATCTGAATCCATCTTTTATCACCAATCTTTTTTTTATCCCATAACCTTTCTCTTTCCGTATTCACTTTCAATTTTTTTCTTTTGGGGCACCCTACCAAATTCACCACCAATCTCTGCAACTTCTCTTCAGAATCTCCCAAGACACAGGTCACAGCAAAGAGCAACTGTGACAACTCCCCTTTTTGTGACTTTTTCTTTTAACTCCCTCCTCTTGCCCCAAAACCCCGCATTTTCTTCTCTTTCAACCCCATTTATAAATAATTAAAAAGCCACGGTGACATCACACATCCTTGTCTAAGGGGTCTTTTACTGGGAAATAATTTCCCCCTTTCCCACATACCCAACGAGCCTCACTACCTCGTAAAAACCTTCACTGCTTTTTAGTAACCACCCCTACACCCAAAACCTGCAACATCTGCCCCATTTCCCCCCTATCCAACCCCGTCAAAACCCTTTTCCCAAAACCCTAAATGCCACAAACCCTTTAGCCCTTTTCTAAAACTGGTTTACTTTTTTGTTTCACTGTAAACACCTGGGGCCACAACCCCCCCCTACCTTTCCTAAAGCCTCCTTGTTTACTGCACCTATTTCTGTCTTTCTCTTAATTCTTTTAATAAAAACTCACCATACACTTTCCAGGGAAATCAACAACTTTTCCCCCATAATTTTTGCACTCTTTTTATCCCCTTTGCCTTTATACAAATGAACATCTCTCTCTGCAACCCCAGGTACCTTACCCTCTTTCCCTACATTTTTAAATAATTGCACCAACCACTCCCAAAAAATTTTTCCCCACCTGCTTTTTAAAATTTTTTATCTTTACCATCATCCCCGCAGCCTTACCCCCTTTCCATTTACCTACTGCCTCAAAGAACTTCCCCCACCTCACAACGGCCTTCCTCACTCCACAAGAGTTTTCCTCCTTGCCCTATACACGAAACACAGCTTCCCATCTTCATCAACATTTAACAATTCCTCAAAATATTCCCTCCATCTTCCCAATACATCTAACTCTCCATTTAATAACTCTCCTCTCCTATTTTTAACTGACAAATCCATTTGTTCTCTAGCTTTCTTAACTTGTTAATCTCACTCCAAAACTTTTTCTTATTTTCAAACAAAATTTGTTGATAACATCTCACCCACTCTCTCATTTGCTCTCTTTTTTACATTGCTTCACCACTCTCTTAACCTCCTCTCTTTTTCTCCATATACTCTTCCCTCCTTGCATCACTTCTACTTTGTAAAAACTTCTCATATGCTTTAACTTTTTCTCCCTTACTACTCTCTTCACATTATCATTCCACCAATCGCTCCTCTTCCCTCCCGCACCCACTTTCCTGTAACCACAAACTTCTGCTGAACACTCTAACACTACATTTTTAAACCTACCCCATACCTCTTCGATCCCATTGCCTATGCTCTCATTACCCATCTATCCTCCAATAGCTTTTTTATATCTTACCCTAACTGCCTCCTCTTTTAGTTTAATAAATCTTCCCCTCTCTCTTCCCTGATGCTTCTATTCTCCTTGTATCCCATCTCCCTTTTTTACTCTCAGTGTAGCTACAACAAGAAAGTGATCTGATATATCTGTGGCCCCTCATAAACATGTACATCCTGAAGTCTACTCAACAGTCTTTTATCTTCCATATATTTATTTTATCGACATATAATATAATATATAAAATTAAATATATATTATAATTTTATATATATATATATATATATATATGTCGTGCCGAATAGCAGAAATTGCGATCTTGGCTTAAATAGCAACGCTCATCTTGCCATAAGGACAAGCGAAAATTTGTGTATGCAATAATTCGCCAAAATCATTCTGAACCTAACGAAAAGAAATATATTTCATTGTGTTTTTTAGTATTAAATTATTGTAAACAAATCTAAAATATATTTAGTTGGGTTAGGCCTTAAATAAATTGGTTTTTTGCTATAATAAGGTTAGGTAAGTTTTCTAAGTTTCTTTTGGAGCAAAATTAAAAAAAAATTTTACATTAACATTAATGAAAGAAATATATCCTTAAACGTGTAAGAGAAATTTTTAGAAAGGACTTAATTTTTAAAAGAGTTCTTGCTAAATTTACCAGTTTTACATATTCGGCACGACATTAATATAATATATAATATATATATATATATAATATAATTTTATATATATATATATATATATATATAATAATATATATAACACACATCCTTGTCTAAGGCCTACTTTTACTGGGGAAAAATTCTCCCTCTTTCTTACATACTCTAACTGAGCAACACTATCCTCGTAAAAACTCTCACTGCTTTCAGTAACATACCTCCTACACCATACACCTGCATCATCTGCCACATTGCCCCCCCTAATCCACCCTGTCATACGCCTTTTACAAATCCATAAATGCCACCGTGGTTGTTTAATATATTTATAGATGGGGTTGTAAGAGAATAAATGCTAGAGTCTTGGCAAGAGGCGGGGAGTTAAAAGATAAAAATCACACATAAAGTGGGAGTTGTCACAGTTGCTCTTTGCTGATGACACTGTGCTCTTGGGAGATTCTGAAGAGAAGTTGCAGAGTTGGTGTATAAATTGGTAGGGTATGCAAAAGAAAATTAAAAATGAATACAGGAAAGAGTAAGGTTATGAGGATAATAAAAAGATTAGGTGATGAAAGATTGGATATCAGATTGGAGGGAGAGAGTATGGAGGAGGTGAATGTATTCAGATATTTGGGGGTGGACGTGTCAGCGGATGGGTCTATGAAAGATGAGGTGAATCATAGAATTGATGAAGGGGAAAAGGGTAGCGGTGCATTTAGGAGTCCCTTTGAGACAAAGAACCTTGTCCTGGAGGCAAAGAGGGGGAAAGTATGAGAGTATAGTTTTACCAACGCTCTTATATGGGGTGAAGCATGGGGGATGAATGTTGCAGCGAGGAGAAGGCTGGAGGCAGTGGAGATGTCCATGTCGAGGACAATGTGTGGGGTGAATATAATGCAGAAAAATTCGTAGTTTGGGAAATTTGGGAGGAGGTTTGGGGGGTTACCAAAAATGTTGTCCAAGGGCTGAGGAAGGGGTTTTTAGGTGGGGTTTGACAGTAAGGGAAAGGAGC
>NC_069445.1:24649262-24652131 GCF_026875155.1 Cherax quadricarinatus | reverse complement strand
ATGTTTAAAAAGGCTGAGACCCGCTTGGTCCAGCTTCATTTTTACTTTGAGCTCTAAAAATTTCCTTTTTCAACCTTACTTTCCAATGATTCATAGGTCTTCAAAAAAGTTTGCGACCACTGTCAGCCTCAGTTATCTGTGAGTTACCAGACCCTGCCACGTGGAGGCCAGTGGTTCGTCTTTAAGGTCCACCCACCCCTCGCTTCCTAGGTCAGTGGTGCCCAGGAATCCATCCGTGGGCCCCCGGATGTCGTCCTTTCCTCACTTCCCTGTTCAGCCTCGCCTCTCTCGCCTCTCTGCCTTCCAGCCTCAGCCTTCCCCAGGTTCATGTGTCCAGGAATCCATCCGTCTTCCTTCGGATGTCTCCCCTTCTCAATTCTCCAAGGTCAGCCTCAACAACCAAGTATTCATGCCATCCCTAGGTTCATGTGTCCAGGAGTCCACCTGTGTCCCCTCAGATATTCTCCCTTCCCCACTTCCCTAAGGTCAGCCTCAACAATGGGTATTCATGCCTTCCCCAGGTTCATGTGTCCAGGAGTCCATCTGTGTCCCCTCAGATAATCTCCCTTCCCCACTTCCCAAAGGTCAGCCTCAACGCCTCGCCTTCCCCAGGTTCATGTATCCAGGAATCCATCCGTTCGCTCCCGGATGTCTTCCCTTCTCCACTTCCCCAAAGTCAGCGGTTTTCGCCACCCTCAGTGACCTTGCTGGATGGAAACTTGATGTTATCTAGCTGGTCTACGGTAGAGACTGTCCAGGTGGGTGGAATTACCGGAGGGGGCACACAGAAAACTGCGTCCGGTAATTACACCCACCAAGACAGCCATGACCGCAGGTCACCTAGACGAGGCCAAGCTCCCACCCAGTTCACCCACCGAGGAGAGGCTAATCAATGAAAACTTCGGACTCTATTTAAGTTACACTTTGAATCTGTATTATATAAATGCTTTTTCCTACTTATAAAGCTGAATAAGTGTATTTGTCATTTTTTTGTGTATAAAAGTGTCCCTATGCCAATCTTTCTCTCCAACTCACTGAAAACTAATAAATGTGAATAGGATTTCTTTTGTTCTGTTATTAATCAATTTCTATTTGCACGGCACGCAAAAGATTCACGATTCCTCTTTCATATGTGCTTATTTTCACACATTTCTGTGTCTCCCCCCCCCCACAGAGATGTTAAAAGTAAATTATACTACAGGGGCAATGAAAGGGAAATAAGGAAATTCCTAAGTGTAAAATTTAAAAGACGTTTTAATAAACCTAATGGAGAATGATGTTATACAGGTGTATTTTCAAGCTATTAATAATGAAAAATGTGCTGATGTAAATAACAGAAAAGTGAGAGACACTTGTATTAGATAAAGCAAAGTAGACACTTGTAAATTTTCTTATGAAAAATTAAGATTTGCCAGAAAAAAAAACTATTAAATACGTTTCTCTCACTTTTTTCACATCTTCACTTCTTCGACATCATCTATATTATGAGAAAACATTCGTAACCAGACACTCACACATTCAAATAAATCAATAAAACTCTGTGTGAAGAAAAAATCTTCAAACTCAGAGACTCGACCTCCTGACAAAACGAATTTTAGCGACCCATTTAATAACTTGGTTGGTCTTCTTATTAATGTCTTTTATACTGATCTTTTATTTACTAGTATGTTAACCTTCTGTTCCAGTGTTTTACTATATGTTATTGCATGATACTTAAGTGCTGCTGTTCTGTATTGTTCTTGTTACGTTACAGTTCTCTTGTGTTACTCCATATTCCTGTGTGTTACGTTACAGTTCTCGTGTGTTACTGCATGTTCTTGTGTTACGTTACAGTTCTCATGTGTTACTGTAATGTTCTCGAAGTTAATGTTGTTTTTATGTATTACTGATCTGGTTTTGCATTTTACTGTACGGTCTTGTGTAACTGCAGTTCATAATGTTATATGTTACTGGACTATTTCTGCATATTCCTGTATTCTATATCACTGTACTATTTTGTATGTTACCGTACTGTTGTTGCGTGTTTGAATGTCGTTGTTTTGTGTTACTTTGTTGTCGTTCTGTGTAATTACACTGTCTTTGTGGTTGACAATGTTCTTTTTTTTTGTCACTGAAATGTTCTTGCTTGTTACTTTAATTTTCTTGCATGTTATCATTCTTGTATGAGGTAATGTTCTTTTATGTTGCTCTGCTTTCCTACATCGCCATCCACATTGTCTTCCACAATGACATTAATGTCTCTCGGAGCAACTATGCTGGCTCAAAATTCCCAAAACATTCACATAACACTTCTCAGAATCCATATCTTACTCTTATCCACGCTTATCTCCTAAATACGTTATTAATGCAAATAATATATAACACAAAACATGGTCATGTCTTGATCTTTTGACAACAGATTTCATCAGCCAATTCATCAACGTAGTAATTCCGCCTCATTATTTATCACCTATGTTGCTGTTTTATGCACTTATATGTTGCTCTGTTGTACATTTGTAAACTTAGCAACAAAAATATATATTCTTTTGCAACAGTGCGCTTCTTTTTGTTTACCTACTGTTGAGCTATGTTGATCCATACTTCCCCTTCTCTTTTTAGTATCTGTATGCTTTTCAATACTTAAACTTTGCCTTTCATATCACTTTGTAAATCACACTTCTGATACACACATTTCCTGGTATAATCAGCAAACAATACATAAACATCTACTGTTCATATTGCTTAAAAAACATTTTACAATTCTAACACTACTCTGGTCACAGCTGAACTGTGTTAGAAACATAGGATGACACAAAAGGTAGACTTGCGAAAGCGATGTTTACAAACGAATAGATGCAATTAAAACTCAGAAGCCATTATTCTATATTAA
>NC_069445.1:24596762-24644262 GCF_026875155.1 Cherax quadricarinatus | reverse complement strand
TACTGTCAATGTTAGTTGTTTTTTATTGTAACAAATGATTTAAATTATATAAGAAGTCTTTTGTAGTCACCACAAATATCAGAATCAAGTCCCATTGTTGCACATTTTACTCCAGTGGTATGCAAAAACAATGACCCTAAAATATCTTTTAATAAAATCCTAATGATCGGTTGATAAAGTTAAAACTAATAATGACATCACTTAATTTATTTATTAGTATTACTATACAGAGATGAGACTTAAACCAAAATGTTCATAGACTTAAGAACTCTTAGTGTCTGACTACTGCAACTGACCGCTTCTCCTACTTAACATTAAGTTAGTTACCTCATACACTTCCATATTTACATCTTTTTCAAAGGATGCCATCAAAAGCAGAATTAAGAAAATAGAAAATAAATAATCAACAATTACGTTATCTCAGTGCTTATACAACTTATACAGTGTAGGGGAGTGCAGATATGCAGAACAATCTCTGTGAAAAAATAGTGAATTTCTCGGTTTTTCTTGTCATTAGTCCGGCGCTAGTGGGTAGCTTGTTTTTATCCTAATGGTCTAATGAGGAGGCTGAGAAAATTATGTATGTCTTCATTTGAAATTAAATATTTATTATTTATTTGCGACCACTGTCAGCCTCAGTTATCTCTGAGTTACCAGACCCTGCCACGTGGAGGCCAGTGGTTCGTCTTTAGGGTCCACCTTTTCCCTTGCTTCCTAGGTCAGTGTGTCCAGGAATTCATCCGTGGGCCCCTGGATGCCGTCCCTTCATCACTTCCCTGTTCAGCCTCGCCTCTCTCGCCTCTCTGCCTTCCAGCCTCAGCCTTCCCCAGGTTCATGTGTCCAGGAATCCATTCGTCCGCCTCCGGATGTCTCCACTTCCCCAAGATGAGCCAACCAGTATTCATGCCATCCCCAGGTTCATGTGTCCAGGAGTCCATCTGTGTCCCCTCAGATATTCTCCCTTCCCCACTTCCCTAAGGTCAGCCTCAACAATGGGTATTCATGCCATCCTCAGGTTCATGTGTCCAGGAGTCCATCTGTGTCCCCTCAGATATTCTCCCTTCCCCAATTCCCCAAGGTCAGCCTCAACAGTCAGTATTCATGCCTTCCGCAGGTCCATGTATCCAGGAATTCATCCGTTCGCTCCCGGACGTCTCCCTTTCCTCACTTTCCAAAGGTCAGCCTCAACGCCTCGCCTTCCCCAGGTTCATGTATCCAGGAATCCATCCGTTCGCTCCCGGATGTCTTCCCTTCTCCACTTCCCCAAAGTCAGCGGTTTTCGCCACCCTCAGTGACCTTGCTGGATGGAAACTTAGTGTTGTCTAACTGGTCTACGGTAGAGACTGTCCAGGTAGGTGGAATTACCGGAGGGGACACACAGAAAACTGCGTCCAGTAATTACACCCACCAAGACAGCCATGACCGCAGGTCACCTAGACGAGACCACGCTCCCACCCAGTTCACCCACCGAGGAGAGGCTAATCAATGAAAACTTCGGACTCTATTTAAGTTACATTTTGAAACTGTATCAAATAAATGTTTTTTTCTAGTTGTATAGCTGAACAAGTGTAGTTGTCAATTTTTGTGTATAGACGAGTGTCCATGTGCCAGTCTTTTTCTCGACCTCGTTAAAAACTATAATAAATATGAATAAGATTTCTTTTGTTCTGTTATTCGTCAATTTTTTTTTTTTTTTTTTTTCCAAGAGACACAAAGATCTCGTTCACATGTGCGTTTTTTCACGCATTTATGCGTTTTCTCAAACACACACACACACACACACACACACACACACACACACACACACACACACACACACACACACACACACACACACACACACACACACACACAAATCGAACAAATATATAGTTTTGCCTCAAACATAAACACAGTCATACAACGCTCATAATTCGCTACTCTTACTGTAAAATGTAAATTCATATATTATACAACAGCGCACACATCTGACACCGAACTCCATGTCATGAACCCACGTACACACTGACATGTGTACACATTCTCACGAGCCTATGTGTACTCTTCCACACCTTTGTTAATATTAAACAATTCAGTAAGACAATACATGAAAATTAGCAGCGATATTCATGACTATATACTTAACTTTTCCTTATAAATAACTTGGAGAATGTTAAATTTCAATATTTCGTTGATGTGAATATGTGAAGATGTGAAAGATGTGAATATGTGAAGAAGTGAGAAATATTAGGCAATTGTGGAAAGCAAGAAAGACAGTCTTAATCATCTTGTGTAAGTTAAATATTTACTAGTAATCAGTGTAAACAAATAAATTAGTTTCAGTTTTCACGATTCAGTACTGCAAAATAACGACAGCAAGAATAAAGCTCTCGAGGATAAAAATTAAACTATTAATTCGGAAAACTCGATATTTTGACTGAATATTTTAGTGGCTCCTGTAACCTAGTTAGTATGTCTAAATGTTTACTATGCTACGTAACAGTATGTTCTGATGTTTTGTGATGTATGACTCGTATATTACACTTTGAATGACTCACGAAACAGTAATAGCAAGATAGTCAACAAATCCCAGTGACTTGTGAGTTGTAGTACTTACCTGCCATGGCAGGTTTATCCAGTAAACAAATCTGTAATAATAATAGTACCTACTTCAACAATATTTTAATAAAACTATCAAAAGAACTAACCCAATGGAAATAAAATGATAGAAACTGCAAGAGGATTATTTATTCTAATAAGAGCAGAAGGGAAGAACAATTAAGATCAGATAATATCCATTATAACACTGCATTTATTCCATTATGATTAATGTTCATATATAATATTTCATACTATTTCTAACTACATAAATTTTAATACTTCCATAAATTCAAGCTTTGTTTTTGTCATTAACGTTATTTTTTTTCACATTCAAGTAGAATAAATTTGTCTTCGTGGAAAATTAAGTGGTAAGAAAAAAAGTGTCTTCTAGTTGTGAAGGCGGCAGTGATGACCACTACACCCAAGAGATACGCTGATCCTTCATTACAGAGAAGTGTTGATCATTCCGCTACAGAGTCGTGTTGACCCCAGCACCACTGAGCAGTACTGTTAACTTATTGCTTAACTAAAATCTATGGTAACCTTGCATGTTCTTAATACTCTCTTTAATTTTTCTTCACACTCGTTTCCTTCACAAGTTCTTCCTTTTCACTCGCTTTCTTCACACTCTACATTCAGCGAGATCCTGCCTAATTTTCCCTCACCACCGTCATCATTAGTGAATTCATAAAATATCATTCAATTCTTAACGTGTAAAAATAGACAAAAACTCTTCGAAATGGAATATCAATATGGCCATTATCAATATGATGTTACGATGTATAGCACACTTGATTTCCCTACAATTGATTTTAAAAGAATCAATATGGTAGTAAAGTTTACGGTAATAAAGTTAAAGATAAATTTAATAAATAAATCGATGGATGTAATTATAAAAAGCAGTGGGATACCAGGTGGATGCGAACAGAGGAGGGAAATACGTGAAATAACTCTGTGGGAAAGTTATAGAACTTGGATGGTACACACAACACTACTGTCAGACCCACCGCTGGGACCTTTATGGTACACACTGGGACCCCTCATAGTACACACAGCACCACTGTCAGCCCACAGCTGGGACCATTATGCTCACCAGCTCAAACACTATTTTGTTTCCTTTATCGTGACACTAACGCGAGATAATTCTATATTGCCTCTATTTGATTTTGTGGGGATTATGGTATGAATAAAAACTAAATAATTCTGTATACAACCAGTATACTTGCAATAACATTAAGATCAGCCATATTCCCATCCAACTTTTACTTTATATTTTCGTTTAATTTATGCAAAACTTTTGCTTGAGGTAAGGTACAGGTTCCGCACTGATATTTACATCAAGCACTTCAAACTTTTCCACAGTACCTCTCCACAACAGTGTTTCCCCATACTGGCAGTCATATCACCCCAAGCAATTATCTGGCATGACTCAACATTACCAACACATTCACTTAACATCTCCGAGGATAGCTTTTCCTCTTCTGCAATTATCTTCCCTTATAAAACATTTAATACAAATAACACTATCCATAACACACTCCAAAAATCAGTTACTCTCAGATAAAACCTAGCATCATGGTAACCTCGATCTGCTAACTAAAAAAAATTCAGCAGTCACTCGTGCAGCCTGGCTAGCTCGTTTCATTGTTACTATCTCCAATACTGCTGTATTTTGCATTGATATCTTGCTATAATGTACATTTGCAACCCTAGCACCGAAAGTCTTGTAATTTGCAACAAAGCATTTCTTGTGTTTATTTAACTATTGTTAAATGTTCTCCATAAATACATTTTATAATTCTAATACTGTACGGTGTTGTTTGATCTGTTTCGCAGGTACTGACTCGTACCGAAGTTAAGATTTGCGCAGAGTGATTATTTTAGTTTGTTTGCAAGTAAACAAAATGCGATGAAAAGCCAGAACCAATTATGCAGACATAACTTCTATGCAATGCTTCAGTAGCTGCGACACTTTTAATGTATCTGCTAAACAAGCCTGAAGTCAATATTAGTTTAGTAGGAACGGCAGTTTTAAAGGTTTCCTTCCGACAAGAGTGAAGTCACTATGGGTTTAGTTTAACGGTAGTTTTAGAGGCTTCGTTCCAGCAGAGTGAAGTTACTATGTGCTCAGTGATATGACAGTTTCAAAAGTATTCTTCGTAGAATGAAAGTCATTTGTTCAATAGATACTTTAATATCAAAGATTGCTTTCCAACAGATTACAAAATACTTGTTTACAGTATTTAAAAGGTCTCAATAGTGAGATATGTCTTCAATACAGAAAATACACTGACCATCGGAAACACAAAAATTCTCAAAAAAATCTACCAATTCGGGAGACCTGAGCTAGTGACAAAAATAATATCAGAGGATCCTGCAGCCTGGCCAGCACGTCTCCTCAATGTCTCGCATAAACTACATTAATGAATATCATTTAAACTATAAAGTTGTTTAGAAACCCTGTGACATTTTATATTGGTTTATATACAACCTCGAAAATCGTACTAACCCATAAGGCTCAAGTTGCGAAAGAATCAGTGAAAAATGAAAGCAGGAAATATTCACTGTGTACTTGAAGAGCAGCGAGAGCTCCAGGAGGAAGTAATAAGCACAATAACTATTGTGAAATTTAAAACGAATTATAAGCAACACACACATTAATAAGAGAATGCACATAATTATGAAATGTTAATTAATTCTTATAAAACTTATGCGATATATAAAACTAGTATAGTTATTAGACTAATAACTAACAAAATTGCAATAAAAGTATTATAAAATATAATTTTGATAAACAATACTAATATCAAGTATAATAACTTCATATATTTTGTATTAATATATAATGAATTATTTTCATGCAGTTCAGATATTATGCCTAAATGCAGGAAAGTATTGAAATAATCTATCTAATTATTAAATTTAATATAATTGCGCCAGTTAATTACAAACAGTTAAAAATAAAACAGAAATTCTTAATCGTTTAAAACGTCATATAGACGAGACTGACTTGTTTGTCTCTACGTCTAAAGCAGTGTTTGTTGTAGACAAACACCTGAGAGTTATTAACCAAAAGTTATACTTCAATTCACTATTTTAGTGATTTTGTAAAAGAGGAAGTAAAATATGCGCCTGAATAAATATATTTCGTACAATTATGTTTACAATCTGCATGGGAATTAATAATCACATAATCACATAGAACATAAATTAATACCTAAGTTGCTTAGTGTCAGTCCAACGCTTGATGGTTCATGTGAAAACTATACCACACAAAATACCTCAGGCTCTCACAAGTACCATGGTGTATAACTCGCCAGCACCAGTACCATGGTGTATAACTCACCAGTACCATGGTGTATAACTCGCCAGCACCAGTACCATGGTGTATAACTCGCCAGCACCAGTACCATGGTGTATAACTCGCCAGCACCAGTACCATGGTGTATAACTCGCCAGCACCAGTACCATGGTGTATAACTCGCCAGCACCAGTACCATGGTGTATAACTCGCCAGCACCAGTACCATGGTGTATAACTCGCCAGCACCAGTACCATGGTGTATAACTCGCCAGCACAAGTACCATGGTGTATAACTCGCCAGCACAAGTATTATGGTGCATAACCTACTAGCACAAGTACCATGGTGTATAACTCGCCAGCACAAGTACCATGGTGTATAACTCGCCAGCACAAGTACCATGGTGTATAACTCGCCAGCACAAGTATTATGGTGCATAACCCACTAGCACAAGTACCATGGTGTATAACTCGCCAGCACAAGTACCATGGTGTATAACTCGCCAGCACAAGTACCATGGTGTATAACTCACCAGCACAAGTACCATGGTGTATAACTCGCCAGCACAAGTACCATGGTGTATAACTCACCAGCACAAGTACCATGGTGTATAACTCGCCAGCACAAGTACCATGGTGTATAACTCGCCAGCACAAGTACCATGGTGTATAACTCACCAGCACAAGTACCATGGTGTATAACTCACTAGCACAAGTACCATGGTGTATAACTCACCAGCACAAGTACCATGGTGTATAACTCACTAGCACAAGTACCATGGTGTATAACTCACCAGCACAAGTACTATGGTGTATAACTCGCCAGCACAAGTACCATGGTGTATAACTTGCTAGCACAAGTACCATGGTGTATAACTTGCTAGCACAAGTACCATGGTGTATAAGTCGCCAGCACAAGTACCATGGTGTATAACTCACCAGCACAAGTACCATGGTGTATAACTCACCAGCACAAGTACCATGGTGTATAACTCACCAGCACAAGTACCATGGTGTATAACTCACCAGCACAAGTACCATGGTGTATAACTCACAGCACAAGTACCATGGTGTATAACTCACCAGCACAAGTACCATGGTGTATAACTCGCCAGCACAAGTACCATGGTGTATAACTCGCCAGCACAAGTACCATGGTGTATAACTCACCAGCACAAGTACCATGGTGTATAACTCACCAGCACAAGTACTATGGTGTATAACTCACTAGCACAAGTATTATGGTGCATAACCCACTAGCACAAGTACAATGGTGTATAACTCGCCAGCACAAGTACCATGGTGTATAACTCACCAGCACAAGTGCCATGGTGTATAACTCACCACCACATGTACCATGGTGTATAACTAACTAGCACAAGTACCATGGTGAGTAACCCACTAGTACAAGTACCATGGTGTATAACCCACTAGCACAAGTACCATGGTGTATAACTCACCAGCACAAGTACCATGGTGTATAACTCATCAACACAAATAATATGGTGTATAACTCAATAGCACAAGTGCCATGGTGTATAACCCACTAGTACAAGTACCATGGTGTATAACCCACTAGCACAAGTACCATTGTGAATAACCCACTAGCACAAGTACCATGGTGTATAACCCACTAGGACAAGTACCATGGTGTATAACCCACTAACACAAGTATCATGGTGTATAACTCACCAGCACAAGTACCATGGTGTATAACTCACCAGCACAAGTACCATGGTGTATAACTCACCAGCACAAGTACCATGGTGTATAACTCGCCAGCACAAGTACCATGGTGTATAACTCACCAGCACAAGTACCATGGTGTATAACTCACCAGCACAAGTACTATGGTGTATAACTCACTAGCACAAGTATTATGGTGCATAACCCACTAGCACAAGTACAATGGTGTATAACCCACTAGCACAAGTACCATGGTGTATAACTCACCAGCACAAGTGCCATGGTGTATAACTCACCACCACATGTACCATGGTGTATAATCACTAGCACAAGTACATGGTGAGTAACCCACTAGTACAAGTACCATGGTGTATAACCCACTAGACAAGTACCATGGTGTATAATCACCAGCACAAGTACCCTGGTGTATAACTCACAACACAAATAATATGGTGTCTAACTCATAGCAAAGTGCCATGGTGTAAACCATAGTACAAGTACCATGGTGTATAACCCACTAGCACAAGTACCATGGTGAATAACCCACTAGCACAAGTACCATGGTGTATAACCCACTAGGACAAGTACCATGGTGTATAACCCACTAACACAAGTATCATGGTGTATAATTCACCAGCACAAGTACCATGGTGTATAACTCACTATCACAAGTACCATGGTGTATAATTCACTAGCACAAGTACCATGGTGTATAACTCACTATCACAAGTACCATGGTGTATAATTCACTAGCACAAGTACCATGGTGTATAACTCAGTACTAGTACCATGGTGTATAACTCACTAGTACAAGTACCATGTTGTATAACTCACTAGGACAGGTACCATGGTGTGTAACTCACTAGCACAAGTACCATGTTGTATAACTCACCAGCAGTACCATGGTGTATAACTCATTAGCACACTACACACAATTCACACAGGGCAAGTGAAAGTTGATAACCTCTACTCAAAAACGGTCCACACAACACAGTGTGTAGATCCAAACAATCACAGACAAGGCAAAATAAAAAAACTTAGCCTAGACTTCAGTTAGCAAAGTTGCACAAACAGTTTTATTCAGCATTTAGAATATCCTCTTTTGTAGGCAGAGTTCTAAAAGTAAATAAACAAAGCACCATAAATGTAAATATGTATATTACAAGATACTCATTGTGGTATAAATTTTCCTTTAATGGGCCTTCATGCTGGTGAAGGACTAAATGTCTACGATTTTCCAGGCGATCTGTGACTCTACCGGGTTAATTATCACATCCCATTAAAATAATAATTCCTTAAAATTTTGGAAATCCTTCGTGGATAGTGTTGAAAAATAAAGTCGCTGCAAGATAAATATAAAATATCTCAGTTGAATGAAAAGGAAAAGAACGAGACTCCAGCGGGACTTGAACACGAGTCTGCTGCTTTAGAAACAGCCGTGCTGACCACTGCACCACGGAGCCGTAATTCTTAAACATGGAGTTGTACTATTTAAATCAATGGTAATATAATGAACTGTATTGGAGGTAGTACCTAGTGTTCCGTTCGCACTAATGTTGACGGTACTAGATACCAGAGCTTTGTCACTGCCGGCAATAATGTTGACGGTACTAGTGACCAGTGCTTGTCACTGTTGGGACCGAAGTAAAGGGTACTAGTGATCAGTACAGAGACATAAGAGTAAATAAACAACATACAAAGAGAGTTCAGGTGCAGAAACTGAGTAAGATTCACGTTTGAAAGCCATTTAAATAACACTACCAGAGTACTCCCACACCCATCCTGTCCTCTCCCAGAGTACTCCCACACCCATCCTGTCCTCTCCCAGAGTACTCCCACACCCATCCTGTCCTCTCCCAGAGTACTCCCACACCCATCCTGTCCTCTCCCAGAGTACTCCCACACCCATCCTGTACTCTCCCAGAGTACTCCCACACCCATCCTGTACTCTCCCAGAGTACTCCCACACCCATCCTGTACTCTCCCAGAGTACTCCCACACCCATCCTGTACTCTCCCAGAGTACTCCCACACCCATCCTGTCCTCTCCCAGAGTACTCCCACACCCATCCTGTACTCTCCCAGAGTACTCCCACACCCTTTCCTGTACTCTCCAAAGAGTACTCCACACCCATCCATGTACTCTCCCAGAGTACTCCACACCCATCCTGTACTCTCCAGAGTACTCCCACACCCACCTGTACTCTCCCAGAGTACTCCCACACCCATCCTGTACTCTCCCAGAGTACTCCCATCACCCATCCTGTACTTCCATAAGACACTCCTCACCCTATCCTGTACTCTCCAAGAGCACTCCCTCACCCATCCTGTACTCTCACAGAGTACTCCCTCACCCATCCTGTACTCTCACAGAGTACTCCCACACCCATCCTGTACTCTCCCAGAGTACTCCCACACCCATCCTGTACTCTCCCAGAGTACTCCCACACCCAATCTGTACTCTCCCAGAGTACTCCCTCACCCATCCTGTACTCTCCCAAAGTACTCCCACACCCATCCTGTACTCTCCCAGAGTACTCCCACACCCATTCTATACTCTCCCAGAGCACTCCCACTCACATCCTGTACTCTCCCAGAGTACTCCCACACCCAAACCTGTACTCTCCCAGAGTACTCCCACACCCATCCTATACTCTCCCAGAGCACTCCCACTCCCATCCTGTATTCTCCCAGAGCACTCCCACTCCCATCCTGTACTCTCCCAGAGTACTCCTACACCCAATCTGTACTCTCCCAGAGTACTCCCACTCCCATCCTGTACTCTCCCAGAGCACTCCCACTCCCATCCTGTACTCTCCAAGAGTACTCCATCACCCATCCTGTACTCTCCCAAAGTACTCCCACACCCATCCTGTACTCTCCCAGAGTACTCCCACACCCATTCTATACTCTCCCAGAGCACTCCCACTTCCATCCTGTACTCTCCCAGAGTACTCCCACACCCATACCTGTACTCTTCCAGAGTACTCCCACACCCATCCTATACTCTCCCAGAGCACTCTCTCACCCATACTATACTCTCCGAGAGTTCTCCCTTACCCATCCTGTACTCTCCGAGAGTACTCCCACACCCATCCTGTACGCTCCCAGAGTACTCCCACACCCATCCTGTACTCTCCAAGAGAACTCACTCACCCATCCTGTACTCTCCAAGAGTACTCCCTCACCCATCCTGTACTCTCCCAGAGCACTCCCGCACCCAACCTGTACTCCCCAAAAGCACTCCCTAACTCATCCTGTACTCTATAAGAGCACTGCCTCACCCATCCAGTACTCTCCCAGAGTACTCCAACACCCAACCTGTACTCTCACAGAGCACTCCCACTCCCATCCTGTACTCTCACAGAGCACTCCCACACCCACCCTGTACTCTCACAGAGCACTCCCACACCCATCCTGTACTCTCCAAGAGCACTCCCTCACCCATCCTGTACTATATAAGAGCACTGCCTCACCCATCATGTACTCTCACAGAGCACTCCCTCACCCATTATGTACTCTCACAGAGTACTCCCTCACCCATCCTGTACTCTCACAGAGTACTCCCACACCCATCCTGTACGCTCCCAGAGTACTCCAACAACCATCCTGTACTCTCCAAGAGAACTCCATAACCAATCCTGTACTCTCCAAGAGAAACCCTCACCCATCCTGTACTCTCCAAGAGCACTCCCTCACCCATCCTGTACTCTCCAAGAGCACTCCCTCACCCATCATGTACTCTCACAGAGTACTCCCTCACCCATCCTGTACTCTCACAGAGTACTCCCTCACCCATCCTGTACGCTCCCAGAGTACTCCCACAACCATCCTGTACTCTCCAAGAAACTCCCTAACCAATCCTGTACTCTCCAGAGCACTCCTCACCATTTCCTGTACTCTCCAAGAGTACTCCCTCACCCATCATGTACTCTCACAGAGTACTCCCTCACCCATCCTGTACTCTCACAGAGTACTCCCACACCCATCCTGTACTCCCCATCTCCCACACCATCTGTACTCTCCCAAGTACTCCCCCATCCTACTCTCCCAGAGTACTCCACACCCATCCTGTACGCTCCAGAGTACTCCAACAACCATCCTGTACTCTCCAAGAGAACTCCCTAACCAATCCTGTACTCTCCAAGAGTAATCCCTCACCCATCCTATACTCTTTCACAGCACTCCCACACCCATCCTGTACCCTCCCAGAGCACTCCCACACCCATCCTGTACTCTCCCAGAGTACTCCCACACCCATCCTGTACCCTCCCAGAGTACTCCTACACCCATCCTGTACCCTCCCAGAGTACTCCCACACCCATCCTGTACTCTCCCAGAGTACTCCCACTCCCATCCTGCACTCTCCCAGAGTACTCCCACACCCACCCTGTACTCTCCTAGAGTACTCTCACACCCATCCTGTACTCTACCAGAGTACTCCCACACCCATCTGTACTCTCCCAGAGCACTCCCACACCCATCCTGTACTCTCCCAGAGTACTCCCACACCCATCCTGTACCCTCCCAGAGTACTCCCACACTCATCCTGCGCTCTCCCATAGCACTCCCACACCCATGCTGTACTCTCCCAGATTACTCCAGCACCCATCCTGTACTCTCCCAGAGTACTCCCACACCCATCCTGTACTCTCCCAGAGTACTCCCACACCCATCCTGTACTCTCCCAGAGCAGTCCCAAATTCATCCTGTACTCTACCAGAGTACTCACACACCCATCCTGTACCCTCCCAGAGCACTTCCACACCCATCTTGTACCCTCCCAGAGTACTCCCACACCCATCCTGTACTCTCTCAGAGAACTCCCACACTCATCCTGTACTCTCCCAGAGTACTCCCACGCCCATCCTGTACTCTCCCAGAGTACTCCCACACCCATCCTGTACTCTCCCAGAGTACTCCCACACCCATTTTTTACTCTCCCAGAGCACTCCCACACCCATGCTGTACTCTCCCAGAGTACTACCACACCCATCCTGTACTCTCGCAGAGTACTCCCACACCCATCCTGTACTCTCCCAGAGTACTCCCTCACCCATCCTGTACTCTCCCAGAGTACTCCCTCACCCATCCTTTACTCTTCCAGAGCTCTCCCACACCCATCGTTTACTCTCCCAGAGTACTCCCTCACCCATCCTGTACTCTCCCAGAGTACTCCCACACCCATCCTGTACTCTCGCAGAGTACTCCCACGCCCATCCTGTACTTTCCCAGAGTACTCCCTCGCCCATCCTGTACTCTCACAGAGTATTCCCTCGCCCATCCTGTACTCTCCCAGAGTACTCCCTCACCCATCCTGTACTCTCCCAGAGTACTCCCTCGCCCATCCTGTACTCTCACAGAGTATTCCCTCGCCCATCCTGTACTCTCCCAGAGTACTCCCCACCCATCCTGTACTTTCCCAGAGTACTCCTCACACCATCCTGTACTTTCCAGAGAACTCCCACACCCATCCTATACTCTCCCAGAGTACTCCCACACCCATCCTATACTCTCCCAGAGTACTCCCACACCCATCCTATACTCTCCCAGAGTACTCCCACACCCATCATGTACTCTCGCAGAGTACTCCCACGCCCATCCTGTACTTTCCCAGAGTACTCCCTCACCCATCCTGTACTTTCCCAGAGTACTCCCACACCCATCCTGTACTTTCCCAGAGTACTCCCTCACCCATCCTATACTCTCCCAGAGTACTCCCTCGCCCATCCTGTACTCTCACAGAGTATTCCCTCGCCCATCCTGTACTCTCCCAGAGTACTCCCACACCCATCCTGTACTTTCCCAGAGTACTCCCTCACCCATCCTGTACTTTCCCAGAGTACTCCCACACCCATCCTGTACTCTCCCAGAGTACTCCCTCACCCATCCTGTACTTTCCCAGAGTACTCCCTCACCCATCCTATACTCTCCCAGAGTACTCCCTCGCCCATCCTGTACTCTCACAGAGTATTCCCTCGCCCATCCTGTACTCTCCCAGAGTACTCCCACACCCATCCTGTACTTTCCCAGAGTAACTCCCACACCCATCCTATACTCTCCCAGAGTACTCCCTCACCCATCCTCACAGGATGGGTGAGGGATGTATTTGCGTAGTGTCTTCCTGTGTTTCACATTTCATTCTTAATTCTTTCTAGTTTCCCCTTTTTATCCTTTGTATTGCTTCGGTCATTTCTACTATACTTCGTGTATATTTCCATCTTTCTTTCTCTCTGCTCTTCATATTCTTCTCGTTTATCTTCACTCTTTTCATGTTCATTCTCTTCAAATTCACTTCCATCTTCGTTTGCGTTGTTACTCGTTTCCTTCGTTCTCACTGCCTTCATGCTAAATTCCATCACATCCAATTCCTTAACATTAAATTCCATCACACCCAGTTCCTTCACATTAAATTCCATCACACCCAATTCCTTCATATTAAATTCCATCACACCCAATTCCTTCATATTAAATTCCATCACACCCAATTCCTTCACATTAAATTCCATCACACCCAATTCCTTCACATTAAATTCCATCACACCCAATTCCTTCATATTAAATTCCATCACACCCAATTCCTTCATATTAAATTCCATCACACCCAATTCCTTACATTAAATTCCATTCACAGCCCAATTCCTTCACATTAATTCCATCACACCCAGTTCCTTCATATTAAATTCCATCAACCAATTCCTTTCATATTAAATTCCATCACACCCTATTCCTTCACATTAAATTCCATCACACCAAATTCCTTCACAAATTAAATTCCATCACACCCATTTCTTCATATTAATTCCATCACACCCAATTCCTTCACATTAAATTCCTCTCAGCACTCGCAATTCCTTACTTAATTTCCATTTCCCCAAATTGCTTCACATTAATTCTATTCACACCAGTTCCTCATATTAAATTTATCACCCAATTCCTTCACAATTAAAATTCCATCACACCCAATACCTTCATATTAAATTCCATCACATCCAATTCCTCTAAATAAATATTCCATCACATACCAATCTTCATATAAAATTCCATCACACCATGATATCCTTTACTCGGGCTACTTCATTACTTCCTTTATGACAGTGCAACATCCGGTGATTTCATCATTCTCTCCAAGGTGAAATTCAGCGAGCTGTTTGACCATCTCTATTTGCTATTCCCTCAAAAGATTCTCTTTATCTCCATAAACCTCTGGATGAAAACAAATTTTATGACGTCCTGGAATATATTTCCTAAATTCCTCTTGGCGATAATGGTAGATTCCATCAAGTCATCACATATAGTATCGGGGTATTACAAGCAGAACCATGTGGTAGCACCGACTTCTCACGTTTCTTTCTTCCAGGCTAGGGTCCTCCCGAGTAGCTAAATATGTTTCATTCCAAAGTTTGCTTGTGCGTGTACGGTGTTTTGCAATACAGAGACGAGTAATAAGGAAAATATTTATTACCCTTTCCATGAAGGTGGACAATTAGATAAAAAAAATCTATCACTCAGTACACACAATACAACGCTCAAACATGCTCATATTGTGCTAAATAACTATATTAATTAATATAAATACTGTGACCTAAGTAGGACTAAAATATTCACTGAATAATGATATCTGGGTGTCTTGGTCTACGTTCATGACTGTCTTGGAGAGAGTACATACAGGACAGATTTTTCTGTGTCTCCTGTAATTCCTCTACTAGTTAGTTTTCGGCAGTAGTTGGAAAAGACATAATCCCAATCCAGCAAAGTCGTCTGGAACCTCCGGAAAGTGAAGAGAGCAAGACACATCCAGTAGACAGTTGGATGAATTCCTGAAGATCCTGGGAAGGGACTGAGGTAGGAAGGTTGAGGTGAGGATACTGAAAGAGACGAGGCAAACCTTTGTGAAGTGAGCAACCCTCTATCTCTGTCTCTCATGCTCTCACTCTCACACTACAGGAGGGTACACATGCACAGGAAAATGTAAGATGGTACAAAGTGTCCCAAAATTTAAAAAGTGTCAGGGAAGGTGATTTAGATTAAAGGTGCTTCCTTAATAAGTGATGTAACAATATGAGATAAAGTCGCTAGAGAAAAGTGGATTCAATAAAATATCTGGTAAATAATTTGAATTTCTGTCTACTAAATATTGAATTTATAATCCCTAAAGTTATGCGAATAATTGTTGAATGAAGAAAGAAATGGAGAGTAACATTTACCTAGACTCTTAGAAAACCTATTCTATTGCTATCAGGGGTACAAAGATCCCTGGGTTGTATGCAGTAATACCAGAGACAAATGTTATATTTATTCATAGTTACACCAGAGAGGCAAAGATTACAATATTATGCGTAATAAATTTACAAAAGCAAATATTGTTACGCTTTTATATTAGAAATATCAAGGATACTAAGATAACACTGTATGCATAGCAATATCGGCAATATAAATGTTTAGTTACAATACATATTTACACAGGTGATACGAAGATTACGGTATTAAACCCAACACCAGGAATACGAAGATCACACATAACATCAACATTAATGAAATGATAAACAAATTACACACAGAAACATACAGAGATCACACTTTTACATGAATGAAAATGCAGAAATAGACAAATAAAAGCATAATCTATGACATTTAAATAGATGAAAATTATAAAATATAGATGGCCTCCTCATGGTGGTCTAGGTAGAGGAGTTCTTCTCTTCTGACTGGACTATGTTTCCAGCCTACCCGAGTGGGTGTATTTACTGGGCGCAGATTTCTGCGTGTCCTCCCTAGTAATTACATCTGCTAGTATATATAGATATTTCAACACTTGTGTTCTAATATATGTAGGCAGGACTCCATGGGGTTGCTGCATTTGTCAAGTTAAGTTCCTCTCTGAGGAAATGCTGTGTTTGGGGTTCACAGCTCTCAACGTCCACCTCAAATGATAAATTTAATTCCATTATAATATTTGATAATATTTTTGCATAATATATGATATTTTGCTAAATTAGTGTGTGCAGAACACATTTTCACATATTGTCAAAGAGTGAAAAGTATTTTAATAAGGATACGATGAGAGAGCACGATATTACTGAGACCTGATGTCTTGTGTACCTGGAGTATACCTGGAGACGTTTACAGGGGTCAACGCCCCCGCGTCTCAGTCTGTGACCAGGCCTCAGTTAATTATGTCAAATTGATTTTTTTCTGATTCACTTAGCAACAATTAACTACAAGTACATTTAGAAATAACTGATCTTCACAATTTTAACATGTTTCATTGTTTATTAAAGGCTGTTGTTTACGTATTCTACACTTACATTGTGTGTGTGAACATTCTACCTCTCGAATCTCAATATATACAAGATTCCAAATATGTTTAGTAATTTAGTAAAAGGACAAATGATAGTAGTTGTAGTGATGAAGGTAGTGTTGATAGTAGTAGTAGTAGACGTAACTGTTGGTCACTATGTAATTGCGGAGTTTATTTTTTTAAAGTGAACTCGTTCTAAAACTTCAGCGATTAAAGATGACGCAAGTCATTTACGTCTTTAATCGTCAATTCAGACACTATTAAACAGAATAAAGGCAGCTTCGTCAGCTCTGAAATATTAGCACAAGTTCTCCTTAGTACATTTGACTTCATCAAATAGCAACCAAGAGTTACCTACGCTGCTACTGCTACTACCAGCACCACCAATAGGAAATACTTACGCTTATGCCTTTTCACATTATTTTGTTATATATTCTGTATATAGCCTCTGTGTCCTTGTAATGTTTATATAGATTTTACAAAGCCATAATACGTCTCGGTAGTTACACATGTATTCTCTTACCTAACATATTCTTGGTATGCTGCCAACATTATTACAGAATTGATGATGATTTGTCCTCCATTCTGCACACAGAAATTAAAAGAAATCCCAACACAGATTAACTATATTCAGACACGGTGCCATCAATGGTTACCTGGAGATTACCTGGATGTTATTCCGGGGATCAACGCCCCCGCGGCCCGGTCCATGACCAGGCCTCCCGATGGATCAGGGCCTGATCAACTAGTCTGTTACTGCTGGCCGTACGCAGTCCAACGTACGAGCCAAAGCCCGGCTGATCCGGCACTGACTTTAGGTATCTGTCCAGCTCTCTCTTGAAGGCAGCCAGGGGCTTATTGGCAATTCCCCTAATGCTTGATGGGAGGCTGTTGAACAGTTCTGGGCCCCGGACACTTATGGTGTTTTCCCTTAGTGTACCAATGGGGCCCTTTTAATTGGGGGCATTTTGCATCGCCTGCCCAGTCTTTTACTTTCGTAGGGAGTGATTTCTGTGTGCAGATTTGGGACCATTCCTTCCAGGATTTTCCAAGTGTAGATTATGATATATCTCTCCCTCCTGCGTAAGAAACTGTTCCCCAAATTATAAATATGCTGTTTACTCTCCTCGTATAAACATAGGTGCCAGGCTAAATAACTTCAGTTTTATACTGTACATTTTCAACTTCTCAGAATCTAATATAGATTACACAGTTAACTTTTAATACAAATCACTGCAAAATTAAAATAAATGGTTGATCCATGTGAAACAAGAGTACTTGATGGTTACTGTGGCTTCCCACTACACCTTCAAGTGTATCCCACAATACACCTTCACCTACACCTTCAAGTGTATCCCACAATACACCTTCACCTACACCTTCAAGTGTATCCCACAATACACCTTTACCTACACCTTCAAGTGTATCCCACAATACACCTTCACCTACACCTTCAAGTGTATCCCACAATACACCTTCACCTACACCTTCAAGTGTATCCCACAATACACCTTCACCTACACCTTCGAGTGTATTCCACAATACACCTTCACCTACACCTTCAAGTGTATTCCATAATACACCTTCACCTACACCTTCAAGAGTATCCCACAATACACCTTCACCTACACCTTCAAGAGTATCCCACAACACACCTTCACCTACACCTTCAAATGTATTCCCCAATAAACTTTCCCCTGCAGTTCACCTCACGTACTCACCTGTGTAATTCATCTGTTGTTATTCTTACACCATCACCTGAACATCACCTCACATATTAACCTACAAATCAACTGTCAAAATTATTATATCATGTATTTACTGTTATGGTTTACCTGCATACATTGTATGGTAACTACATCAGTGTAGTTTTAAAGTCTCTATAATTCGAGCATTCGCATTTATTATATTAGTTTACCTGTAAAATGTAAATACGAAATATTATTAATTTTAATAGTCCATTCTGCTCCTCATAGTTGCTATTAAAAGACTTCAGTCTGGAGGGGAGAGAGGTTCCGCGAAGTTGGTGTAGGGCTCGCTCTTGTTCCAAGGAGTTAGAGATAATCTCCCCTTCCTTGGATCAAACCTAATTTCCTCCAATTAACCACTCTGTGTATGACCTTTTTATGTCAAGAAGTTCCTCTTTAATATATTAATGAACTTTAAAATTAACTATGGTTCAGGAATTAAAGACATCCTCGTTTTCCTCGGATTAAATCTGAATGTTTCAAGTTTTAAAGGTTAGTCACAGTAACAAAGCGAATATGCATCTCAGGCAAAGGAAAAGGACTGAATTTTTTTTCAGCGGAGTCAGCCAGGCTGGCAGTGGAGTCAGCCAGGCTGGCAGTGGAGTCAGTCAGGCTGGCAGTGGAGTCAGCCAGGCTGGCAGTGGAAATCAGTCAGGCTGGCAGTGGAGTCAGTCAGGCTGGCAGTGGAGTCAGCCAGGCTGGCAGTGGAGTCAGTCAGGCTGGCAGTGGAGTCAGCCAGGCTGGCAGTGGAGTCAGTCAGGCTGGCAGTGGAGTCAGCAAGGCTGGCAGTGGAGTCAGCCAGGCTGGCAGTGGAGTCAGTCAGGCTGGCAGTGGAGTCAGCCAGGCTGGCAGTGGAGTCAGTCAGGCTGGCAGTGGAGTCAGCAAGGCTGGCAGTGGAGTCAGCCAGGCTGGCAGTGGAGTCAGCCAGGCTGGCAGTGGAGTCAGTCAGGCTGGCAGTGGAGTCAGCCAGGCTGGCAGTGGAGTCAGCCAGGCTGGCAGTGGAGTCAGCCAGGCTGGCAGTGGAGTCAGCCAGGCTGGCAGTGGAGTCAGCCAGGCTGGCAGTGGAGTCAGTCAGGCTGGCAGTGGAGTCAGCCAGGCTGGCAGTGGAGTCAGCCAGGCTGGCAGTGGAGTCAGCCAGGCTGGCAGTGGAGTCAGCCAGGCTGGCAGTGGAGTCAGCCAGGCTGGCAGTGGAGTCAGCCAGGCTGGCAGTGGAGTCAGCCAGGCTGGCAGTGGAGTCAGCCAGGCTGGCAGTGGAGTCAGCCAGGCTGCAGTGGAGTCAGCCAGGCTGGCAGTGGAGTCAGCCAGGCTGGCAGTGGAGTCAGCCAGGCTGGCAGTGGAGTCAGGCTGGCAGTGGAGTCAGTCAGGCTGGCAGTGGAGTCAGCCAGGCTGGCAGTGGAGTCAGGCTGGCAGCGGAGTCAGTCAGGCTGGCAGTGGAGTCAGCCAGGCTGGCAGCGGAGTCAGCCAGGCTGGCAGTGGAGTCAGCCAGGCTGGCAGCGGAGTCAGCCAGGCTGGCAGTGGAGTCAGTCAGGCTGGCAGTGGAGTCAGCCAGGCTGGCAGCAGAGTCAGCCAGGCTGGCAGCGGAGTCAGCCAGGCTGGCAGCGGAGTCGGCCAGGCTGGCAGCGGAGTCGGCCAGGCTGGCAGCGGAGAGTCGGCCAGGCTGGCAGCGGAGTCGGCCAGGCTGGCAGCGGAGTCGGCCAGGCTGGCAGCGGAGTCGGCCAGGCTGGCAGCGGAGTCGGCCAGGCTGGCAGCGGAGTCGGCCAGGCTGGCAGCGGAGTCGGCCAGGCTGGCAGCGGAGTCGGCCAGGCTGGCAGCGGAGTCGGCCAGGCTGGCAGCGGAGTCGGCCAGGCTGGCAGCGGAGTCGGCCAGGCTGGCAGCGGAGTCAGCCAGGCTGGCAGCGGAGTCAGCCAGGCTGGCAGCGGAGTCAGCCAGGCTGGCAGCGGAGTCAGCCAGGCTGGCAGCGGAGTCAGCCAGGCTGGCAGCGGAGTCAGCCAGGCTGGCAGCGGAGTCAGCCAGTCTGGCAGCTAAATGGATTCAACATAATAATTGATAAACGATTTAAATTTGTCTACAAAATACTATTTTTGACCTGTAAAGATCTTTTACGAGAAATTTTTGAATAAAGACATTGATGGATAGATATATTTACCCAGAAAACCTTTCCTGTTGCTATCAGAGATACAAAGATCACTGCGTTATATACAATAATACCAGAGACATAAATGTTATATTTATTCATAGTAACGCCAGAGGCAATAATCACAATATTATACGTAGTAAAATTAGAAAATAAAAACAAATATTACGCTTTTATATATTTAATAATATCACGGTTTCAAAGATAACACTGCTATGCATAACAGTATCTCATAACAATATTACGTTATAATTATTATTATAATCAAGGGGGAAGCGCTAAACCCGGAGGATTATACAGCGCCTGGGGGGGGGGATGTGGAAGGCATTCAGGCTTAATTCGGGAAACTGGAGCACAGATCCAATTCCCTAAATCAAGAGCCCCTCACCAACATCAAGGAACCTTCCTTGAGGGGATTACGTTATAATACTTTCGTATACCGGTGATATGAAGATTAAAGTATTAAACACGACACCAAAAGATACAAAAATCACACCAAATTTGATATATATAAAAAAGTTCATAAAAAACATAGAGATCGGACTTTTACAGGTATAAAAATGCAGAAATAGACGAATAAGAATATAATAAACTATGACATTTAAATAGACGATACTAATAAACAACAGTTGGCCTCCTCATGGTGGTCTAGGTAGAGGAGGAGTTCTCTTCTGACTGGACTAGGTTTCCAGCCTATCCGGGTGAGTGTATTTACTGGGCGCAGATTTCTGCGTGTCCTCCCAAGTATTTACATCTGCTCATATATATAGATATTTCAACACTTGTGTTCTAATATCATATGTAGGCAGGACTCCATGGGGTTGCTGCATTTGTCAAGTTCCTCTCTGAGGAAATGCTGTGTTTGGGGTTCACAGCTCTCAACTCCCCCTCAAATGATAAAGTTTAGATCTATTGTTATCTTTTATTATAGGACAATATTTTACTAAATTAGTGTGAGTGTAGAGCACATTTTCGCACATTGTCAAGGAGTGCAAAGACTGACTGATAGAGCCGTTGGAACCTGAGAAATTTATTCTGAAAAGTGTATTGAAAATTGTTCTCTGCATTGCCTTTTTTCATACTCATAACGAGAGACCATAACATACTGATACGTGATATCTTGTAGTTAATTATTTCACATTCATTTTTCCTCATTCACTTAAGAACACTTAACTACAAGTACATTTAGAAATAACTGATCTTCACAATTTTAACATGTTTCAATGTTTATTAAAGGCTGTTATTTACGCATTCTTATTTGTCTGTACTTACATGTGTGATTGAACATTCAGCCTCTCGAAGCTCAAAGTATATGATTCCAGACAGATTTAGTGATTTAGTAAAAGAAATGTTGGTCGTGGTAGATGTGGTGATGGTGTTGGTAGTAGTACTAGTAGTGGTGGTAGTAACTGAAGTAGTAGTAGTAGTAGTAGCAGACGTAACTCTTGGTTATTATCTAATGGCGAAGTTTATTTTTATAAGTGAACTCGTTCTAATATTTCGGTGATTTAACTTTTTAATTGTCATTGCCGACAATATTAAATTGAATAAAAGCAGCTTCGTCACCTTTTGCAATATTAGCACTGGTTCTTCTTGCAACATCTGACTCCACCATAACATAGCGACCAACACTTACCTCTGCTGCTGCTGCACCTGCTGCTGTTCCTGTTGCTGCTCCTGCTACTGCTTCTCCTGCAGCTGCTGCTACTGTTTCTCCTCCTCCTCCTCCTCCTGCTGCTGCTGTTCCTCCTCCTCCTCCTCCTCCTACGTACTACTACTACTACTATTATACTACTGCTACTACTAGTAGATGAACTTAGGCCTTTTAACATTATTTTGTTACACTGTATATAGCTTCTATGTCCTTGTAATGTTTGTATAGACTTGACAGTGCAGTAATACGTCTCGGTAGTTACACATGTGTTCTTTTATCAAACATATTCTCGGTATTCTACCAACTTTATTACTTAACGATTTGTCCTGCATTCTGCACTTAGAAATTAAAACAAAAATCCCAACCCGATTAATTAGATTCAGTAACCGTGCCGTCAATGGTAGTGAGAAGCTGCTCCACAAATAATAATTCAGAAGTATCTTCCTCTTCCTCTTCCTCGAATCAAATCTGAATGTTTCACATTAATTTAGAAGTTAAAGTCAAAGAAACAAAACAATCATGTATCTCCGTAGACAAAAAAAATGAAGTAAAAACGAAACATTGACTGACGATTAGTGCAGCAGCGTCAGCCAGGCTGACAGGAGAGTCTGCCAGGCTGACACCAGTACCACACAACTTAAGTAGTCCATATAAGCTTTCTTCTGATATTTATTTGTCAATTTCATCTACACACACACACACACACACACACACACACACACACACACACACGTACATGTGTACACATTCTCATAAGCATATCTTCACTCTCCCTCACTGTTGTTAATATTAAACAATGCTGTATAAGTATTTTTAGGAGCATTAACAAAATTCTTGATTAAATAATTTTAATTTTCTTAAAATGGAATGAGTGTTAGAATGTTTGGATGACAACTCTTCTGGAGAGATGTAAATATATGAAGAAATGACTACCTCCAGAGACTTGTTGTTAAGACTAATATTTTCGTATAAATCATCTTAATAAACAATTATTAAACAGCTGAAAAGTCTTTCAATTTTCACATATACATTTCTCTCATCTCTCCAATAATACATTCACCACAACAGATACCAAAAAAAAAAAAGTCTCGGGGATGAAAATAAAAACTGTCAACTTAGATGATTCGATCTCTTGACAATAAGAATTTTGTTGGTGGTTGCTGCTACAACCTGGCCAGTACGACTGTGTTTGTCTCTAATATTGTTATTTATTGTCATGTATGAATGCTAGCATTTATTACACACTGAATGTTGTGGTGCACAATGTTGCAGAGACATATGGCACAAAATAACTAATGAAGACACAGTAGTAGAAAGGAGCTATTGAATGAAGAAGCTGGTTTCACAGATGAAAGTTCATCTCTGCTGTTATGTCTTTTTTCACAGACCTACGTTGTATTGTGATGTATATAAAGTCTGTCTGCCACACCAGAGTTAATAAGCTTGTATGTAACCTGGGACTAAAGTAAATTCAACGTATGCGATGAGAGGCACGCCTCCGGATGTATATTAATAGTATTATTATTATTATTATTATTTTTTTTATTATTATTATTATTATACTTTGTAATCTGTTATAAAAAAGTTAGCATATGTTGTAAAATTACTTAATGTTTTTGTTATTAATTAGTATTCGTAGAGTTTGGCATTCTCATTATAAGAATTATTGTTTATTGTAGTTGATGCAGTCACAGCCTCCTGGAGGTTATGACAGTCACAATCTCCTGGAGGTCATTGCAGTCACAGCCTCCAGGAGGTCATGGCAGTCACAGCCTCCAGGAGGTCATGGTAGTCACAACCTCCAGGAGGTCATGGTAGTCACAACCTCCAGGAGGTCATGGCAGTCACAACCTCCAGGTCATGGCAGTCACAATCTCCAGGAGGTCATGGCAGTCACAACCTCCATGAGGTCATGGCAGTCACAACCTCCATGAGGTCATGGCAGTCACAACCTCCAGGAGGTCTTGCCAGTCACAGCCTCCTGGAGATGTCAGTCACAACCTCCTATTGGTCATACCAGTCACATCCTCCTGGAGGTCATGCCAATTACACCCTCCTGGAGGTCATGCCACTCACAACCTGCTGGAACTCATACCACTCCTTAAATACTTTAATGGTAAAGATATTCTTCCTCTTCCAGTGAAGACCAGAATCTCTATACCATTTTCGTATGAATCAAAATGAATCGCATCAATTTTTAAGCAGTCTCAAACACCGAGATTTTCGTTAGCACAATGGTCTGTCAGGACTCAGTTCAGCCAGATATCAAGTATACGTAACATCCTAAACATTGAGAATCAAGTAAACATAATTTAGTGTTTATAAACTGGGATGCTTGAATGTGCGTGGATGTAGTGCGGATGACAAGAAACAGATGATTGCTGATGTTATGAATGAAAAGAAGTTGGATGTCCTGGCCCTAAGCGAAACAAAGCTGAAGGGGGTAGGGGAGTTTCGGTGGGGGGAAATAAATGGGATTAAATCTGGAGTATCTCAGAGAGTTAGAGCAAAGGAAGGGGTAGCAGTAATGTTGAAGGATCAGTTATGGAAGGAGAAAAGAGAATATGAATGTGTAAATTCGAGAATTATGTGGATTAAAGTAAAGGTTGGATGCGAAAAGTGGGTCATAATAAGCGTGTATGCACCTGGAGAAGAGAGGAATGTAGAGAGAGAGAGAGAGACAGAGATTTTGGGAGACATTAAGTGAATGTATAGGAGCCTTTGAACCAAGTGAGAGAGTAATTGTGGTAGGGGATCTGAATGCTAAAGTAGGAGAAACTTTTAGAGAGGGTGTGGTAGGTAAGTTTGGGGTGCCAGGCGTAAATGATAATGGGAGCCCTTTGATTGAACTTCGTATAGAAAGGGGTTTAGTTATAGGTAATACATATTTTAAGAAAAAGAGGATAAATAAGTATACAAGATATGATGTGGGGCGAAATGACAGTAATTTGTTGGATTATGTACAGGTAGATAAAAGACTATTGAGTAGACTTCAGGATATACATGTTTATAGAGGGACCACAGATATATCAGATCACTTTCTAGTTGTAGCTACACTGAGAGTAAAAGGTAGATGGGATACAAGGAGAATAGAAGCATCAGGGAAGAGAGAGGTGAAGGTTTATAAACTAAAAGAGGAGGCAGTTAGGGTAAGATATAAACAGTATAAACAGCTATTGGAGGATAGATGGGCTAATGAGAGCATAGGCAATGGGGTCGAAGAGGTATGGGGTAGGTTTAAAAATGTAGTGTTACAGTGTTCAACAGAAGTTTGTGGTTACAGGAAAGTGGGTGCGGGAGGGAAGAGGAGCGATTGGTGGAATGATGTAAAGAGAGTAGTAAGGGAGAAAAAGTTAGCATATGAGAAGTTTTTACAAAGTAGAAGTGATGCAAGGAGGGAAGAGTATATGGAGAAAAAGAGAGAGGTTAAGAGAGTGGTGAAGCAATGTAAAAAGAGAGCAAATGAGAGAGTGGGTGAGATGTTATCAACAAATTATGTTGAAAATAAGAAAAAGTTTTGGAGTGAGATTAACAAGTTAAGGAAGCCTAGAGAACAAATGGATTTGTCAGTTAAAAATAGGAGAGGAGAGTTATTAAATGGAGAGTTAGAGGTATTGGGAAGATGGAGGGAATATTTTGAGGAATTGTTAAATGTTGATGAAGATAGGGAAGCTGTGATTTCGTGTATAGGGCAAGGAGGAATAACATCTTGTAGGAGTGAGGAAGAGCCAGTTGTGAGTGTGGGGGAAGTTCGTGAGGCAGTAGGTAGAATGAAAGGGGGTACGGCAGCTGGGATTGATGGGATAAAGATAGAAATGTTAAAAGCAGGTGGGGATATAGTTTTGGAGTGGTTGGTGCAATTATTTAATAAATGTATGGAAGAGGGTAAGGTACCTAGGGATTGGCAGAGAGCGTGCATAGTTCCTTTGTATAAAGGCAAAGGGGACAAAAGAGAGTGCAAAATTTATAGGGGGATAAGTCTGTTGAGTATACCTGGTAAAGTGTATGGTAGAGTTATTATTGAAAGAATTAAGAGTAAGACGGAGAATAGGATAACAGATGAACAAGGAGGCTTTAGGAAAGGTAGGGGGTGTGTGGACCAGGTGTTTACAGTGAAACACATAAGTGAACAGTATTTAGATAAGGCATTTATGGATTTGGAAAAGGCGTATGACAGGGTGGATAGGGGGGCAGTGTGGCAGATGTTGCAGGTGTATGGTGTAGAAGGTAGGTTACTGAAAGCAGTGAAGAGTTTTTACGAGGATAGTGAGGCTCAAGTTAGAGTATGTAGGAAAGAGGTAAATTATTTCCCAGTAAAAGTAGGCCTTAGACAAGGATGTGTGATGTCACCGTGGTTGTTTAATATATTTATAGATGGGGTTGTAAGAGAAGTAAATGCGAGGGTCTTGGCAAGAGGCGTGGAGTTAAAAGATAAAGAATCACACATAAAGTGGGAGTTGTCACAGTTGCTCTTTGCTGATGACACCGTGCTCTTGGGAGATTCTGAAGAGAAGTTGCAGAGATTGGTGGATGAATTTGGTAGGGTGTGCAAAAGAAGAAAATTAAAAGTGAATACAGGAAAGAGTAAGGTTATGAGGATAAAAAGATTAGGTGATGAAAGATTGGATATCAGATTGGAGGGAGAGAGTATGGAGGAGGTGAATGTATTTAGATATTTGGGAATGGACGTGTCAGCGGATGGGTCTATGAAAGATGAGGTGAATCATAGAATTGATGAAGGGAAAAGGGTGAGTGGTGCACTTAGGAGTCTGTGGAGACAAAGAACTTTGTCCTTGGAGGCAAAGAGGGGAATGTATGAGAGTATAGTTTTACCAACGCTCTTATATGGGTGTGAAGCATTGGTGATGAATGTTGCAGCGAGGAGAAGGCTGGAGGCAGTGGAGATGTCATGTCTGAGGGCAATGTGCTGTGTGAATATAATGCAGAGAATTCGTAGTTTGGAAGTTAGGAGGAGGTGCAGGATTAGCAAAACTGTTGTCCAGAGGGATGGGAAGGGTTGTTGAGGTGGTTCGGACATGTAGAGAGAATGGAGCGAAACAGAATGACTTCAAGAGTGTATCAGTCTGTAGTGGAAGGAAGGCGGGGTAGGGGTCGGCCTAGGAAAGGTTGGAGGGAGGGGGTAAAGGAGGTTTTGTATGCGAGGGGCTTGAACTTCCAGCAGGCATGCGTGAGCGTGTTTGATAGGAGTGAATGGAGACAAATGGTTTTTAATACTTGACGTGCTGTTGGAGTGTGAGCAAAGTATCATTTATGAAGGGGTTCAGGGAAACCGGCAGGCCGGACTTGAGTCCTGGAGATGGGAAGTACAGTGCCTGCACTCTGAAGGAGGGGTGTTAATGTTGCAGTTTAAAAACTGTAGTGTAAAGCACCCTTCCGGCAAGACAGTGATGGAGTGAATGATGGTGAAAGTTTTTCTTTTTCGGGCTACCCTGCCTTGGTGGGAATCGGCCAGTGTGATAATAAAAAGAAATAAAATAACATTCATGGCGTAAAATATACTATGATTCATACACCTCGGCACTTGACAGAATAAAGCAATATCGCAGACATTAACTAAGAGTCATGGTAGCCGGCTTGCACGAGCGTCTTCCGAGATGGTAGCCGGCTTGCACGAGCGTCTCCAGAGATGGTAGCCGGCTTGCACGAACGTCTCGCGAGATGCTACGTTTCATATTCGTCACGGAAAGTTTTTATTTCGTGCATGTATGGTGGGGGATGTTTTCTCTGTCAGTGTAGAGATGAGAGAAGTGATGTGATAAGTGAGTCAGACGTGTATATTATTTCCGGCTACTCTTCACTTTTCTTAAGATAATTCACGAAATTTTCCTCATTGTCTGATCCAAAAGCGTCTTAGACTTCTCACATTCTTACATCACTAACAATGGAGGTCTTCAGAAAACTGTAAAACATTCTTCATCTTCATTCATAATTCTGTTTAAATATATTTACATCGATAAGTTCATTAATTTCTTTAATTTGCTTATACTATATAATTAAATATTAACAGTGGTTTTGAGAGAGTGCAGATACGTATATGAGAATACATGTGTGTGTATACGTGGCATTCGGTTTGTAATATGGAATATGTGCGCGTATGCTTCATACTGGTGTGTGTGTGTGTGTGTGTGTGTGTGTGTGTGTGTGTGTGTGTGTGTGTACTCACCTAGTTGTACTCACCTAGTTGAGGTTGCGGGGGTCGAGTCCGAGCTCCTGGCCCCGCCTCTTCACTGATCGCTACTAGGTCACTCTCCCTGAGCCGTGAGCTTTATCATACCTCTGCTTAAAGCTATGTATGGATCCTGCCTCCACTACATCGCTTCCCAAACTATTCCACTTACTGACTACTCTGTGGCTGAAGAAATACTTCCTAACATCCCTGTGATTCATCTGTGTCTTCAGCTTCCAACTGTGTCCCCTTGTTACTGTGTCCAATCTCTGGAACATCCTGTCTTTGTCCACCTTGTCAATTCCTCTCAGTATTTTGTATGGCGTGTGTGTGTGTGTGTGTGTGTGATATGGAGTACGTCAAGATCACGTGTGTGGTGATGTGTGTAAAAGCACACGAGTGTAGACTTGCGGACCTTCCTGTCCCTGGTTCATTCATTCATTAGAGATTTCCCGGTACTTCCGGCCCGGGTCTTCTCCAGATGGTGACCCGGCGGTGGCCCACGTGGCGGGGTTGTCGTTCGTCTTCTTCATTCTTCTATCTTCTCTCTTGGGCCCTCAGTTGGAGGGTAACTGTCCCTGGTATTCACGAATGACCAATGAGAAAAACAACAAAAGACAAGAAGCTAGAGGTGAAAATAAGCATTGTCATAATTGACCTTGATGTCCACCTGGACACAAGTCATGAGAGAAGCACCGATAATACAAGCCTATTGATGAACCCTGAAGACTGGCCACTCTCCTGCCAATCAGCAGGGTTGGTTACCCTAAGCTACCTCAGATTCTGGCAGTGGTTGCAAAGTATTTATACAATATACGCAGCTTGTAAATTTATGTAATACCTAGTGTAATAGTGTATATAGTATATATATATATATATATATATATATATATATATATATATATATATATATATATATATATATATATATATATATATAAGAATATAGAATATAGCGAGGTAGCACCTCTGGAACTGTCCTGGGGATCCCCATCCTCAGAGAAAAGAAACTTTTTTTCCTTCTATTTTTCGATTTTATTTAGCTTATAACTTGAAAACGCCTCATCTACTCGGCTTCAAATTTTCGACAATTGTGTGCAGTAAGGAGAACCAGATTCCTGGAACAATTGGCATGTTCAGGTAGCTTACAGCTAAAATTGTTGAAACCATTCCCAGCATCCTGGAATGGCTGAGATAACTAACGAAAGGCTGAGTGCTCTACCTTCAGACGCTCAAAAAATGATGTCAAAAAATACATCGACGGCTGAGAGTGAAATTCTGATGTAAAGGTTTGAGGATTGTGTAAAATAGTGTGAATATTTTTATTCCAGTTAAAGTACGTTAAATTTTCAGATTGCCTCTTCTGAACGGCTGATGCATCGTAGAGACAGGATAGTACCTGTTACGTTTAGCTGATGCACCGTAGGGCCAGGATAGTACCTGTTACGTTTAGCTGATGCATCGCAGGTCCAGGATAGTACCTATTACGTTTAGCTGATGCATCGTAGGGCCAGGATAGTACCTATTACGTTTTGCTGATGCATTGTAGGGCCACGATACTACCTATTACGTTTAGCTGATGCATCGTAGGGCCAGGATAGTACCTATTACGTTTAGCTGATGCATCGTAGGGCCAGGATAGTACCTATTACGTTTAGCTGATTAATCGTAGAGCCAGGATAGTACCTATTACGTTTAGCTGATGCATCGCAGGGCCAGGATAGTACCTATTACGTTTAGCTGATGCATCGCAGGGCCAGGATAGTACCTATTACGTTCAGCTGATGCATCGCAGGGCCAGGATAGTACCTATTACGTTTAGCTGATGCATCTCAGGGCCAGGATAGTACCTATTACGTTCAGTTGATGCATCGTAGAGCCAGGATAGTACCTATTACGTTTAGCTGATGCATCGTAGGGCCAGGATAGTACCTATTACGTTTAGCTGAAGCATCGTAGGGCCAGGATAGTACCTATTACGTTTAGCTGATGCATCGTAGGGCCAGGATAGTACCTATTACGTTTAGCTGATTAATCGTAGAGCCAGGATAGTACCTATTACGTTTAGCTGATGCATCGCAGAGCCAGGATAGTACCTATTACGTTCAGCTGATGCATCGCAGGGCCAGGATAGTACCTATTACGTTCAGCTGATGCATCGCAGGGCCAGGATAGTACCTATTACGTTTAGCTGATGCATCGTAGGACCAGGATAGTACCTATTACGTCTCGCTGATGCAGGAGAAATTTTTGTAGTAAAATAAAAAACTGGAATCGAAAAAAACCCGCGCCATAACTGGAGAATGATTCATTTGATCGTCTTCAAATTTTCACCAGTGGTGTGGTTTCCTGAACACAATTCTTACGTTGCTAATTGGTAGCATAAATCTCAATTTGCCAATTTTACTGAATAAATAGTAGCCTTCCTTCTTATTTAATAACTCAGGAATAAGTGTTTCGATTAACTTCAGAATATAGAATCGTTGGTATCAGACCAGTTACTGAAGAACGGATGTTTTTCCTGATAAGCTTCAAACATAATAATCATTGATGGGTTTTATTAAAACGAAGTTTCTCACTGAGTGACGTGTAAATTTCAAATTGCCAGTTTGTTAATTTTGAGCCGTGTGTGTTCTAATTTATCATTTTTTCTTAACAGGACCCCATTGGAAATAAGTCACTTTGTCTGACATTTGGGTTATCCCAGGTTCTCTATACATATGCTGCTATTTATGATAATCTATGTAACTGTATTTGTGTATACCTGAATAAACTTGCTATATCAATTTTATCAACTGAGAACAGAAAATCGGACAAAATAAAAATACGCACTTATAAAAATGCGTATGTTTTAAGTTTCATTCTCAGCATTATTTTTGGGTAAGATTATGCTGAATAAATTCACTTCGAGCAGTACACATCTAAAAAGTGCAATGTATTGTTTTCCCATAGAGAAGAACCCAGTGACCTGTGTGTGTGTGTGTGTGTGTGTGTGTGTGTGTGTGTGTGTGTGTGTGGTGTGTGGTGTGTGTGTGGTGTGTGTGTGTGTGTGGTGTGGTGTGGTTGTGTGTGTGTGGTGTGTGTGTGTGTGTGTGTGTGTGTGTGTGTGTGTGTGTGTGTGTGTGTGTGTGTGGTGTGTGTGTGTGTGTTTGTGTGTGTGTGTGTTTGTGTGTGTGGTGTGTGTGTGTGTTTGTGTGTGTGTGTGTTTGTGTGTGTGGTGTGTGTGTGTGTGTGGTATGTGTGTGTGTGTGTGTGTGTGGTGTGTGTGGTGTGGTGTGTGTGTGTGTGTGTGTGTGTGTGTGTGTGTGTGTGTGTGTGTGTGTGTGTGTGTGTGTGTGTGTGGTGTGTGCGCACACGAGAGTGCGCGATGATGTATACTTGCTATTTGGTGTATATGTAGAAATGCATAAACGAGTGAGCTTCAGAACCTCCTGCTGCCGCTGCTGCTTAAATTAACCCACCGAAACTCTTCTGTTCAAAAGAAAAGTTCACAAATACACTTTATATAACACATTCCCAGGAGAACAGTGCTTAATGTTTCACATGAAATGTTGAAATTGTCAACATAAGGTAAACTGCATGTCAGTTGAACGAAAAAGAAAGAACAGAAAAAAAAAACAAATCATGGCTCCGTCAGGAGTTGAACCTGAGTCTATTTTAGTGGTGGCTGCGCTGACTACTGAACCACAGGGCAGTGCTGACCACTGCAGTATACAGCAGAGGTTCTCAGTTGATTCCACTCTGTATGTCAGTACTAATACTAGCACCTAAAAACTCTTTTAGTGATCACCGAGGCGGACAATACTAGTAACCAATACACCAACATGCAAGAAGAGTTCCGCTCCTTAAAATTTAGAATAGTTCAGCAACATGTAAGAATAGTTCAAGAGCTAGAGCCAAGCCAGGTGCTGGAACTAAGCCAGGTGCTGGAACTAAGCCAGGTGCTAGAACTAACGTAGGTGCTGGAACTAAATCAGGTGCTGGAACTAAGTCAGGTGCTGGAACTAACCTAGGTGCTGGAACTAAACCAGGCGCTGGAACTAACGTAGGTGCTGGAACTAACGTAGGTGCTGAAACTAAGACAGGTGCTGAAACTAAGCCAGGTGTGCTGAAACTAACCTAGGTGCTGGAGCTAAGCCAGATACTGAAACTAAGCTAGGTGCTGGAATTTAGCCAGGTGCTGTAACTAAGCCAGGTGTAGGCTTCTGTTTCACTGTTATGGCATGTTGCATCTCCCAGGATAATTGCTGTCTACCAACTTGCAATATGTTGCTGTTTCCCCTCTTGTCTCTATTTTCACCATCTATCTTCACTTGACTTCCCCCTCTCATCGTCGGTAGATTCTTTAAACTATTCTATTGAAATATATCAACCATAATAGCCAAGAAGCCACAGATACCCAGCGAACTGAGATCACTGACATCAAGCTTAATGAACTGTGTGTGTATTGTCAACATAAAATATCTATTTCAGTATGCAAAGCCTTGTTTACCAGGATCAGGCTGGGATATCGTCGCCTGTGGCAGCGCAGTGCAGGTCAACCTCTCAACTCTCATTATTCTACGTAGTCTATGACTGAAAAAAATGAATGCATGAAATAAATTCCTTTGCACTTTTCTAACTGGTGCATATGTATTCCCGTGACTTGTTGTTCTGCTTCTCTTTCTTCTCCTTGTTCTTATTGTTATTTTTGATCATCTTTTTCTCCTCCTCCTCCTCCTCCTCACCTGCCATTCCTCAGGTGTTGTATGGGCCACTACTGTTATGTATGGCTGTGGGAGCTGTGGTTTTGTGGGTTTTGACCGTAAGACAGCTGAATATTGAGCGCAGGCGAGAGAGAGTCATAATCTACACCTGGAAGATCCTGAAGGAATTGGTGTCTAAACTGCACACACAAATCACTCTCTACGAAAGCAAAAGACTTAGCAGGTGATGCAACATACCCCTAGTGAGAAGTAGGGGCGTCATTAGTACACTAAGAGAAAACTCAACAAGTGTCCGGGGCCCAAGACTGTTCAACAGCCTCCCACCAGCCATAAGGAGAATTACCAATAGACCCCTGGTTATCTTCAAAAGGGAGCTGGACAGATACAGAAAGACAATGCCCGATCAGCCGGGCTGTGGTTCGTGCGCTGGACTACGTGCGGCCAGCAGTAACAGCCTCGTTGATCAGGCTCTGATCCACCAGGAGGCCTGGTCATGGACCGGGCCGCGGGGTCGTTGATCCCCGGAATACCTTCCAGGTAAACTCCAGGTATACATAAGTGGGATTTGTCTGGTGATGATCTTGATGTTACATAAACAGTGGTGGTCATGTTAAACTCGTTGGACAAGAATTTGAAGATTTGTTTGGCAATACAGTTGTAGGGAGAGGGAAACGAATCTTTTCACTCGCATCGCTTACAGGTGAGTCAGTAATTATAGCACGTCGTCTTCAGTTCGTAATGAACTGTGGATGGTAGTCTAGTTAGGCGGAGATCTGAGTAGAGAACATTAGTCAAGACATGTGCTACTGCAGGTGCAATATAACACCGTATTTAATGTTGTAGGATGAGTTGAAGTGAAGATCACAGTTTCACATGGGGTTTGTAACCCACTTCTAAGTTAGGTTGGGCTACTTTGCGCTGCGCAGCAACAGAATAATTACTACCTACCATAACTACCACCGTCACCACCACCACTGCCACTATCGCCGTCGCCGCCACGTTATCAGCCCACCACAACCCCAATACCAGTAGAGGACCGCCACAGAAAATATATGACGACACCAATTTCATCACGGTTTAATATTTTCGTAATCTCTCTTCAGGCGTTGTCTGCATCAGGGAATGTGGGGAGAGAGGAGAGAGAGAAAGAGAGAGAGAGAGAGAGAGATGGGGGAGGCTGAGAGCACAGTAGATCAGTTCACCAGATAGTCTAAGGTAACATGCATCATACATTCTGCTAGTCTAAGATAACATTGCCCTAAGACCGTCTTCTACCTAAGGTCTGTTATCCGAGTCCTTGTGTGTCTGTACAGCAACACACACTGACTGATCCTCCTGTGTGTCTGTACTGAGTCTCCTTCACAGAGCGGTAGAGTAGCAAAGATAAAGGAGACAGCAGCAAAGGAGCAAACAGAACTGAAGCAAAGGTATTCATCATGAAACATTGTAACCACAAAAGAACATGACTAGAAAAGCTGGAGAGATCACGTAGAGCCAGAAACATGGAAAGAGAAACTGAGATAGTCACTTGTTACCTTAATCTTTACCTTAAGTGAATGAAACACCGAGGGAACAAAACATCCGTAACTTTATTTTGAGCCAAGGACCACATGGTCTTTAGTTTCTAGTCACTGGTGGAAGCGGTGAGGGAAAGAAGTAACTGTGAAGAGACGCAGGGAAAAAATTGTAGGAGAACTGCAAAGGAAAGCGAGAATTTCTATAGTAAGGAAAAGTAACGAGAGGCAAGACACTACACAAGGTTAGGTTAGGTAAGGTTTGTCAGGAAACAGGACAAGTGTTTCCTGACGCGGGTCTTAGCCGTAAGATGACCCGCAGCTGGAGCTTTAGGTCATCTGATCGAGGCCTTCCGCTGGCTTACCTGTCCACTCCTTTAACAATTATAGCTTTTCAATACACTCCACTTAAGTGACACAGAGATTACTCGAGATACGCCAGGATGACGCAGATAGATTTGTGTCAGTGTGGAAGGAATGAAAAACAAAATAACTGAGAGTGATCACATTTTACAGAATAGTGCAGCGAGGCAGATACGATGATTACAAGGACACGAGAAACAAGAAATGCACCAGAAACTGGGAACTTGTTGGAAGTTGAAATGATTTTACTAGGTTAAGCAAAATTGGTTCTGCAACACCATTACCCCATAAGTTTGGACAGATTGTGAGCTATGTATAGAAACACTTGATAAAGCACTGCAATATGAGACCAGGTAATAAGTCATGGATGAGGGAGATAAAACTCAAAATAAAAAAGATGGCAGGGATGTGAAGGGCGAATTGAACACAAGGTTTAAAAGTTATTTTCTTTTCGAAGAGCTGAGGAAACTACCAGAAGTAAAAGAAAGACACAAGTCAGGACACATTAAAAGAAATTTTAATAACATGCAGAGGTGAAGGTAAACACTAAACAATGACTGATGAAGAAATATATTCTGGTCATGATGATCAAGAATTGGTAAGATAAGTGGATAAGAGATGAGAGGCAAGACCAAGAGCTGTAACTCGACCCCAGCAAACACTAGGTGGTTGTAATTAGGAAAGTATAAACACACACACACACACACACACACACACACACACACACACACACACACACACACACACACACAGTCCGAGCTCCTGGCGGGGCCAGGAGCTCGGACTCGACCCCCGCAACCTCAACTAGGTGAGTACACACACACACACACACACAGGGAGAGAGAGTAGACCTAGTAGCGACGACCAGTGAAGAAGCTAGCCAGAAGCTGTGACTCAACCCTCTCAACCACAAATAGGAGAGTACATATAGGTGAGTAAACACACTGTTATATATACACCTATTCCGCCCACTCAAACAGGAGAGAAGAGAAGAAACACTAGTCTGTGTGGCCAACATAACCAACATGGAGATTACTTGGTTGTAGTAACAAATTACCCGTGAGAAAAACACTTGTTGCAGTAGTTGTGGTAGTAAGAGAGAATCATTGGCCGCTTAATACATCAACCCGCGCCACACTACCGCGGGCAATGTACACAAATGCCAGCATCATTGTCTCTACTTGAAGTTAAGCATTGGCCTGAAATATGGGCCACTATAAAGCAAGTCTGTGATGTGCCCCTGGTAGTCGAGAGACTGGAGACAGTTGTATCCATATGAAGCTCCTCTTCCTTCTTCCTCTTCCTCCTCCTTGTCCTCTTCATTCCCTTCATCCTCTTCCTCTCAGCCAGCTTCTCTATCTTTTCATCTCATCCTACACTTCCGTTTCTCTCTGCTTCTCCACTAATGTTTCACTTTTTCTCTGCTCGTTTTAATATTCTCTCTCTTCCTTCTCTTAATCATCTTGAAATTCTCTTGCCAATGGTCGTCCTCTTGCTTCTCCTCCTACACACTTCTGCAGGAAAAGAATGTAATCCTCAAGTAACTGCAAGATGCAAAGCTGGGTGAGGCAAGAAAGTTGAAAGGTAACCTTGTCAGGAAGAACATTGACTCCATTTGTAGTGTGAGTGAAAAATATTAGTTGCAACTGATTTGAGTGAACATTTCCAATTGCTGAGTGAACAGTACTGAACACTGTTCATGTTGATATTACTGACGTGTTCATTTTTAATATATAAAATAATTGGAGTGCAGTATTATCAAGTAGAGAAGAACGAGAAAAGTGTTATACTGCAAATTTTATATCATATTATGTTGCATATTATGCTACACATTATATTGCATCTAGAACAAAATGTTGACTTGTCTAAATCTAGTCAGTCTACTTTTGCATTAAAAGAAGCGAATGTTGGCGTAAGTTTAAATTACGTCTGAGTGCCTATCTTTCTTGTGTCTCGGAGAGAAGGCTGGCTGCGAGAGTGATGTGTTTGTCTAACGCTTAGTGTACGGAGGATCGAGCCTGCATCATTTCTTTGCTGAACGACCTTCACAGATTTAACTCTTACCAGAAATATAATGTTGTTATTAATCAAGCCTCCGAGCAGGAAACTTGAATCTACACCTTGTAATGAGAAGCTTGTTGCACGGAGATGCTCACGAGCTCAACATTGTTGCAATACGTGGCGTGCTCATTAGTAAGTGGAACAGTTGATATTCTTACCACTTTCATCTCTGCTTGTCAGGAGTTGGCGTCGTGTGTGTGTGTCTGTGTGTGCGGGTGGGTGGGTGTTTGGGTCCTGAGAGAGAGAGCAAAGGAGCTGTGTGTGCGCCACTAACAACAATCTTCAACACATCTATCGAAACAGGGCAACTACCTGAGGTGTGAAAGACAGGAAATGTAATCCTAATCTTTAATGGAGAAGATTATCAGGAGAAGACTAGTGGAGCACCTAGAAAGGAATGAGTTTATACATGATAACCAGCACGGTTTCAGTGAGGGGAAATCTTGTGTCACAAATCTACTGGAGTTTACGACAAGGTCACAGAAGTAAGGCAGGAGAGAGAGGGATGGGTAGACTGCTTTTTTCTTGGACTGTAAGAAGGCTTTTGACATAGTCCTCTAGCTTTTGACATAGTGCAAAAGCTAGAGGAGCAGGCAGGAATACCAGGAAAGATATTACAATGGGTCAGAGAATACCTGACAGGAAGGAAACAACGAGTGATTGTACGTGATAAGGTGTAAGAATGGACGGGTTCCAGAAGGGTCAGTAATAAAACCGGTGATGTTTCTGGTATTTGTGAATGACATGACGGAAGGGACAGATTCAGAAATGTCCCTGTTTGTAGACGACGTGAAGCTAATGCGGAGAATTCAAGTGGGTGAGGATCAGATAGAACTGCAAAGGGATCTGGGCATGTTGCAAGCCTGGTTTAAATACTGACTCCTGGAGTTTAACCCCACTAAGTGCAAAGTCATGAGAATTGGTAATGGTCAAAGAAGACCGCAAACAGAATACAAGCTAAGGATGTCATAGATTTCAGACCTTAATCAGGGAAAAAGATCTGTGAGTGAGTATAATACCGACACATTTCCTGAAACGCACACCAACTAAATAACTGCTGAAACCTATGGGTGCCTGGCAAATCTAAGCCTAGTGTTTTGAAATCTTAGCAAGAAATCGTTCAGTACTTTAAACACGGTGTATGTCAGGCCCATATTGGAGTATGTAACACAAGTATGGAACCCACACCTGGTCAAGCACGTCAAGAAATTAGAAAAAGTGCTAAGGTTTGCAGCAAGACCAGTTCCGGAGATAAGGGGGAGGGGCATCTCCTGCGAGTAGAGGATAAGGGAAATCGACCTGACGGCACTAGAGGACAGGAGAGAGAGGGTGGACATGATAACGATATATAAAATACTAGGAGGAATGGATAAGCAGGATAGGGACAGGATGTTTCAAAGATGGGACACAGCAAGAAGGGATCATAACTGGAAGTCGAAGACTCAGATGAGTCACAAGGATGTCAGAAAGTATTTCTTCAGTTATAGAGATGTCAGGAAGTGGGATAGTCTAGAGGAAGGATCCAAACATTGCTTTAAGAAGAGATACGATAGAGCTGATGAAGCAGCGAGTGTGTGAACCTAGTAGTGACCACCTAAAAGGCGGGGCTAGAAGCTGTGAATCGACCCCTGCAACCACAAATCGATAAGTACAAACACATACGCACGCACGCACACACACACACACACACACACACACACACACACACACACACACACACACACACACACACACACACACACACACACACACACACACACACACACACACATTGCTCTAGTGAAAGGCACTTCATCCCAAAGAAATTGAGTTATCTTCCGTCTCTTGGATTAAACCAAATGATACCTTGATCGCTTTATGGTCGACCCAACGCGGGATATTCTCCGACACCGTGGCTGTCGTGGCGTTAATATTCTCTGACGTCTTAGTAACCAAGCGCTGCCTCTGTCTGACTGAAGAAGCCTACTGTGTAGGCGAAGCGTTTCAAAATGCACATGTCTTGCTTATCAACTTGCTTTTTTTTATACAATTTTTCAGCATAATGTTAACCACTGAGCAATTTCGACCAAGTCACTGAGAATTCTGGTGTTTTTAAAAACTGTTAACTTTTCAGATTGAGTTGTTTTCCTACCTCAGCTTATTTAAACTCATCCTCATCTAAGGGATATTAAACAGCACAACCCAATACAGTGGGCCCCATACTGCTTCCGGGACCCTGGTGAACGCCTCTATTCTAATCCCTTAAGTAGAGATTAAAGCAAACTCTTAGTACACACTGTATGCACTGACACCATTTGTGGAAAATTGCATTTATCTGAATGTAACTAATTATGTACATAACAGTAAATAACAACAAAGATAATTATTATTTATCATTGTTACATAGAATTTGGGACACCTAGGTCGCAAAAAATGTCCCCCTTCGATACCTACCACTGTCATAACCACAAGTTGCTCTGGACGTATTAATTAAATGAAATATACATACACCAGGAATACTGGTAAATATATAAATTTGTGGACTGTATATTAAAAATAATAAATGGTTATATATATACACAATTACATAACAGAAGGAAAATATATCTTAATATCTCTCACCAATTTGACTGGAGATTAATGAGTATTATACCCAGAAAACCTCACTGTCTAAACTTATGAAATTACTGGCCAGAATTAAACATAAACAGACTTATCTGATGTTCCTGGAGCTGTGTTGTCCAGTCGCCTGATACTCAAATTATGCAGGAATGCACATCCAACAATTTCGCCTCCTATTTGAGAGGTGTCAGCCCAATTTTAACCTCTAGAGCACGAAAAATTCTTCCCATTCACTCTAACGTTCTGTTCAATTCAAAACCAAGATGGCGAGTCCCCTCTGCGCAGACGCAGGCTTTCCGTTTTCTATGACATAAATATTATTAAATACAGTATGGCCATCTATTTACATATAAATACTGAATTTCTGGAAAATATATACAGTATTTTCCACACCATTATTGATGTCGTACTAAATATTACACGGATATCATTGCTTCTTCAATAAACATTGATCATTTCTGCCTAATATGCAGAGTAAAATTTTTGTGTACGTAATAAATACGCGAAAATACGTCTGTACATAATGAGAAAATATATATCGCTGATGTGAACGCAAAAGTAATTCTCAAACATATCGAAAATAAGATTAGTTGGAATAAGGTAGATTAAATTACGATCAAAATAACACGGTTTAGTGAGGTGTCTTTGTTTCCATTTGTAGAGCAATTCCGCTTAATTGACCGATTTCTATGAAGCGCACGATGCATATACAACTATTGATGACTATACCCATGGTGCAATTATTTAATAAATGTATGGAAGAAGGTAAGGTACCTAGGGATTGGCAGAGAGCATGCATAGTTCCTTTGTATAAAGGCAAAGGGGACAAAAGAGAGCGCAAAAATTATAGGGGGATAAGTTTGTTGAGTATACCTGGTAAAGTGTATGGTAGAGTTATTATTGAAAGAATTAAGAGTAAGACGGAGAATAGGATAGCAGATGAACAAGGAGGCTTTAGGAAAGGTAGGGGGTGTGTGGACCAGGTGTTTACAGTGAAACACATAAGTGAACAGTATTTAGACAAGGCTAAAGAGGTCTTTGTGGCAATTATGGATTTGGAAAAGGCGTATGACAGGGTGGATAGGGGGGCAATGTGGCAGATGTTGCAGGTGTATGGTGTAGGAGGTAGGTTACTGAAGCAGTGAAGAGTTTTTACGAGGATAGTGAGGCTCAAGTTAGAGTATGTAGGAAAGAGGGAAATTATTTCCCAGTAAAAGTAGGCCTTAGACAAGGATGTGTGATGTCACCGTGGTTGTTTAATATGTTTATAGATGGGGTTGTAAGAGAAATAAATGCGAGGGTCTTGGCAAGAGGCGTGGAGTTAAAAGATAAAGAATCACACACAAAGTGGGAGTTGTCACAGTTGCTCTTTGCTGATGACACTGTGCTCTTGGGAGATTCTGAAGAGAAGTTGCAGAGATTGGTGGATGAATTTGGTAGGGTATGCAAAAGAAGAAAATTAAAAGTGAATACAGGAAAGAGTAAGGTTATGAGGATAAAAAGATTAGGTGATGAAAGATTGGATATCAGACTGGAGGGAAAGAGTATGGAGGAGGTGAATGTATTCATATATTTGGGAGTGGACGTGTCAGCGGTTGGGTCTATGAAAGATGAGGTGAATCATAGAATTGATGAGGGGAAAAGGGCGAGTTGTGCACTTAGGAGTCTGTGGAGACAAAGAACTTTGTCCTTGGAGGCAAAGAGGGGAATGTATGAGAGTATAGTTTTACCAACGCTCTTATATGGGTGTGAAGCATGGGTGATGAATGTTGCAGCGAGGAGAAGGCTGGAGGCAGTGGAGATGTCATGTCTGAGGGCAATGTGTGGTGTGAATGCAATACAGAGAATTCGTAGTTTGGAAGTTAGGAGGTGCAGGATTACCAAAACTGTTGTCCAGAAGGATGAGGAAGGGTTGTTGAGGTGGTTCGGACATGTAGAGAGAATGGAGCGAAACAGAATGACTTCAAGAGTGTATCAGTCTGTAGTGGAAGGAAGGCGGGGTAGGGGTCGGCCTAGGAAAGGTTGGAGGGAGGGGATAAAGGAGGTTTGGTGTGCGAGGGGCTTGAACTTCCAGCAGGCATGTGTGAGCGTGTTTGATAGTGAATGGAGACAAATGGTTTTAAATACTTGGCGTGCTGTTGGAGTGTGAGCAAAGTAACATTTATGAAGGGGTTCAGGGAAACCGGCAGGCCGGACTTGAGTCCTGGAGATGGGAAGTACAGTGCCTGCACTCTGAAGGAGGGGTGTTAATGTTGCAGTTTAAAAACTGTAGTGTAAAGCACCCTTCTGGCAAGACAGTGATGGAGTGAATGATGGTGAAAGTTTTTCTTTTTCGGGCCACCCTGCCTTGGTGGGAATCGGCCAGTGTGATAATAAAAAAAATAATACATAAGAACATAAAGAAGGAACACTGTAGCAGGCCTACTGGCCCATATGAGGCAGGTCCAAGTCTCCTACCGGCTTAAGCCTATTATGTAACCTAGTCAGGTCAGGTTACATACACTTAAGGAAGGAGCACGGCATCTGACCTACTAGCACAAGCTAGTCAGGTCCAACTCACATCCACTCACACCCACTCAGGTATTTATCTAACCTATTTTTAAAACTACACAACGTTTTAGCCTCTATAACTGTACTCGAGAGTTTGTTCCACTTATCCACAATTCTATTACCAACCCAAACCAGTGCTTTCCTATATCATTCCTGAATCTGAATTTTTCCAACTTGAAGCCATTGCTGCGAATCCTGTCTGGGCTAGATATTTATAGCACGATATTTGCATCCCCTTTATTTATTCCTGTTTTCCATTTATACACCTTAATCATATCATCCCCCTAATTCTATGCCTTTCTAGAGAGTGCAGATTCAGGGCCCTCAGTCTACCCTCATAGGGAAGATTTCTGATACATGGGATCAACTTTGTCATCCTCCTCTGTACGTTTTCCAGAACTTTTATATCCATTCTATAATACGGTGACCAAAACTGTGCAGCATAATCTAAATGAGGCCTAACCAAGGATATATAGAGTTGAAGAACAACCTGAGGACTTCTATTATTTATAATTCTTGATATGAAGCCAAAGGATTCTGTTAGCTTTATTGTGAACACTTATCCACTGTTGTCTTGGTTTTAGATTATTGCTAACCAGAACTCCTAAATCCTTTTCGCAATCAGTAGTATTAAAATCTACATTATTTAGTTTATATGTGGCATGGTTATTTTCCTGTCCAACATTTAGAATTTTGCATTTGCCTATATTAAACTGCATCTGCCACTTCTCGGACCATTGCATCAGTCTATTCAAATTATCCTGGAGTGCTCTAGTGTCCTCATTAGAATGAATTGGACGGCCTATTTTGGTGTCATCAGCAATGTGAAGGCTTACTCAGCCCTGTAACAACTTAAGTCAGTATTAGCAAGGCTGGCTCCTCCTCAGGAAAATTAATGAATAGAAAAAGAAATAACAGACAATGATAAATACTTTATTATTTAGAAACGGAAAATGTAAAACAATAAAACATGAATGGGTATCCTAATTGAAAGAAAAATGAAAAATGAAATAAAAAAACACATTTGAACTCAACGCTAATATAGGTATATCGTGGTAATGGGGTGTTAGGTGTTGGTGACACTGCGTGTTGTTGAAATCGTAGCCGTTGCTGATGTGGGGGGGGGGGGGGGGGTAGGAGGTGTTGGTGACCACCACCGGCTCGTGCTTCACAGAGTATAGCCATGAATAATTACTTCAGATGACAGGAAAACAGGCTCGTTACCACTGCTATGATGAGGGGTTAGGTCCTGCGTTGGCTTACATAACAGGTAAGTAGATTAAACATGGGACGTTTCAGGACGTTAGTCCGTCTCCTTCTATTCTTCTCGTTGGTTGGCAGGTGACCCTCTCTGTCATTCCAAGCAGTAAAGAGAGACAGATTACCCACTGCTTAAGAAATCACTCTCCATGATAAGTACAATACCTAAAAGATGTGGTGATTATTAAAACATTTAACATTTAACAGATAAAGACTGAAAGGACTAAGTTAATTATTTGTCAAAAGTGAAGCTTTCAACCAATAAGTCCACTACAATATGATCAGGCATGTACTTACAGTAGTGTTGGGAGCTGTGAGTCGAGTGATTTACTGTTTGACCAGAGCCCCACACGTCACCTTTCGGGGGGGGGGGAAGAGGGAGGGGAAGGGATAGCGGGAGCTAGACTGACCCTACCTTCACTTCTTCTCTCTTAACCTTCCTTATCTTCCTTCTTCCTGAATTGTGAATCATTTGCCATTTAACACTCTCCAACTCACTGCTGGTAACCTTTTAATCCTTACCAGCTCCAACCATCTCGCACTCGCTCCCATACCCATCTAGACGAAGTTTCAGCCTCCTATTTTCCTCCAGAAGAAGTAGAACATCGCTCTTCAACACTTTAACATGAGATTCTAAAATACTACAGCAACCCATGGTGCTCGGTAACATCCCACGCTAATTCCCAGACAGCTTAGTACAGGATGACATCACGTGACCACTGACTTCAGCGTACTAGTAGTAGTAGCAGTATTATTATTATTATTATTATTATTATTGATAGGTGCTAAAATTAAGGTAGGTGGTTGAAGGTCTCAGAAGGATGAGACTTCCCTCCAATCGTCACACAGCTCCCCAGCAGTCATAGTAACGCTAACTTACCTCATATCCTCAGCAACGTTTGTCACACATTAATGCTGGACAAACACAATGTTGCGTGAAGCAACAATTACTGCTGCTGCTGCTTGAAGTGGCATGGTACAAGTGGTGTACAGATCATCGCGGATATTGTGTACACCAATGTGCGCACGCATGCACACGAAGAGGCGGGGCCAGGAGCTGTAACTAGACTCCTGCAACTACAAACAAGTGAGTACACACACACGCACAAAACCACTTTATAAACGGGCTAATGTTAAGTATTCGCTTGTTCTGTGAATATATTCGTTATTTTTACCAAGGTCTCAGTTTTGTTGTCAGTGATTATTTTGTTGTTCCATTAAGGTAATTACATAATATTATAACTCATGTTTTAATTAACTCAATCATTCAGTCTGTCAGTCTCTCTCTCTCTCTCTCTCTCTCTCTCTCTCTCTCTCTCTCTCCCGAGACGGGTGAGTGTCGGGACCCACAAAAACCCAGACACTGGAGAATGTTTCCGCCCCAGCATACATAATTCAGTGTCCCCTCGAGGCTCTGCTCTCTTAAGAGAGCTGCACCATTAACTCTAACTCTCCAAGAACTCACGTAACAAACATTTCTTTCCCCTGGCGTGCTTGTAAATTCTAAGAGTAAGCGAGTTACGTTTAATTTCATTCCCTAAGATGTTGATTATGTACCGAGTCTTCCGAAGTACCTTCAAGCTCACTTTCATTTAGTGAGATAATTATAACTGTGTTTACCCTGAGTTCGGTGTTTTCTAGCCGGCGCTTCTCAACTGTCTCCTGTTCAATGAGAGGATGTCCTAGATGCTGCTGAACGACTCCTTATCCATAGAACTGAAGCATCTTCTTTTAATTTCAAAGGTAATTAACTCTCATTCTGCAAGAGCTGCATTTTTCTTGAGGGTTTATCGTTTCTTTGAATATATAATAAATTATCTTCTATTTGATACTTACCTATATCAGCATTGGTGGTTATAATTATAACCACAGTCTTTAAAGGGGTGGGCCGGTAAGCCAGCGGAAGGCCTCGGTCAGATGACTAAAAGCTCCAGCTGCGGGTCAGGAAACACCTGTCCTGTTTCCTGACGAACCTTACTTAATCTAACCTGCATAATGCTATAGTGAAATCTTTGTTGCTCTATTATTTTCTTCACTTTTTAAAACATATATTTTATACCCTTAGTGTATAGGGAAACTATAGCTGTTTCCCACGAAGGTAGAGGGATCAAAAGAAGGCAACACATTCACCATCACTCACTCAACAGCTGCCTTACTAGCGGTGCACGCATACTACAGTTCAAATGTGCTAAAATTGTTCTTGGATTACTGTAGGAATTTTAAACAATGCTTCCATTGTAGTGTGTGTGTGTGTGTGTGTGTGTGTGTGTGTGTGTTTGAGTGAACGAGAGCAAAAGAGAGAAGAGAAGAGATACGTTGAAGAGAAATTTCTCATTGGAACAACTTTTCTTCTCTATTAAACTTATCAAACTATTAAAGAGTCTCGTCTTTCGGTACTGTCGTCAGAATGGCATTAGGTTCCGAACGTCAGAGTGAGAGAGTAGGTGAGTGAGTGGGTGGGTGAGTGAGTGAGTGGGTGAGTGAGTGGGTGGGTGAGTGCAAAGATTGCATCATTAACGATTCTGGATAATTTTCTCTTGTTATCTAGGTTGTAGTGAGAAAAGTGTGATGGGAAGGAGAGAGAACAAGTGTACTTGAAGGTGCAACTGTAATGAGTTTGTGGGTGAAAGTTTTAGGTGGAGGGCATTGCCTCGAGTATGGGCATGAGTATGTCATGCTTCCTCAGCATATCCATGAGTATATCCTGTTATCTCACGATTTACATGAATAAAGAAGGTGCTTAGGTATACTTCACTACCTCAGGATCTCCACCAGTACAGCAAGTGGTCATATATACCCTGTTACCTCAATATCTCCACATAGGTTTATATAATTACCTCAGAATTTTATTGGGTAAAGCAGTCGTTTGACTGGTTTATTGAATTACACCAAGACATGTATGAATAAAGAGAGCCCTCAGTATACTTCAGGCATTGTGCGGACAGAGAAATCTGACTAGCATTGTCAACATTCACCTCACCCCTCCCGGGAGAAGCACCTAGTTGGGTGTCGGCACTCGCCCTTCCACACACACACACACACACACACACACACACACACACACACACACACACACACACACACACACACACACACACACACACACACACACACACACACAAATACTCACACGCCCACACCCACTCCGTTCTTCCAAACTTGCTTTAAGAACATCAGATCATAACTCACTACTTCGACTCTACGTACATGAACAAGTTCCACTCAATATTACTGTGACTCATGGGACAGACGTGGATGCCAGTCTCAGGAACCACTGTGTTGCACTGATGTATAAATATACCCAGGTGTTACACATGTGTCTTATTCATCAGTCTTTTCATATTGAAGACCATTAATTAAATGATGCGTATATAGTCTCTTGATTTTCTTAAATTAGTAACTAGTGGCTCAAGATTGTTAACTATATCAAAAGTTCTTCCAGCTTTCCAGTAACGATGTTTTTATGGGTACATATATATATAATATATATATATATATATATAATATATATATATATATATATATATATATATAATATAATACATACATACATACACATGTATGAATTTTTAAATGTATTTGTCTAAAGTTACGCATATGATTTCGGTAGTATGCGATTATACCTTTATGAATGTACATGCAGGTGTGTGTGTGTGTGTGTGTGTGTGTTTGTACTCGCCTATTTGTACTCATCTATTTGTACTCACCTATTTGTGGTTGCAGGGGTCAAGTCCTAGCTCCTGGCCCCGCCACTTCAATGGTTGATACTGGATCCTCTCTCTTCCTGCTCCATGAGCTTATCAAACCTCGTCTTAAAACTATGTATGGTTCCTGCCTCCACTAAGTCACTTTCTAG